>CM071598.1:109925147-110525147 GCA_036435485.1 Saposhnikovia divaricata
AACCCGTTGAACTTAATCCTATTTTTCGGTGACATACCACATTACTTGCCTAGACCTTTTTCTTGTATTGGCCTTACATTAATTTGAACCCACATTGTCAAAGGCTAGTAGAGTGCTTAAGGGAGTAATAAGGTGTGCAAGGGAGGGGCTCATTGTTGTCATAATTTTGGGGGAAATATTGAAAATTGGGTTTAGTAGTTTACTTGATAGTCGGCATGTGTAATAAAATTGTGGGATCATCGTTATTGTTGATATTATTGTGTTCTGTTATATTTAGCTCTCGAGAAAAAAAAATCAGAAAAAAAATTAAAAAAAAAATTAAAAAAAAAATTAAAAAAAAAATTAAAAAAAAAGAAAAAAAACTAATATATTATGAGAGCATATTTGTGTTTGTTGTGATCCTACTTTAGTCGACTAGTCGAGTGTTTTTGTTGGAAGAAAAATAGTAAAATTTTGTGTGGGGGGAAAGTAGGGTGTTGTGTATGGTTTATTATGGTACTTACTAGCTTTTGACACTTCACCTGATTTGGCTTATTTGTCATACCTTGTCCCTAGCCCCGTTATAACCCAAATAAAGACCTTTTGATTATCGTCATTGATGTATGTTGTGTTAAGAGTTAGATTGATACCAAATGTCAAGCATGCTTATGATTTTGTTGGAATTGAGTGATACACTAACCCTTGTTCTTGAGTGAATATTCTTTTGTGAGTGGATTGTGAGTGTTTGCTTGTTTTTACGTATGAGATTCCGAGTTTTGTCTCAAAGATGTACTCTTGTAGGCTTAGCATGGTTACTAACTTATTCTTACATTTGACATGGGCTTTTGAGAACTTATGCATGTTCATTGAGTAGACTATGTGAATACTTGCACTTTTGACACCAAGACATTGCATTATTACTTTGATTCTTAAGTTGATATGACATGAGAGGATTTGAAGGTGTAGTGATGTATTGTAGGAAATCATTTGCATTTTCATATTAGTTGCATTCATGCATTGCATTTGATTGGATTTTGTGGGTACATTCGCTATAGGCCCTCACGAGACCTTACTCGTCCACTAGGGCTGCCTAGGGGTTTAAAGGGCTTGTTGCATATGCCAAATGCAACCGTGATCACCTACGGAAGTGGTACTAATTAGGAAGAGTTATTTGTTTATGCTTGAGGACAAGCATCGGTTTAAGTTTGGGGGTGCGATAAGTGGATTTTATATCCACTTGGATCGCTTCAATTCGGCTTAAATTGATTGTCTTGGACTCAAGTTTGTTGTAGTTTTGATGTGTTTTGTGTAGTTGTGCAGGGTTGCAAGAATGTCGATTATGGTTGATGCCTCTGTCATTTTTGGAGGTTAAATTGATTAAAATTCGGATTTCTGGGAAGGTTGCGCAGTCTACACTGTTTTGGCCATATCTGGAGTTCTAGAAGTCCATTTTCAGCGATCTTACTGTCCACGCGAAGCTTGGGAGATTTTATATAACATTGGACATGTCGTCCACATTTAGGCTGAGCGTGGTGGGCGCAGGCAGCGTGGCAAACAGACTGATGGGAGCAGGAAATTACTGTTTTGCCCTTTTCAAGTTCTAATTGTATTTTCGGCAGTTTTTAGTACCTTAATCGAATTATAATTGCAATAGAAGGTAATTTCTTGTTGGGCAAGAAATCTAGAGCCTATTTAAACACATCTTAGCATTGTAATTCAGATAGTTTTTATTATTGTATCATAGCTTAGATCTGCAAGGGAGAAAAGGAGAGAAGGATTCAACGCTCGTGACAAGCAACGGATCTAGATCTACTACATTTTTTGTGTTATTTTGGATTCTAGATTTGTTTTCTCAACTCTTTGTTTTATTAATATAATTACTTCTTTTATTCATATCTTGTATTATATCATGGTTTCATCAGATCCCATGGTGACGAACGGTTCAATTATGAACTAATCGTTGTCATGGGATTCTAACGGATTTATTTATGTAACTTAGTAGTTTGATTGCTTTAAAGATATGTGTGTGGTGAATTCTTGATATCCTCGTATGGTTAATCTTAATGCTTTTAGATGCTTAGCTAACATCTAAATTGAATTGTTAATCTCTTGCGAAACGAGAGTGGATCTTGAGATTTAGAACTTGCCATGCTAGCATAGGATATGTTGATGTTTTAACATCATGATTTGTGGCGTAAATAGAGATATTATGTTGCCCTATGTGATCTTAATAGACAACTTGTTCTTCAACCGTTATGTTTTCAAATCTTATAGAGATATAGGGTCTAAGCATAATTGGTGTCTATTCATCTTCTATCTCTTTTATGGATGTATGTTTAGTTTGGTGTTAGTATACCGAGAGGTAGCTTATACTTGTTTCGTGTTGTCTGATCAGATATCAAAACCATCACATGCATTGACTAAAGGCATCGACTCAAAATGTAAATATATGTGGGAATATCTGCTATGCTGAAAATAAGCAAGATATTATCATTTATCATATAAAGAAGAACTTGTAAGGAAAATATTGCAATTCCAGTTATTAACATTTTTCGAAGTCCTACAACCTGAAGGAAGTCTCTTCGATACGTGTTGCGGAAGACACCGTCAACCTGAAAGAAGTCTCTTCGATACGTGTTGCAGGGAATTCCCAATTTGGGAGATGAACCAATACTGGAGTTATCACGCGCCATCTGTCCCACTCCCTGATGATCAGTCGGGGATGGTACAGCCCAATATTGTTTACTACCGGTAGAAGGAAGAACTGACGGCTCCACTTGTAGATTGCCTTTAATAGTAACTCCCTGGCCAATGGTTAGGCCTTGTGATGGACCGCGTGACTCGGCCTCTTACACACAACTCCTAGTTCGAATAAATCCATAGCATTGAAACGTAGAGTTTGTCCTCCCTTCCCCAAGTGAAATACTTGTTGATAAGACTCCATAAAGTAGTCGTATCTAGTTGGAAAGGAAAATTCACCAACATTTCCCAAGCTTTTGCTTGTTAATGGATATCAACTTATTCCAACAATCTTACCCCTCGAATGATGAGAAGGTACACACAGACTTAATGAGTCCATAGCAACCAAGTTGCGAGTGAAAAGGATAAATTATGACCGGGAAGTCATCAAGATAAATAACCTTTCTCAAGTAAGGTTCCCTTATAAATTAAGGGATAGATTCGAGTGAAGAATGGAATCTTGAGGACCTTTCTTAATATAATATTAATCGTACGACTCCGAAGAATTTTCAGAATGATCGAAGGTCGAAGATAATATTTGAAGAAGAATAAACAATATTGAAGTTGTTTCCAAGTATTGAATAAATATTTATAGAATATTTATTGAGTCGGAAGTATTTAATGAATGAAAGAATATTTTACATAATATCTGGAGGTGAAAGATAATCTCCAAATAATATAAATCATTTTTAAAAGAATTTAAAAGAACTAAATAGATATTCCAAGAGTATTTATTAACTCAATAATAATTACAGAATATTATTAAATCATAATGTTGCTCGTAAGTAATCCTCGAATGAATATATAAAATTATTTACTAAATAAATCCCTCCTTAAATGAATATTCAAAATAATATTCATTAAGTAATTAAACTACAATAATTATTTAAAATAATATTCAATAAATAAGTCAAATCTTAAATGAATATTCGAAAAATAATATTCATTTAATAAATAATCTTCTAAATGAATATCCAAATAATATTCATTTAGTAATCAAAACTTTTAAAGGAATAATCGAAATAATATTCCTTAAGTAAATAGAGCTTCCAATGAATATTTTAAAATAATATTCATTAAGTACATAAACCTTAAATGAATATTCGCAAGTAATATTCATTTAATAAATAACATTCTAATGAATATCAAAATAATATTCATTAAATAATGAACTCTAAATGAATATTCGAAACTAACATTCATTTAATATCTCTCGACTGAGATAATAATCGAATAACATTCCTCGAAATATTTCCAAGTAATTGATACTTTACGGAATATAAATAACGTTTAACAATAACATTCCTCAGATAAATAATAATCTGTCGTTGGAATCCCTCCGGGTTTCCACGACTATCTATATCTCAAAATACCGACTCCCGGTCTATATTTAAGAATGAATATCATATGCCCTTCGCTAAGGGTCTTACCAAAATAATCCGGCTTATAACTGATAATTCGTATCTAGTCTATAAGCCCATTATTAATTCAGGGAACAAGTATCACAAAACCAGAGTCACAATATAATTGGAAACAGGCATGCATGCGATGGCATATGTAAAATAGAAATCATATACATATATTATCACAACAACAGGTTCAAAGGTCTGAACACTTGCCTGGTAATCGGGTGTGGGTGGAGATAGCGTGTCCTGGGTCTGCTCGATGATCTATAAACAATTAGAACATTCGAGATTAACCAATTAACACGTTTTAAAAGTCTAAGTATAACTTCACTTAAATCGAAACACGTTTTCGAATTATCTCGTTATACACCTTTTAGTGTAACTCTTTTTATTACTGATACGATCCGACATTTGTTCGTTATTACGACATGTCATCATACCCACACTCGGTATATACTTAAGTCGTATAAGTTCTAAAGTCGATCGATTACAAACCGAGATTATACTTCGAGTTTTATCGTTCATTTTCTAAGTGTTTTACCAAAGTTATAACCAAGCGGGTTTTTAGGGGTTCGTTCGCGTTTAACTTCGATTCCAACATTTTTATAAAACCGGAAAACGATCCGTTTGATATGTGGTTTTCTCTCACACCTTCCTTTTTACCTCTAGTATTTAATTACCAAGATTCTCCACTGACTTACGTATTTTACGAGGGTTCAATTTCAGTTACGAATTCTCGTTTACGGTTTCGAACTACTTTTAGTATATCGGCCATAACTCCTAAACCGTAAGTCCGTTTCACACGTTCTTTATATCAAAACGAAGCTTGGAAAATTATCTATCTTATCATGGCAAAATACAACACTGGACAGTGAGTTCATGCTACTGTGATGCACGGTTTTTTAAAGATTATCGAAAATTCAGCATTACGACGGCTATGTTTACACGCTTTTCCAAATTTTTATCATCATCAAATCATCCTCCAACAACAACCAATTCAAGACCTAAAGTTTCTCATCTATTCTAAGTCATGATATCTCAAGAACAACTCAAATCCAACAAGTATGAAACATCAATAACAACCAATTATGCATACATGGATCTAAACATACTAACACCTCTCCATCATATATCCATCCAAAAAGATCCATAAACTCAAAGTAGTACTAAGGGTTCTTGAGCTTTATACCTTCCTTGGAGAGTGAATAACACTTGTTAAGCCTTGAATGATCCTTAAGTAGCCTTAGTATACTTGAATCAATCAAAAGAAAACAAGAACACAAAGTTAATACTTAAAAGTTACTATTCATCATCATCTTCTTGATTTTATATCTCAAGACTGGTATGGAATTTTAAGATGAAATTCATAGGAGATCTTTGTTATGAAATATAGGACTCACCTTAATTTTATTGAGATTTAACAATGGTTGGAAGTTGGATTTTGATTCCCCATTTTAGGAAAAAGTCGAATAGTAACAAAAGGGAGAGGATGAAGTTCTTGGCCTTGGTCTCTTGCTTGGTTCCTTGCATAAAGTGTTTTTCTTGGATAATATCTCCTCCTTTTTCATAAATTAGCTTTATTAAAGTGCTCATGTCATGCCTTGCATCATTTATGGACAAGTGTTGGTGTTTTAGTAGTAAGATGATAAAATCAAGCTAACTACTTGGCTTGATTCTAATTGTTCTAGTTACCTTGGTAACTACTTGATTACTTGGCCTTATCCACTTGCACATGCTTGTATCTTGGCTCCCTACTTGTTTCTTTGTCCGGTTATTGCTCAATTCATTGATCGTTCGGAGGAATAACTCATTCGTTTCTAGTTAGGGTTTTACCGGGAACCGTCTCAATATTTATACTATCATTCTCCATCTTTCTTATTAACTTTCGAATTTAAATTCCTTAAATCCCTTCGTTAAATTCTTAAGTCTATCAGTGTCCAGGGAAATCTCGGGGAAAATAAAAGTGCTATTTTTCAGAATCCGACAGCTTTTACATACACTTATTTTCCCTCTGGATCACTAATACGAACTCGGAAATCCGTTCCGAATACTTCTATATAGTGTCGCCTCATAATATTCTTATTTCCACCAAAACATTATTCATTCTTTATTATTTACTTATTCTCTTAGGGTTGTACAATTGTCCCTGATCTCTTTCGATCGTTCCTTAACCTTTTTACGGACCCACTGGACCAATAACAGATATTGATTTGGATGACATAAGAATATTCTCCTGCTTGGAACTGCCATATATTATTCCCCTAGGAGATAGATTATTCTTACCTAAGTTGTCAACCATTAGCATTCTTCATGACATATAAACCTTTGAATCCAAATCTATTCCTTTCATTCATTATCTCAATCGTTACATCGTAGTTGTAATCACTATTCACCATTGCCTCAGTATATTATAAAAAGTTTTAATTATATCCAAAATTTGGGGTTCTTACAGTCTCCCCTCCTTAAAAGGATTCCGTCCCGGAATTAGGTAGGAAGCAAAGAGTCGTTTGTCTATCGTTCACTTTTTAGCTTCCGGGTCAACTCTTAGTCGTTCTGCCCTTTCTCAGCACATCTACTGGTGCTACAATACGTACTTTATCCTTTTTTCATCAACTTTGCTACTTTTCGTACAACATATTATCCGGGTTATGTTCTTACCCAGTCTTATCCTTACTGATACCTGCAGTAACATTGGTATCATTATCACCCTGCGAATTCGGAGGTAACCTCGCTCGCACTGTGCATTTCCTGATCGCTGTAATCTTCGCAATCTCAATCAATATAGAGAAGTGGAAAGATTTATTGAGAGATCACCATGATCAATGAACATTTGTTATATTGCATAGTTAGTACAGAAGGGGGCCAACCTTTAGTACTTGACAAGAAATTAAACAAGTTATGGTATTTCACTTAGACTTCTATCATATAGACAGATAGTCACGTAGCAGTACCTCCCCTCCTTAAAGGGTTGTTCTTCTCAATTCATAAAGAAGATGAATAAGAGAGAAGAAAAGAAAAGAATTCTAAAGGATTATAGAAAGTTTTTACGATTGTAAAATATCATACTCAGAATTTAGCTCTGAACTATAGAGGTTCATCAAAGAAGAAATTAACCATAATTATATCCAATATTATTTGATCGCAACCTCATGTGTCAACATATCTTGCTGCTTTGTCCACTATTCTATGGACCTATTCTCTTGTTTAATCTTAGCAACGCTCACTTCAGAAGATTCCTTCAACCCTTTGAGGTTAAATCTTAGGTTTCTCGCTTGACATCATTGTTACTGACATCCCATGCCTCGCTACTAACTCTATCATATTCACAATACTAACACTGTCAGGTTGTTATCCCGAGAATTCATCAGAAAAAACCCATTTATTAATCCATTCATAACAGTCATTGCTTCACATTCCATAGTTGTTTTCCCCAGCCTTTTCTTTATCAATCACATCCTTCTTATTATCTGATTCTTATTTACTTCCACCTTCATCTCTTTATTGAGACATCTTTTGCATTTGGCACCTCCTTATTGGTATCCCGTCACCTTTTACTCTATAATCATCACATTATTCCAATTTAAACCCTCCGAAATGAATCTGGCCAATCCCTTTTTCTTAGATCCAATATAATCCACTCTTGCCAACCTTGTTTCTCATCACTTGTTCTTTTCTACCCGTGGTTTCCCACAGGTTGTCTTTCGTAAGTCAGACCAGGTCGCAAGCTACATGCTCGTACTCTTATCATCTATCGAGCATCTACATTTTACTGGCGTAGTCTTTCCACATGAAACACGTTATGATCATGCTATAAGTTCTGAGGTAAAACTGGCTCGAATGCCACCTTCCGAACACTTTTAAACTCTCAGGTGGCCTAATAAGTCTCGGGCTCAACTGCCCTTCTCTCTAAGTCTCATTAATTCTTTCTACGTGAATACATTTATCGTCGTGAATCATCAACCTCATATTCTCTATCTTGTTTGCGCAGAAGTATACTAACACAAACTTGCTTGTCATTCATCAACATGCCATTTAGCTTATCAATAGCAGCACTTTCTTTATCTTTACGTTGTCATCTACTTTCTTAGAAGAATCACCATCGCTTGTTGTTTACGTAATGCGTTAATAGCTAACCCTACGGGTTCAAATCCTTTAGGGAGACAAAGTAATCACTATTCCTTATCCATAAGGAACACTTCCTGAACTTGATGTAGATATTACATGAAGTAGATAAAATTGCAGAAGAGTTTCAAGCATCGCAGCTATATCCGGTTGATAAAAGTACACTCATACATCTTCCATAAAAGACTGAAAATTTAATGGTTTACTTCGTCAATTTTGTATCACGGTCCTGGTTTGCCTCAAAACGGGACCTTTTACGGTGTGTAGTTTGCTTAAGACAATATCGGGAATCGAATCTTTAATTAAACTATTATTACCGTCGATTCTTGCACATTCATCAGAAGGAATGTAAATTCCTTCACTCCGATATGACCTTCAAGGTCCTTCCAAATATCTTTATGTTTCTTCGGTATGAACATTTATAATTATTCTTCTATACTTAGACTGTCGGCCACCTCATTGGCCTTTCCTGATACTAACAATTTCTTGTAATCCATGTTCTCTGGATACATTCCAACTCAAACTTTTCTACCTCATTCCCATCACTGTTGGGTGAAAGCATTCTCCCTTAAGCTCTGCTGAAGGAGAAAAATATATCTATCAGTCTTTTTCCATATGTCATTGCTTCCACCTACCCGTGGGAACTTTATCACGTTTATTCCCAATCCTACTTAGGATACTTCTTTTCTTAGTTCTTTCCTTATCTTAGGATAATCTCAACCTTCATAGGTTCAATCCATACTTCCTCAGGGTTTCATACATGCCTCATCTGGCATTATTGTTACTATGTCATACATTCCTTACCAAACTTCCATTTTGAAGTTCGGATTATTACCTTTTTCCTTGTAAGGTTTCTTAGGTCATCCTCATCATTCCTCCTGTATTTTCTAGGTACAGGGTATAACAAAACGTCATTGATCAATACTCTAATAATTCTGTCTATATTCTTTCCAGAACTCTTTTTAATAATTCTTACCGGTCATTGTTGCCTTAGCAAGTCCAACTCATATCATCTGAATTCATAATGTCGTTATTAGGGTTAATGCCATCCCTTGTGCATTCCCCGGGGTTTGTCTTAATTTATGGATATCCTATCCTTAATTCAACTGCCAAGGAATTCTTGCATCCTATACTTGGCAATCAAATCATGTATCCTTAATAAGGGCCTCTTTTCAATCATTCTCATTTGATAATCGATCGGTGGCTTAATGCTAACCTCTTCTTTCAGATAGTTGTCAGCCTATTTGACCTTCCAAAAGACAACGTATGTCTATCTGCTCTCTTACAGAACTTGGTAATGGTAGCAAGGATGTTTTGGAAGATATTGGTCGAGTTCAACGTGAACCTCTTAGTGCTTATCGTTCTTCTCAAAGGTACTTGCCTTAGGCAAAATTTTTACAGCATACTGATCAATCTCTGACCATTTCTATACTCTCTTCATATACCTTCATTGTTTACTTCCCTTAGTCATAATATGTTCATGGTATTTATAATACCCTAACATCATACATCTCAAGTCATTATACTTCCATTTTTACTCGTAATCTTGGGAAATCATATACACATGAATCACTTTAGTACGGGTGACCCCATTCCAAAAAGTCTAGTAAATTCCCAATCCAAACATGGGTTGCAAAGGGTTCAGTAGAAGATTCCTACGATCTCATTAATATTTTCTTTATATCAGAAGCCCTTGCAGTCGGTGCTTACTTAGAAGCAACCCTGCTTTGTCCTTTCATTGCTGGTCTAGTCACTTGATAATCCTTTGTGACTTGGCCGCAACTGGCCACACTAAAATAAAAAGGGTTTTATATCAAACGGGCCACTGATCTCATTAAAAATTATCAAGTAGCTCCCCAATCTCCACGGGAACTCATTTAAGCCACTAAACTAAGAAATATATCATTTCCCCCCTGCATTCACAAAAATAATACAATTTATGGTGACCTAAGTGTCTTGGATAACATTTATGGTGGCCAAAAAAAGTTCAATCTTGGATAGATTGTATTATTCTCACTTAGGCCACCATAAATTGTATTATTTTTGTGAATGCAGGGGGGGGAAATGATATATTTCTTAATTTAGTGGCTTAAATGAGTCCCCGTGGAGACTGGGGAGCTACTTGATACTTTTTAATGAGATCAGTGGCCCGTTTGATATAAAACCCAAAATAAAAATATATGATTTTAGGGGTTGGCTAATTAGCATTACTTTTCTAGCAATTGCCGGCATAGTGCCTTCTTTTTGGATACCTTTCTACCTTTGCAAAACTTTACTTCATATAAGTCTTAATCGACTACTCGGCACCGTCTCCGGTCACCTTTCCTCTACTTTTATCTTTTCAACTATTCTTATCAATCCCGCATGCCACGTAAGGTTCCCATTCCTGGCATAACAGCCTTTTCACTTAAGTCAATCCCGGAGTTTCTCAATCCGGCTGGTTTCTTACTTACATTTCCTGTTTTCGTCCAATCTCACTTCATCATTATATTTCTACCATCGATTGTAATACTCAGGGTCCGTCTACTAACCCATTTTACGGCATTCTTACCCAAATCATAGGGTTCGCTCCAGTTTCTACTCTCTTCCATGACGTTCTCTGATAATCAGAAAGACAAGGTTTGCCAAAATTCGTTGAAGTTCTTTCCAGAATCAGGGAATTTTTTTTTTTTGGGTCAATCTAGCCATCTCCTGGTAACATTAAGGAGACCAGTCTCGAAACCCGAGGAATAGTTCTATGAACCTCCAAGCAGGTAGAACCATAAGCACTCATAATTAACGAAATAATCGTCATCAGGTTGGAAGTTTATCCACTGGAGAGGAACCAATTATATACATCCCTTAGAAGGGACTCAATAGTTTCAAACTGAAACCTGTCACAACATCCTGATACCTATACGTCCTGATATTCAATTTTACCAAATGTCAGTCTACCTAACCACTAGTCTCAGAAGGAACATTACCGTCGGAGTTGGTTGTTCCACAAAATGGCACTACTAAGGCCATCCGATCTGGTGGACCGTGTTGTCCGAATGCATCCGCAAGTACTTTGTCGTGCTGCGCAAGCACACATCCTAATCCTTTATGCGAAGCGTCGTTGGAATCACAAAGTCTCTTTTTTCCATTAACAATGCCAACTCTTGGTCATTACCAATTTCATCTTTTAGCTCCAGGAAGATTTTCTCACATTTTTCTCTTTAACTGCTGATCGTATTACTTGATCCATTATAACTCCGAATCGGAGTAAACTTAAGGTAACTACTATAATCCATTCAACGAAAAGAAAGAATTTAATATTCCTCTAAATCACATGCATCTAACATTTTTTTTGTTCATCATTTAACTGAGTTCAATTAACTCTATACTCAGTCTCTGGCAGTAGTCTCATTACGAGTTCATCTTGACTCACTGGTCTTATCTTCCGGTAGGTTCTGAGATCATTGCCTTGCTTACTACTTCCTTATATAACTTTATCCAATCATGCTATCACTTCCCAATGTCTTTACTTTCTAACTGATTCATTCATAACATGAACATTTCCCTGAATAAAACCACCTCATTAACCTCAATTTGGTTCCATAAATTACAACCTATGACATCTGCCTTCTCATGGCAAATTATTACTGACAATATTCATACTTATTCATTTATCAAATGATATGGCACTTATTGCCTCTTCTCAACTATTCCTAGGGACTCTGCTCCTCGTCTTATATCGATGCCTTTGATAATCATACATCCCTCTACCACTCTTTTCGTTAATATGAAAGTCTCTAATGATTCTCATCTATTCCCGTATAAGATCTCAAGTAATTCTTCCAATCCGTCTTACTTGCTGGTACTACCTCCAGTAGTCCGGCCACGAATCCAACATGAATCTTCAGTTCTCTTGCTAATAGCTTAGTTCTTTATGCTTACTTTTCTGAGCGCTATACCTTAATTATATCAGTCTTTCTAGCTACAACCCTCATTCCTCGAGGGTAAGCTCCTTATCCTAACAGGATTTTCCTTATCTGCTGGAACCTCTTCCGGGTCTCCAGCAGGGTACTCCATCGAATTACCCGCTGATCTTCAGCATATAAAGTATCATCGTGCTGCTGCTCGTATGCCTCAAGGTCTGTCGCCTTACTCGTCGATACGATATCGAGTTGAGTTACTATCATGATACTTAAGAGTTCCCATAAAGGTTTTATATGTCATAACTACATTAAGTAGTCCGACTATGAACTTGGCAAGAGTTCTTATTATCGTAGTGAATTTATTGTTTTAACATCACCTCATCTCTGGGGTTTATAACGTACGCTCTGATACCACTTCTGTAACACCCCTAGATCCGGGGTCCGGGATCCGGTCGTTACGGTGTCCAATTCTGTCCACAATACTTGAACTTACTCCAACATAAAATATATTACATCTTTATGACCCAACACAACAATATAAAACACATCCGTTATAGTCCCAGAGATGAAATCAGAGTAACAATCAAATTTTATTAATTATATTTGGAGTTCTTACAACCCAAAAGAATTACAATATAAATACATACTCTTTGCCATCCATTTGCATAAGTCATACTAGACCATATACTTGGTAGTGAAAGAATGAATCTATCCTACCAATAGCTTCTTCTTCAGCTCTGGTAGTCTCATCATCCTCGCCAGTGTCGAGTGCGCCTTGTGCGAGTCATCTGGTCTAGCTGTTGTTGTGATATAATAATAAAGCAAGGGTGAGCAATAGCCCACCAACACTAATGTATAACTGATCGATAATATATAACAGTTCAAAAGTATTTTTCAAACCATATGCCATGCATTTACGGAAATGATGCCAGTATAATATGAACGATGAAGTTACAAGGTAACTCAAAATGTAAATATATGTGGGAATATCTGCTATGCTGAAAATAAGCAAGATATTATTATTTATCATATAAAGAGGAACTTACAAGGAAAATATTGCAATTCCAGTTATTAACATTTTTCGAAGTCCTACAACCTGAAGGAAGTCTCTTCGATACGTGTTGCGGAAGACACCGTCAACCTGAAAGAAGTCTCTTCGATACGTGTTGCAGGAAATTCCCAATTTGGGAGATGAACCAATACTGGAGTTATCACGCGCCAGCTGTCCCACTCCCCGATGATCAGTCGGGGATGGTACAACCCAATATTGTTTACTACCGGTAGAAGGAAGAACTGACTCGGCCTCTTACACACGACTCCTAGTTCGAATAAATCTACAGCATTGAAATGAAGAGTTTGTCCTCCCTTCCCCAAGTGAAATACTTGTTGATAAGACTCCACAAAGTAGTCGTATCTAGTTGGAAAGGAAAATTCACCAACATTTCCCAAGCTTTTGCTTGTTAATGGATATCAACTTGTTCCAACAATCTTACCCCTCGAATGATGAGAAGGTACACACAGACTTAATGAGTCCATAGCTACCAAGTTGCGAGTGAAAAGGATAAATTATGACCGGGAAGTCATCAAGATAAATAACATTTCTCAAGTAAGGTTCCCTTATAAATTAAGGGATAGATTCGAGTGAAGAATGGAATCTTGAGGACCTTTCTTAATTTAATATTAATCGTACGACTCCGAAGAATTTTCAGAATGATAAAAGGTCGAAGATAATATTTGAAGAAGAATAAACAACATTGAAGTTGTTTCCAAGTATTGAATAAATATTTATAGAATATTTATTGAGTCAGAAGTATTTAATGAATGAAAGAATATTTTACATAATATATGGAGGTGAAAGATAATCTCCAAATAATATAAATCATTTTTAAAAGAATTTAAAAGAACTAAATAAATATTCCAAGAGTATTTATTAACTCAATAATAATTACAGAATATTATTAAATCATAATGTTGCTCGTAAGTAATCCTCGAATGAATATATAGAATTATTTACTAAATAAATCCCTCCTTAAATGAATATTCAAAATAATATTCATTAAATAATTAAACTACAATAATTATTTAAAATAATATTCAATAAATAAGTCAAACCTTAAATGAATATTCGAAAAATAATATTCATTTAATAAATAATCTTCTAAATGAATATCCAAATAATATTCATTTAGTAATCAAAACTTTTAAAGGAATAATCGAAATAATATTCCTTAAGTAAATAGAGCTTCCAATGAATATTTTAAAATAATATTCATTAAGTACATAAACCTTAAATGAATATTCGCAAGTAATATTCATTTAATAAATAACATTCTAATGAATATCAAAATAATATTCATTAAATAATCAACTCTAAATGAATATTCGAAACTAACATTCATTTAATATCTCTCGACTGAGATAATAATCGAATAACATTCCTCGAAATATTTCCAAGTAATTGATACTTTACGGAATATAAATAACGTTTAACAATAACATTCCTCAGATAAATAATAATCTGTCGTTGGAATCCCTCCGGGTTTCCACGACTATCTATATCTCAAAATACCGACTCCCGGTCTATATTTAAGAATGAATATCATATTCCCTTCGCTAAGGGTCTTACCAAAACAATCCGGCTTATAACTGATAATTCGTATCTAGTCTATAAGTCCATTATTAATTCAGGGAACAACTATCACAAAACCAGAGTCACAATATAATTGGAAACAGGCATGCATGCGATGGCATATGTAAAACAGAAATCATATACATATATTATCACAACAACAGGTTCAAAGGTCTGAACACTTGCCTGGTAATCGGGTGTGGGTGGAAATAGCGTGTCCTGGGTCTGCTCGATGATCTATAAACAATTAGAACATTCGAGATTAACCAATTAACATGTTTTAAAAGTCTAAGTATAACTTCACTTAAATCGAAACACGTTTTCGAATTATCTCGTTATACACCTTTTACCGTAACTCTTTTTATTACTGATACGATCCGACATTTGTTCGTTATTACGACACGTCATCGTACCCACACTCGGTATATACTTAAGTCGTATAAGTTCTAAAGTCGATCGATTACGAACCGAGATTATACTTCGAGTTTTATCGTTCGTTTTCTAAGTGTTTTACCAAAGTTATAACCAAGCGGGTTTTTAGGGGTTCGTTCGCGTTTAACTTCGATTCCAACATTTTTATAAAACCGGAAAAAGATCCGTTTGATATGTGGTTTTCTCTCACACCTTCCTTTTTACCTCTAGTATTTAATTACCAAGATTCGCCACTGACTTACATATTTTACGAGGGTTCAATTTCAGTTACGAATTCTCGTTTACGGTTTCGAACTACTTTTAGTATATCGGCCATAACTCCTAAACCGTAAGTCCGTTTCACACGTTCTTTATATCAAAACGAAGCTTGGAACATTATCTATCTTATCATGGCAAAATACAACACTGGACAGTGAGTTCATGCTACTGTGATGCACGGTTTTTTAAAGATTATCGAAAATTCGGCATTACGACGGCTATGTTTACACGCTTTTCCAAATTTTTATCATCATCAAATCATCCTCCAACAACAACCAATTCAAGACCTAAAGTTTCTCATCTATTCTAAGTCATGATATCTCAAGAACAACTCAAATCCAACAAGTATGAAACATCAATAACAACCAATTATGCATACATGGATCTAAACATACTAACACATCTCCATCATATATCCATCAAAAAAGATCCATAAACTCAAAGTAGTACTAAGGGTTCTTGAGCTTTATACCTTCCTTGGAGAGTGAATAACACTTGTTAAGCCTTGAATGATCCTTAAGTAGCCTTAGTATACTTGAATCAATCAAAAGAAAACAAGAACACAAAGTTAATACTTAAAAGTTACTATTCATCATCATCTTCTTGATTTTATATCTCAAGATTGGTATGGAATTTGAAGATGAAATTCATAGGATATCTTAGTTATGAAATATAGGACTCACCTTAATTTTCTTGAGATTTAAAAATCGTTGGAAGTTGGATTTTGATTCCCCATTTTAGGAAAAAGTCGAATGGTAACAAAAGGGAGAGGATGAAGTTCTTGGCCTTGGTCTCTTGCTTGGTTCCTTGCATAAAGTGCTTTTCTTGGATAATATCTCCTCCTTTTTCATAAATTAGCTTTATTAAAGTGCTCATGTCATGCCTTGCATCATTTATGGACAAGTGTTGGTGTTTTAGTAGTAAGATGATAAAATCAAGCTAACTACTTGGTTTGATTCTAATTGTTCTAGTTACCTTGGTAACTACTTGATTACTTGGCCTTATCCACTTGCACATGCTTGTATCTTGGCTCCCTACTTGTTTCTTTGTCCGGTTATTGCTCAATTCATTGATCGTTCGGAGGAATAACTCATTCGTTTCTAGTTAGGGTTTTACCGGGAACCGTCTCAATATTTATACTATCATTCTCCATCTTTCTTATTAACTTTCGAATTTAAATTCCTTAAATCCCTTCGTTAAATTCTTAAGTCTATCAGTGTCCAGGGAAATTTCGGGGAAAATAAAAGTGCTATTTTTCAGAATCCGACAGCTTTTACATACACTTATTTTCCCCCTGGATCACTAATACGAACTCGAAAATCCGTTCCGAATACTTCTATATAGTTTCGCCTCATAATATTCTTATTTCCACCAAAACGCTATTCATTCTTTATTCTTTACTTATTCTCTTAGGGTTGTACAATTGTCCCTGATCTCTTTCGATCGTTCCTTAACCTTTTTACGGACCCACTGGACCAATAACAGATATTGATTTGGATGACATAAGAATATTCTCCTGCTTGGAACAACCATATCTTATTCCCCTAGGAGATAGATTATTCTTACCTAAGTTGTCAACCATTAGCATTCTTCATGACATATAAACCTTTGAATCCAAATCTATTCCTTTCATTCATTATCTCAATCGTTACATCGTAGTTGTAATCACTATTCACCATTGCCTCAGTATATTATAAAAAGTTTTAATTATATCCAAAATTTGGGGTTCTTACATGCTTTGAAGAAGTCCGGTATAGACCTTCCTGAGAATTTTCAGGTTATGTCAGTAATTGAAAAGCTCCCAAAGTCTTGGGAAGAGTTTGCACTCTCCCTGAAAAGACAGAAAGGAGAGATTACTTGGACAAACCTTATGCTGGACATCTCTGAGCAGGAGCAACACAAGTCCAAGCAGGGACATGTGATGCCTACTGAACATGCTGGGAGTTCGAAGGTGAATGTAGTGACTGTTGGACAGAAAAGAAAGAATGTCACTAAGAAGGAAAACACTAAGTCTAATAAAGACAAGAACAAGGCTAAGAAACCAAAGGCAAACAAACCATGTTGGTCTTGTGGACAGGTTGGTCATTGGAGCAAGGACTGTCCTGTAAAGAAATCAAAGAAATCTGTTGTGGGAGCACAAGCTAACACTGTGCTTGGAACCACTGGTGGGCCTGTGGTTAACATGGTTGTCAGTGAGGCTGTTGCTTCTGAAACTGACAACGGGTATGTGACCTACAAACCTGTACTTCTTTCTACTTATTCGTCTCATGAATGGTTGATTTATACTGGAGCTAATGTACATATTTGTACTGATATTACTCTATTGGTATCTTATCAACAGACTCATGGAATGACTGTGACGATGGGGAATGCGAGTGCATCTCAAGTTCATGGAATAGGAAACGTGGACCTGAAGTTTGCTTTTGGACGTGTTCTATCCCTCACTAGAGTGCATCATATTCCTGATATTCGTAGAAATATAATAAGTGGAAGTTGTTTAGTTAAAAATGGATTTGAACTTTCTTTGAAATGTAAAAAAGTAGTTATTACACATACTGGTGTATTTTTTGGCAAAGGTTACTTGTCTGATGGATTGTTTTTAATAAATGTTGAGCTTGTTTTGGGCAGTTTTATTAATGATAATGTTGCTCCTTCTGTTAATTTTGTTGAATCATCTGATTTGTGGCACGCACGTCTTGGTCACTTGAATTTTGGTACTCTAAAGAACATGATGAATTTAAAGTTGATTCCAAAACATGCCATTGATAAGAAATCTAAATGTCAAGTATGTGTGACTGCTAAACAAACTAGGAAACCCTTTCATAATCTGGTTAGGGATTCAAATGTGTTAGATTTAGTGCACACAGACATATGTGAATTTGGTGATGTTTTGACCAAGGATCATAGTAGATATTTCATTACCTTTATAGATGATTGTAGTAGATATTGTTATATTTATTTGCTTAAACATAAAGATGAAGCACTAGAAAAATTCATTATGTTCAAAACTGAAGCTGAAACACAAACTGGTAAAGTACTTAAACGTTTGAGATCTGATAGAGGTGGTGAGTATACGAGTACCTCGTTTAATGAATTTTGCAAGAACAATTGTAAAGTTCATGAGGTAACTCCACCATACACACCTGAGTCTAATGGGGTGGCAGAACGAAAGAACAGAACTTTTAAAGATATGATCAATAGTATGTTGATTAATTCAGGGTTGCCTAAGTACATGTGAGGGGAGGCTCTGAATACGGCTTGCCATATTCTGAATAGAGTTCCTCTGAAACATATGGACAAGACACCTTATGAATTATGGACATAGAAAAGGACTAGTCTAAAGTATCTTCGTTTGTGGGGGTGCCTTGCAAAGGTACTTGTCCCTGAACACAAGAGAAAGAAACTAGGGCCAAAAACTGTTGATTGCATCTTTCTGGGCTATATTGAAACCACTACGGCTATGAGATTTTTAGTGTTAAAATCTGACATAGACGGTATAGTGGCTAACACTATAGTTGAATTTCGTGATGCAACATTCTTTGAGGATGTGTTCCCTATGAAGACTGGTATACCTCAGGGTATTTCTGATGATGATCCCACTCACACATCGAGTTCCATTCCTGATCATGTGGAAAGGATGACAAATGTGGGGGCGAATCCTAGTAGTAGCTCTACTCCTGATGAAGTAGAGGAACCTAGAAGGAGTAAGCGTGCAAAGGTAGTCAAGGATTTTGGAAGTGATTTTATCACTTACAATATCGAGGATGAACCTTTAACTTTTCGACAGGCCATGGATTCTTCTGAATCAAGGTACTGGAAAGGTGCTGTAAAAAGTGAAATTGACTCTATTGTTTCTAACGGAACATGGGAGTTGGTTGATCTACCTCCTGGGTGTTCTACTATAGGATGTAAATGGGTATTCAAAAGGAAGATGAACCCGGATGGCTCAATAGATAAGTATAAGGCTAGGCTGGTAGCTAAGGGCTTTAAGCAAAAGGAAGGCATTGATTACTTTGATACATACTCTCTAGTTGCTAGAATGACAACAATCCGAATGATTGTTGCATTGGCTTCTGTACATGGTCTTATCATCCATCAAATGGATGTAAAGACAGCTTTTCTTCATGGTGAACTTGAAGAAGAGATTTATATGGATCAGCGTGAAGGATTTGTTGCCTCTGGTAATGAAAGGAAAGTATGTAAGTTAATCAAGTCTATATATGGCTTAAAACAAGCTCCTAGAGACTGGCATAAAAAGTTTGATGAAACTATTTTAGAATCAGAATTTGTAGTTAATGAAAGTGACAAGTGTGTCTATTACATGGTTAAAGGAAGTGAATGTATTATTGTGTGCCTATATGTGGATGACATTTTATTGTTTGGAACCAATATTGAGATTATTAACGAGACAAAAGTGTTCTTGAAAAGGCACTTTGATATGAAGGATATGGGAGAGACTAGTGTGATTCTTGGTATCAAGTTGACTCAGTCAACTGATGGAATAACCTTGTCACAATCTCATTATATAGAGAAATCTATACTTGAGAAGTATGGTTATTCAAATTGTAGAATCGCGAGTACTCCGTATGATCCTAAAGTTGCCCTTGTCAAGAATATTTCAAGAATTCCTGTGTCTCAATTAAGGTACTCTCAGATTATTGGGAGTTTGCAGTATCTTGCTAATGGTACTAGGCCAGATATTTCATATTCAGTGTCTAAGTTAGCAAGATATACAAGCTGTGTAGATATCTGAAAGGCACCATATATCTTGGTTTGCATTACAGGAGGTTTCCTAGAGTGCTAGAGGGATATAGTGATGCAAGTTGGATAGCTAAGAAGTCTGGTTCCAATTGAGTGACTGGATACCTGTTTACCCTTGCGGGTGGAGCAGTGTCTTGGAAGTCTTCTAGACAGACTATTATAACCCGGTCTACTTTTGAGGCTGAGTTGTGTGCATTAGATGCCACGGGGACTGAGGCTGAATGGTTACATGGACTGATGTCGATGTTACTTGTAGTAAGTCGTCCACTTCCTGCTTTTGCTGTTCATTGTGATAGCCGTACAACTATCAAAAGTATAATGTGAAAACAAAGAGACATATCCAAGTTAGACTGAAGTCTATAAGGGGTCTAATGTGTGAAAGGATTATTGTTGTTGAGTTTGTTGGAACTCAAGATAACCTAGCTGATCCTTTGACTAAGGGACTTGAGCATGCTGTTGTCCTTAAGTCTAGGTTGGGGATGGGACTGATAGCCCATAACGATTCATCTACAGCGGGAACCCAATACACATGAGAGGAGATCCCTCGAAAGTGTATTCAATGTGGTAATAACAAGTTGTAAGGGTGAATTGGTTGTACCTTTAACTACAAAGATTGATACTCACGTATCTGGAGTCTATCCCCTGTAAACCTATAAGGTACTATAACTGCCAGAATAGCAAGAGTTATTTGAACTCTGAATAGGGTCAAGTCATATGACGAGATGCTAGCAGTACATCTCTGGAGATGCCAAGCTAAGCGAATGTAATTGTGTGGTCGCAATTAGAGGAAAGGGTTATTCCTTGAAGCATTCGACGAACAGGATCGAGACATGACCATTAACGTCTCAAAGCCGTAGATTAGTACCATAGCCTTTGACTTGTCATCGTCTATGGAGTGTGGTTACACCAAACAGATAAAGATTCAAGGTGAAACATTCCATCTGAATCCGGTAGCCATCGAGGTAGAGGACTTAGGAGGGTTCAAACCCGGAAGGGTACCTACTCTGAAAAACAAGTCATGATGAGGATAGATATGCATTTCTGTATGGATTTGTGGGGGATTGTTAGAAAATGGAAAGTTTGAGGCATATTTATAATATGTTCTTGATGAAATTTCCGGAAACTAACAAGTGGAGGTTGTTCCTTGTAATGAGGACTTAAACTTTCATGTTTGGATCTAAGACATTTTCTTAGTGTAATCCATAAATAAATTGAGTTGAAAGAAGAATGTTTGAAATGGGTTATGTGGGTTATTTAGTTGAAATAACTTGAGTCCCACATAGAATTGGTAATGAGAGGTTGGTGGATTTATATAGCTCCATGTGCAAGTGTAGTGCACAACTACTAAGGCATGTGGGTGTGCATGGTTGTAGGGTGGGCCTCGCGCACACACACGCGCGCCGCCGACGCCCGCCTCGCCACGACACGACACGACTCGACTCGACTCGGGTCGGGTCGAAGGGCGATTTGGGCGAATGTCTCGGCGTCTCGCGTACGCGAGGCGACCTGGGCGAGGAATTTTATTACCTTGATTATTGATTTATTTTAACAGGAAATCAGACTTTATTTGTTACAGCAGTAATTCAGATTGGATCAGTACTTGGATTATTGGACATGGTCAGACATCAAATCCTGATGGACAGATCCTGACAGTGATCAAATACTGATGAACATCAGATCCTGACGGATAGAAATCCTGATGGATCAGATACTGATGTTGACCAATCCTGATGAACATCAGATCCTGATGCTGCAGTTAATGAAATTAAATCAGAATATTTACTTTCCTTTTATGGGGTATCAGTTACGTTTTATTTTTGGTATTATATACATACAGAATAGAACGTTAACGTAGAACGATACGTCCTAAGGATAGAAACCCTATCTGTTTTCTTCTTTCTCTGTTCTCTCTCAACACATACAGATTATATACATAATTCTCAGGCGAATTGAGGTGCTGGTCGCTGTTGATCACTGGAGTATTTGTGAACCCATTGATCTGTGCTGTTTTATCCTGGGAGTGATATTGCTGCAACCCAATCACAACGTAAGTGGGGCAATAATCTCTTCAAGAACAGCCAAGTCTTCTCGAAGGGCTTGGTGACTCAGCTGTTCATTATCTTATCAGTATTGCTAAACGCTTCTGTGGGAGATAAGTTGTTCGTACTTTTCTCGTTAATTACAGTTTCTGATTATACTCTTGTTTATGCCTTCGTGATTTGTTTTGTTAATTGGTTATATGCCTGTTCTTGTTTAAATATATATCACTGTCTCATTATTGTTATAGTTAATTATACCCAACAAATAATTAGATGACTTATAACTTATAATATATATATACATTTTTTTGCTAAACATAAAAATGTTTTACTTATAAATAAACATAATCTAGCACATCAAACAAAAAATATGATATGAAACAAAATTAATATTCAGTGTTTGTTTCATATATTCAGTTCTCGAAACAAAGCTATGTAATCTTCATTACATGTATTCCAATTATTCACGTAAATAACACGATACAAGAGTACATGAGATAATTATTTAAATAAAATAATAACTTGTAGTAAAAAAAAATCGGGTACTTTTGTGTTTTTATTTTTTATTTTTTTTTGTATAGTGTACATTTTAAATATATAAATTCACTGCCATTTTTGTTTATGTTTGAATTTTAGATACATGACATGAAAAATACACAAATTACTTGACTTATATACATCATATCTCAATTAATAACAACATGTAACATTTTCAAATTGTAATTATTGTCAATATGATATAAACACAATTATATATATCAAATATATAATTACAAATTACAAGAAATCAATTAATTTATGTAACGAAACATATGAGCTTAGAATTACAAAATTAATAATTTAAGGAGAAGGGTTTGAGAAAACAAGGAAGATTGGATTTTATCTCTACTCCAAAAAACTTGTCTCCTTAAAGCAGTTTCGTCCTCCACCGTCTGTGCTTAGCCACCTGCCTCCGAGGATAAAACGAGATACGGTATAGACGATAAATAAACAATACTCTTAGCGAACACGATTCAAGCTCGAAACTATCACCGAAATATTTTGACGGCTTAAAAATTGAGGAGAGTGAAATTATAGATGCGACTATAATTTTCACTACTTAATAAAAGTGATGCCCTAAAACTCTATTTATAAAGAGAGACTTGAAATGACTTATTATTATTTTCGACGTGGGACAAAATATTTATAATAAAACTCAAGGAATAGGTTTGTACCATTTTCGATGTGGTACACTTCTAAAATAACCACTTTAAAGGGTTGTGTAATTGGAACATCAGTTCTCATTCACCCTTTATCAATTTATCCATTTTGAACGTATCGCAGAGTAGAATACAATCACACCAATACATAACACCAACCAACACATAGTGTTTACCACTCAACTTGAATTTCAAAATGATCCACAACTTAGTATAAAATACTAATTTTTCCAATAATAAATAATAGGAAAAAAAATTAAAGCCCGTGTACCAAGCGAGGACAATAAATACTAGTAAGTGATAATAACCCAAATAATTGACTCAAAATTATCAATATTCTTTTTTTTTTTTTTTTTTTTGAAAAGAAATTATCAATATTCTTAAAATAATTTATAAAAAAAATCACTTATTTCATATTACTCACCTGGGTGAGTAAAAATTAATTTATAAATTTTTTCAATAAACAGTAAGTTATTATATTTTTTAAAAGAAGATTAATTGGCTGATGAATAATTGACGCTGGGTAGCCAAATGGCTGATGTTAGTGATGTATAATTGACGTTGGGCAGCCAAACACGGCCTCATCCCAGAACGTGACCTATGCTAATTCACAAAATGGCTGATACTTGAGGGTTTCTTAAATCAAAATGCATGTGCGATTCTTTTGTTGATGATCAGTGAGCCCAATTACATACTCCTCGTAAACAGTAACCACTTTACTCGCCTCAGGTACTCTTCAACGCCTATTAATCCATTTTTTCCCACTCAATTAGGTTAAAATTTACTGTTCAACTGTTAATCACTTGTTAGCAACAGACCTTATGTATACACATGATACACTCAATACATTTGTATAATTGATTAATTGTGTATGTTTTATATGTTTCTTGTTGGCATAATTGAGTTTTAAGTAGGTTTTTGTTTGTAACATAGAAGTCGATTTTTGCAGTATGTTGTAGTTGTGGGAGGGCCTGTGAACTTGATTCCAAACACCGAAAAAAGGCATTGTTCGGAATATTTGAAAACTTAGTAACGTATTTATTACTTTAGGCAACAAGTGAAAATTACGGGGGAAAGAGTTTAGTTATGTCAAGTATGTAATCTATCTATTTATTTTTTTACATCTGTAGATAAAGGGATTGATCGGGAGTTATTTTTTGATTGATATTGATGCGTACTTTATGACTATGAACCCTAATGTTTGTTATTATGGGTTAGCGGTTATTTACTTCTAGTGACCATGGAGTAGGACTAGATTTTGGGGCAGGAATCTAGATGGAAGTTTTTTCTTGGCGCTCCAGGCAGGCCGAGGGCTCGTGTGCCTTTTAATCTGTTAAGGGAATATTATTAAATGCAACAGGTTGATGGATACTGCTGTTTTTAAATTGTATGTGACACAATTTAATCTTGGTAGTTTTGCTCCAGGCAGGCCGAGGGCTCGTGTGCCTTTTAATCTGTTAAGGGAATATTATTAAATGCAACAGGTTGATGGATACTGCTGTTTTTAAATTGTATGTGACACAATTTAATCTTGGTAGTTTTGATTGACTCATTTTCCTCCTAAATGCAAATGGGGAGGGGAGGGGAGGGGAAGTAGTGAGGTATTGGACGCTGTTCTGGAAATACTCACTATGCAGGTAGGCACACACTTGCAAAACCATCTGGGGTACGGTGAAGTTGTGGTAGTCTACTTGTATAGATTGGCGAGGTGGTCTGATGATGCAGGACAGCCCGTTAAGAAGCCCAAAGAAACTATTTGGGAACAATATTTTAGGCTTTGGAAGCCCATTAGTTAGAGTATTCTAGATTCCCTTAATTATATTAATTATTACCTTATTTAAATTAGGAAATATTGTTTAGGATTCCTATAAATATTGGATTGATTATTGTAAGCAAATCAGATTATTATGATGGATATTTGATATTTTCTTGTGTGAATTGTTCTTTGCGTGAGAAGTATCTGACCAATTATCCACCAAACCCTAATTTAGACCCATCCCCCATCAAAAGTGGTATCAGAGCCATCTTCATGCCGCCAAACAGCCACCGACCAGCCACTAGCAACCGC
This sequence comes from Saposhnikovia divaricata, assembly GCA_036435485.1. NCBI lineage: Eukaryota > Viridiplantae > Streptophyta > Magnoliopsida > Apiales > Apiaceae > Saposhnikovia > Saposhnikovia divaricata. The sequence continues at coordinate 109,950,679 of CM071598.1, forward strand.
CAACAGCCGTCGGCAGTTTCCAGCAGTCGCCAACAACCACCAACAGCCGCCAACAACCGCCCCCAATAGCCACCAGCAATCGCCAGCAGCCACCAGCAGTTACCAACAGCCCCCAACAACAATTGTTCCTTACTCTACACATCGTTGAATCAACCTACATCACCCATAAAATCTCTACCCAGTTTTTTTTCTCTTGGAACTTACATCAAACACTTCGCATACATAAACAATACATAAGCACTCCTGCATATTCCATTCAACACAAGTTCAAACACCATCTATTTTCTCTTTCAGCCTATTAATTGGTATTCCGGGCCACTATCTTATTACTGGAACCAGCCTCTGGTCTTCCTAGAATTCACAAAACAGCCTTTTAGTTTCATAAATTCTGCAACACAGCAACAACCCCTACCCCTAAGCTTCTGATTTTGACAGTCTTGCCTAAAAAATAAAATAAAATAATGGTGAATGCTAATGAGCTTAATGCAATACTTGAAGGACATATCTAAGAGCAAGAGAAGAAGAATGCAGAGTATAAATTTTCAATTGATGAGTTGAAACAACAGATGGCTGCTATGATTAGGCAACAAACAACCATGCAAAATAGTATTAATCAATTGATTGGTCATGCTGAACTAATTAAAGAGCCACCTAAAAACCAAAGGGATGTTGTTAACGAGCCTCACGATCAAGTTAGAGGAGTAAAGCTAGAGGTTCCTGAATTTAATGGCAATACTCATGGAGATGTGTTTCTTGATTGGATACATAGTTTGGAGAGTTTCTTCAGGTGGCATAATATGAGTGATGCAAGGAAAATCTATTTTGCTGAAGCTAAACTACGAGGTACAGCTCGTATGTGGTGGGATAAAGAAAAGGAGAGCAATCGTCATGTTGGTAGAGGAGAAATCTTGTTATGGGAAGAAATGAAGGCTTCAATGCAACGACATTTTCTGCCGGCCAACTACAAGCAACAAAATCATATCAGGTTCATCCAACTGAGGCAAGATAATCTTCATGTGGCTGATTATACTAGTGAGTTTTATCATTTGTCCACTCGTTCAAATTTTAATCTTGATGAAAGTAGCTTAATTAGCATGTATCGATCTGGTTTGAAGCCTGCTATTGCTAAAAGAATGTCCGGTAATCTTTATTACTCTCTAACTGATATAATGCAAGTTGCTCAACAAATTGAGGAAGAGTTGTTTGGTAATTTCGGGGAAACCCTTGCCTCGAGTTATAAGTCATCGGGCTCATTGTCTAGTGTTAATCAGGGACGAGTTTCACCCCGCGACAGAATTCGTACAATAAAATCAGTAAAATTCAGCCTGATAAGGATCTCAAGTGCTTTAATTGCAACGGGACAGGTCATAAATATTTTGAGTGTCCTTCTTCAAAAACACCAAACCCGGGTAAAAGAGTAACATTCATTGAAAAAGGTGAAGAATGCCCTCCAGATGGTTATAACGAGACGACTGATGAGGAACAAAAGGTGTGTGATGAGTTAGAAAATTGTCTTGGAGCTATGCAGTCATCACACTTGGGCAAGAATACTAAAGTTGTTCAAGCACATAATCGTCAACAGATATTTCAGACTAGAGCTACATGTTTTGGTAAAATCTGCTCCGTGATTATTGACACCGGTAGTTGTACGAATGTGATATCTAGTGATACAGTTCGACAATTGGGCTTGAAGGTGGAGCCTCATCCCCAGCCTTATGACAGCATGGATTGATAATACAAAGCTGCGAGTGCGGGAACGATGTGGTGACATTTTCAATTGGGAAGTTCAAAGACAAAGTTATGTGTGATGTCTTGCCTGTCAAGCTCTGCAACATTATTTTGGGACGTCCATGGCTTTCTGATCGTGATGCACATCATGCTGGTCGTCCTAACACTTATTCTGTTGTCAAAGGAGGCACAACTTATACTCTTGTGCTTGCCCTCATGTGCCGCTCTTGCGTAAATCTTTGGTGCTTCATTGGGTTCCTTATGTTTTATTTAACTCGACGGAGTCGAGTTCTTTTCAGCGGAGGAGAATTGATGCAGGACAACCCGTTAAGAAGCCCAAAGAAACTATTTGGGAACAATATTTTAGGCTTTGGAAGACCATTAGTTAGAGTATTCTAGAATCCCTTAATTATATTAATTATTACCTTATTTAAATTAGGAAATATTGTTTAGGATTCCTATAAATATTGGATTGATTATTGTAAGCAAATCAGATTATTATGATTGATATTTGATATTTTCTTGTGTGAATTGTTCTCTGCGTGAGAAGTATCTGACCAATTATCCACCAAACCCTAATTTAGACCCATCCCCCATCATCTGACCTAACGATTGTACTGTTTAGTCTTGGTTGATGCATAAGCTGGTCTGATCCAAATATTATTGAGCTTTTACGCTCAAACCACACAATGAACAAGCACATAATGCACCATAAAAAACGAGGTATGGTAAAAAAGAAAATAGAGCTGTTAATGGAACAAGCTTGTAACGGTCCTGCCTTGATTCTTATGATCATGTGGTCGTGTTTTTTTATTCTCATTATAATATAATTAGGTTTTTTGGACTCATTTTCAGAGAACTTCAGATCTAATAATACTATATGCTTCCACTAATTAATTCCAGATGGCATTTGGATCATTTTAGTTCTGTAAATGGTAATTGAATTGATCTATATTATGATGCACTGAAATATGAGTACTAGCCTAGTAGCCTGTTACATGGTTAGGCTGTAATGGTTGCCAAATATCATAGGAAGTCAAATAATTAGCCATTAGCTGTGTCGTTAATCTATAGGCCAGAAATTATTAAATTTCCATTTTTGGGTGGATAAGTTATAGGGAATACCATTGCATGATCTTGGACATTGCCTATATCATATTGATGATTGCAAGCTGTGAAATGTTATCCTGTGGTTATATTAGTTATCTACAGCCTACAGGTGTATTTGTGCATTTTGATATTCAATAACAAAATGGTCATGAATCTATACATATAACAGGGGTGACTTAAGTGCTTAATTGCTCATATATAACGGAATGACATTCACTAACATTATGTCAGATCCTGGAACAATGTAAAAAGAAAAACTAACTTACTGAAACAGGGAAGCATGAATTGTACAGACTTTTATATTTATTAAGCTGTTTTCTACTTATATTCGCTAAACAGCACTTATGTTCTCTTGCAATCCATTTCAAAAATTGGAAGCAGCCTTGCACTTGAAATTTGTTTATATATGACTATCATAGTTATACTTTTGTTCTTTTGGTGGTGGCCTGTCCTCCATTTTGTCATGAAACTTCTCTAAGTTTAGTTGGCGGTGCAGCCTTGTAGGAGGATCGGATGTCATGTATATGTTATTTGCCAACATCCATCATTTTCTACTAGATATTTCTAAAGCGGGTCTTCTGTTCCATTTTGCAGCATAATCAATGACGCACACCAAACAGTCAAAAAGTAAAGGTTCTCAGAACTTCCAGTCTAGTAGCAGGGCAATAGAGAAAAGACTCATCCAGAGACACATGCAAAGGATTCCTGTCGCTTTAACGTATGATCATGCTCCTGCCTATTCAAATTTCCGCCATGGTACTCTACAGGGAGAGTCAATAGCTTGCACTGATCAGTTTCCTGGGTATATATTTATGTGCAATGGGAAAACTAAGGCAGATTGCTACAAATACAGAGTTTTTGGTCTTCCTTCAGCAAGGATGGACATTCTTGAAAAAGTAAAGCCACACATGAGGCTGTTCTTGTATGACTTTGACATGAAACTTCTCTATGGTGTATACGTTGCTGCCTCAGATGGAAGATTGGCAATTGAACCAGCTGCTTTTGGAGGCAAATTTTCTGCACAGGTAATCTTCTTCTAGTCCAGCCAACTTTTGAGTTGCTTATGCATTGGTCATACAGAAGCTGGCTATTCTTCATAACTACATTACCTGCGAGGATAACAATGATGAAAAATTGAAAATGTTTCTGTGTCGAATGCCCTATTCTTTACTAAACCACGTGCTGACTTACAAATGCATCATTGAATACAAATATCTCCTCCTTAGTACCACCATCTCCATATTGATGCAGTATCTTAACTTCCTAAAACGCATCTTTAATATTATTGGTAAGAAGAGAAGCAATATGTATTTGAGGAGACAACATGAGCTTCTTGCAGTATTTATATGGAGAGAGAAAGGTGGAATATAAATTTAAGCTGCAGAGATGAATCTCCAGGTCAAGGAAAGAAGTCAGAGAGTAAAAGAAGATTGGTCGTACACAGTGTCTACATTAGGATTCATATAAGCTTGCTACGTTGGCACTAGAGTTTATTCCAATTACTTACGTCGATTTTTATTATTTTTTACTGTTTATTCTGCTGCTGCCAACCCTAAATTCCTAACCTCATTTGATATTATGCTTAGACTTAAAAAGAGAAAGAGATAGATCAGGCTGTTTTTATGGGTTAGTGAGTCAGGAGTGGGGGTTCTGGGTTATATTTGTTTGCCCCATCACAGGGTTGCTATAGTATTGGGCTTAATCATGCCAACTTCCGTATCACATAAACTCAGCACTTCTTTTAGTGCCAATAGCAGAAAATATCAAATCTTTTGTAGGAAAAGTTTAGTTCAGTGATTCAACGTTGGCTGTTTATTGATGCTTTTGTAAGTTATACTACAGTTTTGTGACCAAAACACGGTTAGCTCACACATTAGATATACCAAACAATGATCTGAATCTTCAATTAGTATTATATGAGGAGGTGAGTGGTGGTCATTTGGAAATTGTATATGTTGCTGCGAAGTGAGAGTTTATTAATGAATCGACATTGGCAGTTTAGTGATGCTTTTGTAAGTTATACTGCAATTTAGTGACCAAAACATGTTTAGCTCATACATTAGATTCACCAAACAATGGTGTGAATCTTTATTTAGTATCATATAAGGAGGTGAGTGGTGGTCATTTGGAAATTTGTATATGTATGTTGCTGCAAAATGAGAGTTTATGAAATTATAAAAATTGGATTTTAAAGGCAGATAGATGATCTATCTATAACTGTTAAGTGAATAGTAATTGATTGATTTTGATGGATGTAGTGCGTGGTAGAATTTTGCATACTATTGCTTATAAACAATTCCTTAATCCGACGTGCCTCTTTCTCTGCACATATATCTCAGACGCATTTTCTTTTTTTGGTTTGCAGTTGGTTGTTTTTCCATACTTCACTTTGTTATCAATTTTCTCCTGACTTCGTGTCCATACCCAACTTCTATAAACCAAGCTTTAATACTTCTTTTTGATTGGTGTTTGCCCATTAGAATATCAGCTAAATACTTTTCTGTTTTCTGGTGTGTTTTTTGGGATCAGTAAGAACAGTTCTGAGCACTTTTCTATTTTACATTGAAGTGATAAAATATTGATGTCAACTTGTCAACCTTTTGGCCACTTGGTTGCTTGGCGATCTAATTAATACCTAAACGACCTGTTTAGGTGAGATTTGAGATTCTTAGAGATTGCATACCTCTGCCTGAGAGTATTTTCAAGCCTGCAATTGCTGATAACTACAAGGGCGGTTCAAGATTTAGACAAGAACTGAGCAGTAAACAGGCAAGTTGTTACTTTGCACACTTGTCATTCTTACACCCACTACAATTAGCTGATCTACATTCCTCTAAAAAGCTGATAAATGTTGTGTTTATGGTCTGTTGTAGGTAGCTAATCTGATTTCACTATTTCGCCCGGTAGCTGAGCCATCTCCAGGAATAGCTGGATCTCTAGTGCCAAGCACTGTCCGGCCGGCTGCAATTATACCGAGAAGCAGTGAGATACGGGCCCAAACTGCATCTGAACTTTCTCATGAATACAACCAGTATTTAGCTCGATTGAATCATCCTGATGAGGGTGCAGCGGGTACTATTAGACATGTTGAACCTGGACCATCTCAAGCACGTGCACCACATACCGTTTTAGCAAACAGAGATCTGCCACCAGATTTAGGCTCGGCATCTCAGTTTGGCCAGCAAGCATACTTTGATGGTAATCCAGTCCTGCACCACAGGTAAAGTCTTCTATTGAAGTTTTGATGCGTTAACACTTTATATTGATGTTTCTGCACCAACATTCATTGTTGCCTGGGCTTGATAACTGTATTTTATCCTAATTAGTCAAGTAACCATTCTAATATTTTATCTTCTTCAAGCTTCTAAATTTATTTGAAATTAGTACCTGGGAATATGCTCAAAACACTTTGCAAAAGTGTACATCACCGTTTGGTACTTTGTTTTGTGAATGTACATTGACACATGATGTATATGCCTTCGAGTAGATATGTATAGTATATGTAGTACTTGAGAGAGTTCAATTATATTGGCATAGGAGAGACACAACCTTGCTATATTGCGGTAGGTTGAAGATATTAATCATGACAACTGATTCATGCGTGTATATGGTGTTTGACTAATAAGATTCCTGATGCTGAGGATTGTGGTTTTGTGTCAAAAAGAGGTCGTTTATTGTATTTACTCTCTACTATGAAATATTATACTATGTTAGTGGCCGTGAGGAGGTTATTCATCCATATGTAAAGATCACACACACACACACATATATAGCATTTCTTTGAATTGAATGTTCTTTTATTCTTATTTTTGTTCGTTTCTCTGCTGATTCCTCTATTCAGTTTTCACTTTTCAGTTTGGAGATTGAAAATCGTTTATGTTCTATGATGTGACATGTTTATGTTGAAGTGCTCGTATAGTGTCATGTCAAGATAGGTAAAAGAGGAGGTAGTGTATTGTGTCTGTCCATCTTGGTCTCTTAAACTTTACAATTCTAAATTTTGTTCGACACTGACAGTCATTTAGCTTATAAGCAAGATGTACATAGGCATTAACATATTGAATATATTAGCACATCTAACTGCTTCTGGGTGAGATTGCCATGGGGTAGAAATTACTACCAGCTCTAAGGTTGCAGAAGTAACCAGATGGGTGCTAGCTTCTTTAGTGATAGCAATCTTGATAATTTAGAGAAAGTTGCATGCTGTTTTGGTGAATACTTGAATCATGGTCTTCTTTCACAGATCCACCAGTATGCCATATGATACTGAGAGGTTGATGCTGCAGCAGTTTGAGCCTAGAAATAATTGCTATAAGCAAGGAAAGGTACGTGGATTTGCTTTGGTCTTGTTCAAGCACATGTGTACTTAGCAGCATCCGGGCCTGGGAATGAACTAATACCATCTCATTGCAGACAGCTGCTTATTGGGTTCAATTGGCTACTGGGGCCGCGAAAGGGGTTCACTCTTCTTCTCCACCAAGCACTGGTATTGGGTCCGAAAATATTGGTGCTGTGGTAGGCCAAGCTTGCTCTGCAGTGCAGGAGATAAATGATAGAGGGACTGTTCAACCAAAAATAACGGTACATGATAACAACCCCAACGTACTTGCACTAACTAATGACGCGCCAACAGAGCCAGTCACACAATCAAATTTTGAAGCACCGTCACATGGCCCTGCACATCTGCATAGTTCGTCGTCTGGAGCTGTCTATCGTGGAGCTCAAGCTCATCAGGACCCTGCCCATATGTATGCAGATCCAGATAGGAGACTTCCATCGGCAGGCCCTGGTTTTGGTGCTAACAGCATGTCCATCTCTCTTTCCCAAACAGCTCCTGTTGCTGCACTTGAAACAAGTCATACAGAAAACTTTCTGCAAGTGGGTCATGCACACTACTATAACCCCGGGATGTCAGTTGCATCAGCTAATATGCCTGTACAAGCACATGGTCAGCTGCTACATCAGGTCCCAGTACAAGCACATGGTCAAGTGCTACATCAGGTCCAGGTACAAGCACATGGTCATGCGCCACATCAGGTCCCGATACAAGCACATGTGCAACTGCAACCTCAGGTCTCTGCACAATCAAATAGTTCTGCTTATCCGTATTATGGAGACCCAGGTCAAGCCTACCAGTATTATGCTCAAATGCAGACATCTGACAACAGTGCTGTATATTGGACAGGAGTAGCTCATGATCCAAACCAAGTATACCAGTATCCTCATATGGCGTCTTCTGGAAACAGTGCTACATACTGGGCAGGAATGGTTTATCAAGCAAATCAAGCTTATCAGGATCCTCATATGCTGACATATGGACAAACCGGTTCATACAGCCACAATGTAGCAGTAATTAATCCATCCTTGCAAGTACAAGTTCACAATCCTTCATACATTGCTGCAGCATCACACATGCCGTCCTCGACTTAACAGACGATCAAGGACAAAAGTCAAATTCAAAAAACTCATGGCAAAGTGTATTGTGTCTCAGCAACTGGTGGCATCATAAGATGATGGTTTATAGGGCAGTTTTACTATTTTCACTTGGAGCGATTCTTACTTTGCACCTGGTAGATAATGCTTTACATTGACTTTTTGTGACAAGTCCTTATTAAATTGTTTTTTCCTTCATTAAAATTTGATGTACCTTATATTAATTGTCATATCTTGTCTCGAATTTGAATTCCAAGCTTCGATTCTCAAATCAAAGAAAAACATATGGACCAGAAATATACAAATTGTAAATTTGACTGGTTAGTCAGAATACAGGAATGTAATAGCTAATTTAAAAATTGTAAAAAAAAAAAAAACTGATGTAATTGTTAGAGAATTTATTTTAGTCTTTTAAGATATTATATAACTTCCGTTCACTATCATGATATCATCTAACAAATGGACCCAGGAACAGGCGACGCAAGTCCAAATTCTCTCTTGTTAAAGTTGTAGAGAGCAAATTATCGATACATACTTAACATGCCTGTTAACAATGATCACAGCAGTGCAAAACAAGGTTTATGCTCTATTCAACTTTAAGGTGCAAAGCTAGTCAAGTATTATACTGATAATTTACAGGAAACAGGTGATTCAAAGAAACTGTAAAAAAATTCAGAAAGCATGACAAAATATTTTTTAAAATGTGTTAATGATTTTACACTAAAGCATATTCCATTCGTTTGGCTTTATAGCTCTAGTTCCACATTCTATTGGCGCCGTTGACTTTCTTCTCGTGGTATGCCTTCGTTTTCTATTATCAAATGGCCAGATGATAACTCTGGACGGGGAAATAATAGCTTCAGTCGGAAAGCATCAACACCATTTAGATAGTATCTGAAAAGCCTCTTTGCCCTAATAAACCCAAGACGCCCATACAATGCAAGTGCTCCCTTATTTGTAACTTCTGCTTCAAGTGTTACCTTCGTATATAAAATAAAGATACATGAAACAACTGAAACAACTTGTTCTAACCATCGAAAGTTCCAAGAAAATGATATTAAGATGATTTGACAAAAATAAAACACATTTAAGCAAAGCAAATGGAGCATTCACAAAGCATAAAGAAACTCTTCACATTATTTCAGACTAGTTCAGAGTCAATTAATTTTCCGCAGTCTGCACTACGCCACTATGTACGATCTGATTCCTACGGGTAATGACTAATATTTGCTTTCAAAAGGTGACTTCCTTGTCAGCTGTTAACTACTTAGCCACATCTATTTACCTATGCTGACAACTTACAAGTGACAGGTCTGATGCCTCAAAACAATTGCAAAATAAAGGACAATAGGTGCATGGGATACTTGATCATGAGTTGAGGAACTCAATCATGTTAGCTACTCCTATAATATATTGACTTTCTCTTGTACCAAATCAAAAAACAAACGCTTGGTTTGGTTGGGAAGGAAAGGAATAAGACAAGAATGAAATGAAAATTTGTCAACAAAATTAAAGGCGTAGGGATGTAAGAGGGAAGAGTGTAAAAAATACGAGTGCAACTTTTCTGTGAAATGTGAGCAAAATTAGAGAGGGAGTATAATGTAGGATTAAGTATATACATATATAAAAATATTTATAATTTTTTTCGATTTTAAAATTAATGTTTTAAAGTGGTCCTCTCGGTTCTCTTTTTGAGAGGATTCAAATTCATAGGACAAGACTTCTGAATGAAATGATGAAAGAAAGAAATGGTCTTTCATTATGAAATCAGAATAAAATGGTATTAACAGAAACTTGCAGAATGGTATGAACCATGAAGGAATAAATATTTGTTCAGACAATCCATGAGTTGGTACAAATTTCATTCAAATTCTCCCCCATTCCGTTCCGTAAGTGACGCAACCTAAGAACAGGAACAATTCATCTAGAATTTAGATAAACTTTCATAGCAATATCTACTATAAAGGGCAGGCACTAAACAGATTTTCAACATTAAACAGTGCTGGCTGTTGAATTAAAGGATAGTTGGTCTTAGGAATGAGTCCAAGCCTGCTACAATTCTCCATGGGGACAATTGATACATTCAATAGTCACTATGGTTGCCTTTACACAAAGTTCCCTTGCTTCGGTGAAAGAATTAAAATGAAACTAACATAATAAGCATGTACCATCTTTGTTCCGCATATATAATAGTACTGGATTCTTAAATCTCCGATCAAAACATTTTTCGTGCTAAAAAGCGATCTGAACCATTTATATTCAGCCAACAATTGTTGAATATTATCAATAAACTTAATTTACTAGTAAACTATAAAACATCATTAATATAAGGTGAAAAATTGAAAATGTCAAGAATTAACTCTTAAGAGGTAAAAGATCGATCAAACATTTAAAATAGAGAAAAGGTATTACCCGCTGCCAAAAATAAATTCTACATTATGTGGAACTAGAATACAGTAAGTAAATAAACAGGAGGCCGTTCGTGGTAAAAGATATCACAAATTCAACATATAGAATAAGTAAAAAACAATATTTCAAATAGCTTATTCGCAACCATGGTAACAAATTAGTGAAAAATATAGATAAGACAATCCAAATTTTGCATTGTTCCATCAGTTTGGCAGTTTGTGCATCTTCTATGTCCCAACTTGACTACAACATACAGAGACATCACATTCAAACTCTTATGTTTTCATAACATCTATTATGAATTTAGATGTGTTTTCAATAAAGGAAGTTTAATATGGTAAATTCAATTAGTTTCAGTTCTTCTAAAATTACAACATCCATCCTTGACTGTTTCGGAAAGGGTAAAACCTATATCTTAAAGTCCATCGTACTAAGATAAAAATTAATCCTCTTGTGATTCTGCTAAATTGTGCAGATTATGCTCTTCAGGCTGCTTCTAAAGCTGTCCAGTCCTTAATACAAAATTTAACAAGAGCGCCGGAAAATGAGAAAAACAATAATCCCAGAAATCCAGAATACTGAAACTCAGGGGAGGGAGGGGAGAATCACGCTGGACTGCGTCAAGGTTTGTGCACAATGGTACAGTTTACACACAAAGTAATTATTTTAGCAGAGGATGATTTCAAGATATAATGGATATCAGTCAAAGTTGCAACTTGGTGGGTACTTAGCTTCACGGATTTTTAGTTAGGCCCATCATTATGTAGTTTGCTATCTCTGTAATTTATAAGCTCAAGTTTCTTTTTCTAATTTGAAGTGATACATGAGTTGCAATCAGGTACTTACGTAACATATTTCCTAGTTCAAGTTATAGGTGTTTTAAACTTAATTCATATTTGATATTATGTCGTCCAATACAATAAACAGTGCATTTGCAGCTGACTCATCAACGAAAGCTTTAATCTTCCCTTACGGGATCACAGTAATCAAATTATTTTCCCATTGTAGCGATCTTACAGAAATGCGTAACATCTCACAATTATATAGTTAACAGCAAGTTTCAAAAATAAAACAAAATAGTAGACAGCAGGCGTGAGATCCTTAATAGTTAATTCTACATAAGAAGTTTAGAAATCGGAAGATATATACAACCTTGGTATGACTGCACGTTCAAGAAAACACAAATATTAAGCAAAATGTGTGAATACATCCAACACAGAATTGATGACATACCTCTTCACAACCCGATTCCATCATGACCTTAATAGATCTTGTAACAAGTTCGGTTGCTGAAAAAATTAAACACCTCAACTTAGAGGTCACAACACATAAATTCCAAGTCTTTAGACTCTAAACCATCCAACAACACAATATGCTAACTGTTGAAATCCTCAAATTGCAGATAAATTTAATTTTATAATCAATGGTAACCTCAAGATTCATGCTTGGAGCTAAGCTATACATATCTAAAATAAGGAAAAGATAGAAAAGGCGGAAACTTTACAAGTAAAGAGTATGAAATTACCAATGCCCTTGCCGCGATAAGGTTTGAGAACTACAAGCATAGCAATGTAACCCCGGAAAGTATTTCGATGCTCCCCCATTTTACACACCACAGTTCCAATGCATTTGCCCTTGTGAAAAGCCTGGGATTGAAATTGTCAAAAACTGAGAGAGCGAGAGAGAGAGAGAGAGAGAGAGAGAGAGAGAGAGATGGGGGGGAGAGAGAGAGAGAGAGAGAGAGAGAGAGAGAGAGAGAGAGAGATGTGGGGGAGAGAGAGAGAGAGAGAGAGAGAGAGAGAGAGAGAGGAACTTACAAGAAAAGAGAGGTTGGGCCAAAGATAAACAAAATAACGATAGGTGAAGATGGAGTAGGGTTCACTGAGTTCTTGATCAACAAGATTCATGATTAAGGGTAAGTGATGTTCTCCTCCATAGCTTACATACTCTATTGCACCCTCTTCTTTAGCTTTCTCCTCCTCCATTGATTTTGTTATTGGAGTTTGATTAATTTCAAAACCACTCTGTTTCTGTTTCTGTTTTCTTGTTTACTTTGTTTTGGGGCACACAGATGATTTTTCCAGGTGTTTTAATTACAGTATTTCCAACTTTTGTAAATCTCAACAACTGCAGTCCTGCACCGCCACTGTCGCACCAAAAAATGCAATTACTCACCCAGGCAAAAAAAATAGTGATTTCCTTACTACATTCGTTTAAAATTTACTGTGACAATTGATTTTCTTCAAATATTAAATTGATCAACTTTGAATAAAAACAATATCATTCAAATAAATTTAAAGATTTATAAATTTATATTACAGAAAAAACATATACAATATACTTTAAACCCATTAGTTCATTATTAAAAATATTTTTGCATTTTTCAATCAAATTCTATCAACTTAATCCCAAAACAATCAAATAATACACTTGCACACATAATTTATTAGTAGGCTTTTCATCCTTTCTCACAAACGAGGAAATGAGTGTTCGGATAATTAAATTAAAATGAGTTAGAATTAAATCTACTTCAAATCATATCGGATCATTTCAAATTTTTAAAAGGTCAATTTGATTACTTTATTATGTCAGATTTGGAAATAAAATTAAAAATTAAAATATAAAATAAGATATCAAATATATTAATAAATATTAATATTAATTTACTAAATAAATATTAACTATTGATTAATAATTAAATAAAAATTATATTAATATTTGTTTTATATCTAAAATATTATATGAATAATTTACATTTTAAAATATTATTTTATTATATATATTGGATTTTTATCAAATTTTGTATTTAAATCGATTCATAATCAAATTTGATGTTTCAAATTCAAATCCGATAAAATCGCTATCCATTAGATAAAATTATTTTTTTCAAAATGAATTAAATCTGTTATTCATCTAATAAGATTGATTGTTCTATCAGCGGGTAACAGTGAAGGAGGTATCAAAATTAAAATCAAATATACAAATTATTATCATATGACAAAAGAGAAAATTATCAAAATAACTCATTTTTTTGTGTTTATTTACCTAGAATACCGATTTCCAGAAATACTAACAAGAATATCCATTTTGATTAATATTCCATTTTGCAGTGGGAGTATAAGAGGTAATACTCACCCAATGGAAAGTCAGGAATGATAATTCACTAACAATATAATATTGAACGTTCAGATAATCCACTACAAGTGAAATATCCGGCCGATTAGTGGTATGTTCCTAATTTTTCTTTGGGAATTGATGGAGTATTGATGGGTATTTAAGATCATATTTATTAAATATAAATATTTTAAACATATGTTATTTAAAATTAGGTATTCCGGCCCTTCAATTATATCCTTATATATAATAGAGTGATGGCCCAAAATAATCACCTGGGAAACTGGTTGACCCTTTTTACTGACGGGACACGGTACATCGTGTACCGTGATAGGGGTGTGTTGCGGAGCACGATCTTCCGTAACAGGGCATGTTACGGAGTTGTGTCTTCCGTGTTATGCATGATACGGTGTACCGTGTTCCGTGACAGTGCTGCGCACCCACCTAACACGGAACACCGTTCACCGTATCATGCATAACATGGAAGACACAGCTCCGTATCTATGTAATACGGAGGACGATGCTCCGCATCATGCTAACACGGAGGACGATGCTCCGTATCCTGTCGATATTTCAGGCCATTTTTTTCAAAATCAGTATTTTGGGCAAAAACTTGTGAAAAATAGGCATTTTGGTCATTTTCTCTATATATAATAAGTGTAAGAGGTATCTTATTCATAATTTTGGTTTGGTCACTATATCGCCAAAATAATCTCAACCGTCGAATATAATATTTTTAGAAATAGACGATCAAGATTATATCATATTAAAAAGAAAATTATAATCTAAAAAGGATATAATTAAAATGGTTGTATTAGAATTGAATTTTAAAAAGAAGTTATAATCTGAAAAGGATACAAAAGATTGTATAAGAATTCAATTTTATTTATTTATGTATTAATATTAAAAAAGGTTCATATTTACTATTTTGGCTCTATTTCGAGATATAGAAATTAGATTTGGATGATTTTACAGTCCACGCGAAACTCATAAAATTATCTTTAATTTAGTGATGATTTAACATTTATTATCCAAATGAAAACACTCAGAATCTCAAGAGAAAATACAATTACGAATTTTTACATTAATCCTATTTAGTGTAGAATACCTACATTAATAATCCTATTCAATATAGAAAACCTAATTATATATGATTTAAATCATTGGCAAGCACTTTTTCGTATTTTAATATAAATACACATTTTAGTTTACATGTTAAAATATTAAATATTTTTTTATGCTAGATCCATCGTTTTTTATCTATTTTATTTTAAGATCTAACAGTTCTTATTTATTTTATCGCACTGAGGATCAGACTACCAACTACCAAAATTTTGGACAAAATATATCCCTTCTACACTTATTATTAAAAATGTATTTGGTTGTTAGTACAACTATCTTCAAATAATAAGAAGGTTATTTTGATAATCAAAACAAAACATAAGTAGATTTCCTAAATAGAATAGAATTTTCAATATAAAAAATATTTAATTTAATCTCTTTTTTGTTTCTTGGTAGTTTTAATTGGAGAAATTGTTAAATTATCACAAAATTAAAGATTATTTTGTTAATTTCACGTAGGCTGTAAATGTGACGCCCCTAGATCCGGGGTCATGAATCCAGGTCATCACGATCCAATTTCCATTTAATAACATTATATTCTTGACAGTTGAAATATAAATACTTGCTAATACTCACACAATAGACCCCACACTATAACATTACACACCAGTCATATGCTCAGAGAACAACATCCATAATAATAACAGTTTAAAGTTAAAAGAGTTATTACAACCCAGAATCTTACTTAAGTAGCGAGAAGAAGCATTTCAACAACCAAAAGTTATTACACAAGCTTACACACTTAATTTACATATGTCTACTAATACCCATCCGTCCTACAAGAGCTACCTCAGGGATAGGCGCCAACACTCTCTCAAAAGCCCTTACCCTCTTACGGGGTGTAGTGCAAAGTATCGGCATCTACCCTAGCTGTTATATAAATAAATAGCAAGAGTGAGCTATAATAGCTCAGCAAGATAATATTGTAAACCAGAAATCAAAGTTAAAACATATATATATATATATATATATATATATATATATATATATATATATATATATATATATATTAATAAACAGAAAATCCACTATAATAATTAAGAAAAGAATTAATCATTACTTATTCAATACACCATCCATTTTTTCTTTATTAGAAAAAAATATATAAAACAATATAATATCAGTTTCTCTTCTAATATAATATAATATAATATAATATAATATAATATTAGTCCATCATTCCATACCAATTTTCCTTTCAGCTTTCAGTATATCAGTCTGTAATCATTATCAATTCTTCCTTTAAAAGTTTTGGGGATATCCACTGTCGCCTGATACGTTAGGACGATGATCAGTCGCCTAATCGTACCTGCTCCTTGTTTACTACTAGTAGAAGGAATGACAATCATCCCTGGAGGAAGGTTCTCCACTACATCCTCCTTCGGCATCCGTTGGGCCGTAATAACATAATGAGGAAGGTTCTCCACTACTTTCTCATAAAATGCTGGACGCTGGACTGTGCTCAACACAGACATTTACGCAAGTATGTTGTAATCCCCCTTTTTGTAAAATCATTATTCCATTTAAGAATTTCATTTTCATTTCCACCCTTATCCATACATATATCATTATACTTTAAATATAACTCCATTTAAAGAAACCTGAGATCATTAACTCAAAAGACAGAAATATTCCAGATACTTTGAAATAGTTCAGAAATATCCTCCGTATTTAATAAAGTCAAATATGCTTTTAAATACATAACTATTCCATCTATTTTTAAAGTATTAAATGATAATCAAATAATATTTATTAAATCACAAATGTTTAAAGATTATAATCAATAGAATATTATAAACCATATAACCCTAGATAACAACTGATACCATTCTTTTTCATATCTCTTTAACCATAAAGTATATTAACTCTATCCATATTCATATCCATATCCATAATCCATATCCATAATCCATATCCATATTCACATTAACTAATCTCAACAAACAGGGAATATCCCTAACCATATACTGATATAAGATTCATATATTATCTAGCAAAACCACTTTTCTTTAAACATAAACAGTTTATCAAAATAAGGATAAAAGAAATCTTGCCTCGATCTCTAATCCCAAGAGGAATGATCCGGTGTTCGTCTCGAGTATCTTTCTTGGAATGTGTACAAGCCATAATACACCTTGTATCACCTTTATATCACTTTAGCATAGCTTAGATCACATCTTGGCCTCTTCATAAGCTTTGATTTGAGCTATAGATCACCAAAAACAAAGCTACCTAGTTATGGTTTTGATCCCGTTTTTCCCACTGGACAGAAGCTGTAAAGGACTAGGCAGGTTTGGTTCTTCAACTTGGGGAAGGGATTTGACTAGGCTACACTACTTTGTTGGCCATGAAATTTTGAACGAATGATACTCATGGAGTGGAGAAGCTATGGTTAAAATTTGGTAATTTTTGAAGTTCTAGATCTTGAGATATGAATTTTTCTTTGACCCTGGTTCATGGTGGGCAGTTTTGTGAGTTTTGTGTTTTGCTTGCTTTTTCTCTTGAATAATGACTTGAAAGGCTTGTTTCTATTCTTTACATCAGCTCCCTTATCTCTTAATTAAGTGGGTTTGAAGTCCACCAATGAGAAAGAGCCAATTGTTGGCTCCTTGTTAATGCTTATCCTTGAATTTTGCAAGAAAGTCCTTAGCTTTATGTAAATTGCATCCAACATCCTTTAAGTCTTATAATTCTTCTACTTTGGTACTTCCCTTCTTAATCCACTTAAAATCAGCCCTTGAATATGATTGGGCCAATGGTAAGGCCCATATCTTGTTATTGGTTTTATACTTGAGCCTTGTCCAAGAGTTTCTAGTTGTTGGATTCATCGAAGGATTTCTGTGATCGTCTCAGTGATTCCTCATTTGTAAAGCTCTTGGATACCTATTATCCTCTCCCACATCATATATTAATGTGTTAGGGTGGTTATAATCCCTAAGTAGATATTAAATCCAATATCCTTGGTATATTCTCTTTATCTCAGAATTTGCTCTCCCGGTTTCTCAAGCGTTCTCAAACTAGTTGCATTCTCTTTGCTCTAGGATTATATTCTCAATCCTCTTTCCCTCTCATAATATATCCTCCCTTGGACTTCTAATATTTATTATCCTTAACCCATGATTCGTTCACTTGATCGCTTAATCTCGTTATAAAGTCTCAGCGGTTTCTAGAACGGTCGTTTCACTGTTTCAGTGGTTTTCCTTCTAAATTCTCAAATCAAATATAATAAAATTCCAAAATATTAAATCCTCAATTTCTCAAATTTAATATCTCATTTCCAAAATATTAAATCTAAATTGTTTAACAATCTAAATTCCACTGGCATTCCCCTGACTTAATAGTTCCCTGGTTTAACCTAATTTCACATGTTCATCAAAGTATACACCCTTTTCATATTCCATACTCTTTAATATCCAATACAATAGTGCTCAATTGAAATCAAACATCTTAAAAATCTATACTCAGGAATTTCTGAAATCCGTCATCGTTTCGAGTCTAACGCTAATATGGTTTCTGATTATTCATTTTCTGTTTCACTTATAGGGTACCTACATACAATTTCCCTAAATCCTCAAAATTATTATTCATTTAAGCACTGTAGCATTTCTAAAGTTAGGATTATTACAGTAAAATCATCCAAGTCAAGTTTTAAGAATTAAAGATAAAATACGTAATAAATTGAACATGTAAAATCTTATATATATATATATATATATATATATCAATTTCAGAACAACAATTTGATATGTAAACTAATAACAAATAAATAATATTAAAAATATTAAAAAAATATTTTAAAAAAAACCGTGCGTTGCACGGGTTATAAGCTAGTATACAACAAAAATGACAACAGTCGAAAAGAAATACAAGAAATCGAGAAAAAGAATATGAAAAGTAAGAAAAAAAAAAAGAAAGAACGGGGGAGAGTGCAAAGTAGAGATGCACAAAAAGCCCTTCGGGCCGGGTTTTATCCGGGCTTTAAAAAGCCTGGGCTTTTTAATAATCGGGCCGGACTTTTTAAAAAATCGGGTCGGGCCGGGCCGGGCCGGGCTGGGCTTTCTCTAAAATATGAGGCCCGTTTTAGGCCCTCGGACCGGGCCGGATTGGACCGGTCCTGGCTTTTTTCGTTTTTTTTAATTTGTATATATGTAATTTTTGTCTTTTTTTTACAAAGCTAATATATTAATATACAAAAAAATAAAATCTCATAAAGAAACAACATCTAAATATTTACGTCCTTGAACTTCTATAATCTAGAATACATAAAAAGAGACACCACGAAACCTAATACTAAAAAATTACTAGCATAATACTCAAGATTTTTTTACTCATAATCTGCGTTATGACTTAATGCAACCGTTAGCCATATAAATCTTCTCGCATATGACTATTTCGAGAAGCACATCCTCTACACTCAATTAGTCTTCTTTAAAGAAGAGTTTATCTTGTATATTGTTGATTCTTCCTAGCCTCATGAACAATCACATTCTCCCTATTTCTAAGTTTAATATTCTTAAAATTAATCAAAAATATTATATAATTTTAGATTTTATCTATAAAAAATTAAATTTTTATCCGAATATTTAAAAAAATCCGGGCTTTTATCCGGGCCGAATCGGGCTTTATCCGGGCTTTTTAAAAGCCCGGACTTTTAACCGGGCTTTTCGGACTTCGGGCCGGGCCGGACTTGATAAGAAATAGGAGGCCCGTCTTAGGCCCTCCAGCCAAGCCGAACCGGGCCGAGCTTTTTTTGAACCGGGATTTTCAGGCTTTTTTTCGAATAGAACCGGACCGGATTTCGAACTTCAGGTTTTTTGAACATCTCTAGTCCAAAGTAATGGACGTAGATATACAGGCAAGTAAATCGCACAAGACGCGGACTGGGTTACGGGTTAGTTATGATAATAAATCCATCCCCTTTTCCTTAATAATTGGAGCTCTCTTTTTCTTTATTCCTTCTCTTTGTTTTATTCATCTCCCTCTCCATACTCATAATAATAAGCGCAAAGCAAGCATGTTAAGGCTCGTAGGTCGACGTCTTTCATCTCTCTCCTCCGCACACCCAATCTCTCTCAATCATCACTCTCTCCCTTCCCTCATTTCTCCCCACCTCTCTCGTGGTTAGTTTCTCCCCCCCCCGGCCCTTCCTATCAATCTATCATATTCGTTTTTCATTATTCGTCTTTATATGTTGTGTGTTTTTGTGTTGAATTTGTGTTCTTTTTATTTACTTTGGATTTCTTTTTTGTTTCTTTTTATTTATATGAATTTAATTCAATTGCATTATCGATTATTCCCTCTAGTAAAATAATTAGATGGTGCTTGTTTCAGTACTGTCTTTTTTTTGTTATGACATGAAAGAATGTGTATGATTTGCTTATAATGTTATCAGTTGTATTCGTTCGTCTTTCGAGTTTACACGAAAATCGGATCAGATCTTTGACATACCAGGGCTTGTTAGGTTGCACTGTTTGTCCTTTGCACTCGTAGATCTTGTTTTCTCAACTATTACTTCAATGTTGCGGATTTGTTCTTTTTACTTGTTATTCCTTATATACACTACCGTAAATTAGTCAATCTGCTTAACTAGAGTAGCTACAATTTTCAGTAGAATTATCTGATTTAGCAAGAGCATAGCGAGATACAAATTAGTACATTAATGTAGAGTGTACATGGGGTTGGGTAATTTTGCCGATATCCATTCAGTTAGAAAGTTTTTTGTGAATGGAGCTGGGAATTATTCTCAGCTTTGCTCTTTATTCGTTGCAGTCACTCTTCTATCCTTTCTTAAGAACGGATGTTCAAACCATTACTACAGAACCCTTGAATCAAAAAAGTGATTAAGAACAATTAGAAATAGTCTGTAAAGATATGTCTTGTTTCTTCTAACTTCTATCTTGCTTTGTAGCGTTGTTGAATTGATCTAATATAGGATCTTGTTTTCTCATTGTTACTGTTGTTAACTGATGATTTGTGCCACCCAGAATATGAAATTGCTTCACATTGTAGTTAAAAATGACGCTAGGTTGCAGCACCGTTTGGCACCTCGACGTGGACTCATCCAGCACCTGTTACAGGCCAATAAATGACATACAGTAAAACCTCCATAAATGAATATCATTGGGATTAGAAAAATATATTCATTCAACGTGATTATTTATTTATCGATTAATGAATATATTATTCAAGAAAGTAGGGAGCCTGAGATATATTTCAGGTAAGTTTCCTGAGATATACAAATTTTGTATGTAAATATGGAGGGCATTTTTGTAAAATCATGATTCATTTAAAATTTTATTAATTAGCCCTGCGGACCCATTAAATTTAAGACTTAATTTTGTGTGTATCTTAGAAAACTTCCACATCTCAGGATCCTTTTTCTCATTATTCAATTATCAATAAAAAAATATTTATTCGTTTAAAAAATAATTTTGTTTCATTTTCTAATGATACTAGTTTTTAAAAATTTTAATGTTCAAATGTATTTGGAAAGTAACATTAAAAAATTTAAAATTCTTATCATATATTTTATTTACAATAAATAATATGTACATATGCATTATACGTATATAAATATAGTGTACTTTTTAGAATATTTTAATATTTGAGATTATTTATAAGATTGAATGTGTGAAATATTTAAAGTACATGAATATTTTTGGGTAGATATATAACTTATATTATAAAAATATTTTTTAATTCAAATTTACTAAATATTCATTTATGTTTACATGGGGTCTTTAAAGATTTTAGAAAAAGTTATTCATTGATGCATTTAGCAATATTATTCATTTACTCATTATCCCAAATTGGGACCCAAAAATATATTTATTTGATGAGATTATTCGTTTATTGAACATTTATTTATCGAGGTTATACTCTAAGTTTTGTTTGGTTTTGGAAATGTGGTATTTTTTTCTTTGGGGAGGGTGCTTGATGTTTGTGATAGCCATTCTAGTTTTCAGTTGGCACCTTTAACTTGTCTGTGTATCATGAGTTAGTATAGTTAGCTGATTTTTTAAGTGGTCTTAAATGGAGATACAGTTTAAAAATTGAAGAGGGACCCGGATTTACATACTATTGATGTGAAAAGGAGAGTCGTGCGACCCTTCAAGGTCTTGTTTAACAGTTCAAGATTTGCTAGTGCTTATGATGAACGGCAGGCAGTGTGACTCGTCTATGATGTATAATATAGAGTTTGAGGTTTTTTTTGCAGGTTTAGTTTCTGATGCACTCACCGGAAAGAATGAGAAGCAGCATATTCCCAATATTCCACCAACCGTGTCAGCTGTGAAGAACCCAAATTCAAAAATAGAATATGATATTTCCAACCATGAGCGATTTTCACCTGGCGATCCTAGCAAAAGGGCAACTGCTTATCTTGTCTTGACAGGTGGCAGGTTTGTATATGCTTCCATGATACGCCTCCTCGTCTTGAAGTTTATTCTCAGCATGTGTGCTTCTAAGGATGTTCTTGCATTGGCCTCACTCGAGGTCGATCTAAGCAGCATTCAACCTGGAACAACTGTGACTGTAAAATGGCGAGGAAAGCCAGTCTTCATCAGGCATCGAACTGAGGAAGATATCAAGGCGGCAACCAGTGTTGATGTGGGATCTCTTCGTGACCCACAAGAAGATGGTGTCAGGGTTAAGAATCCAGAATGGCTTGTTGTTATTGGTGTCTGCACCCATCTGGGTTGCATCCCTTTACCGAATGCAGGTGATTTCGGGGGATGGTTTTGCCCATGCCATGGTTCTCATTATGACATCTCTGGCAGGGTTCGCAAGGGTCCTGCACCGTACAATCTAGAAGTACCCACATACAGCTTCTTGTCAGAAAACACAATGTTGATCGGATGAAAAGTTGGAGGTGGATCCTTATTTAATTTTAAGATACCAAGTATTTTTAGAATCTTCCAATTTTTTATATTCTATTGAAAACTTGCGCGACACTTGTAGCAGGAAGAAATTTTTGTTTCATTCTTAGCATAACTAAAAATGCTTTTGTAACTTGGATGGCCGGCTAATGTTGCTGCTAATGGTATCTCTGAATGCCTAATAAGGTTTTTGTTGGAAGTATACTATGATTTCTAAGTTTAGAACTGCTCTAATGAATACAATAATTTACTTACATTCTCTTGCTGTCATTAATATTGATGTATAGGCTGCTATATGGTTCTCAGCTTTGAAGCAAATGCATTAGCTGACTTGAATGCCTTACATACTTGGTTTAGTATTTTCCCAGTGTGATTTAGTATAAGCTTCTGACAGTAGTTTCTAATCTTAATTTGAAACGGTTTAGGAATAAGGAGGAACTAGGGAAGTAAAATAAGAATGACACTGCTGAGTGCTGACTGCACATTAAAGCTCTTACTAAAGAATAACATCTGTGATCACTACCTCTTCTCATAATATACTTAAAACTTGTGAATTGTTCGTCGAATAATTAGAATTCCTCACCAGATGCTAAAAACGCGTGAACTGTTTGTCGAATAATTTGAACATGCTCATCATCTCTCAAAGATTCCTTTGACATAAACCATGCCTTTTTCACTCAACTGAAGCTCCTTCCTCATTTGTTCTACTTGCTGGTCATCACCTTGAACAACAACTTCCGACAGTGTCCCGTCTTCAGCCACCATCATTTTAACCTTGATCTGCTCTGTTCTTGAAGCTCGCTTCCAGTAGTAAGCTCCTCTGTTTAGTTGATATTATATATAAGTAATAAATTTCTTGCTCAAGTGATGAGGTGGATACTACCAGATCTTAAGAATGAAGAATAAGGGTTAGGACATACGCTAATGGGCTTAAGATGGTTAGCCAGAACCAGTTGTTTCCTACTTCAGGATTTGTTATAGTAAGAACAAGGGCGACACTTCCCAAGCTTATGCAGGTGCAGAATGTGAGGAGTGCTGCTTGTCCTCGACTAGGCACCATCATGCCTTCAAACCTACATGGTCAGTAGATAGTCAAGTGATATATTCACATTAAAGAGAAGCAATGACGGTCAAAAGAGGTTCTTAAACTCGTGAGTCGGGAAGTGAAGGTCCTCTTCGCTTTATTTGAGGAAATGAATTCCTATTCATCTTAAATCTCTATTCGAGGAAGTAGGAATGGCACAAATAAATGGATCTCTAATTCAAATCTGGACAAACTGAATAAATGAAACCTAGAGTTCTAGTTTAATTTTGTATGATGAATGAAAAATAATATATAACTACCTCACATTATATCGTTGATCTAAAACTCGTTAAAATTATTGGACCAAGCAAGCACAAAAGTGAGAGTGAGTGGCTTACGTTATGGTCTCTCCCTTATCCAACACCACAAAACTATTGCGAGTGAAAAATGAAAGAATCTCCCCTGCCATCTGACTTGGCTTCTTCATTCTTCCGTCCCCTTCACCTATGAAAGTCTTCTTCACTATCTGCAAATTCACAAACAAAGCGCTTAAATTCAGTGGCGGAACTAGAATTTTAAAATACCGAGTTAAAATCTATCTAAATTTTAGAATCCAGTCCGGAATACTACAAAATATCTATTGATTTTCGAAGACCAGCCTAAGAAAAAAGTAAGCTACTAAATTACACGTACCTTGGATTTAACCGAACGTTTGATGAGTGACCAAAGCCCCGGAACAGAAATGACAAAAAGACCAAGAGAAGTGTAATAACTTGCAGTAGAATAGCCCACATTTTCTGAGATTAAAAAGAGAGAAGTTGGGTCTGACGAAAGTGGTTCAGGTGCGAGGGAAGAGACAACTCGAACCACAAGCTTTTTGGGTCGTTTGAGAGTTGGCCATGGATGATGGAGCTGCTGAATTTGGGTTGAAAATCTGGGTCGGAACCTAGAACAAGGCAGAGTATGTATGGGAGGAAGAAGTGAATTAGCTGAGGATGCCATTGATAAACTTAAATGGTGTGATAGATATTCATTCTTTTCTTACATTTTAACAGATAAAACTGATTACACGCTTACGTGGACCAAACATGTACGTTCCCATTATTTTATTTTCTTTGTTTGATATTTTTGTGAGAGTATTTTTATAACACCATCTCCAAGGTTACCTAAAATAATATATAATAATTGTTATCTAAAATTTGTTGAATTGATAAGGAATTTGTGATTAGCTGTAGTTTAAAAATAATATTTTATTATTATTTTCAAATTACAACGATCTATCTATCTATCAATATTATTATATAGGATGTGAGAACCTATATTATGATAAGAACTGGAATCTAATTTCAACCCCACAATTTTTAAACTATTTTAAATTCAAGCCACACAAATTAAAGACGCACATATACACACACACTACACACATTGTACACACACAAGCACACGCATACACCCCTTTGCCAGCCCACCCCACCCCACCCCACCCCGCCCCACCCCACCCCACCCCACCCCACCCCACCCCTGCCCTGCTATCCCTGCCCTTCCACCACGCTGCCACCGTCGCCAACATTAATCACCACCGAAAAGCACAAAATCACCACCAGAATACAAATTCACCACCAAAATACAAAACAATCACCACAAGTTCTGCACATGTCCTAATTCTCAACAGGCCAAAAAAACCCTAATTAAAATCCCCACCAAATGCGTCACAAAAAGCCCACCCCATCTCCAGATTCCAACCTTCGCCGTCATAAAAATCAAAGCTTCTTTCCCATGCTACCATCCTACCACTCCTCACGCCACCTACACTCCCACTATCGCCGCATCGGAATTGCGGTTGGCCTCTCCGACAAGTTCGCCTTCTCCGTCAAATGGTCCATCCACCACCACCTCCGTTCCGACGACGCCGTCATTCACCTCCACGTTCGTCCTCTAAAGCGCTGATTGGGGATCCGTTGACTCTAATGAACAGTTGAAGCAAAAGCTGGAAGATGAGTTTGATAATTTTACGACTTTTTCTTTTTAATCTCATGGTAATTAATTAACATTTCCCTATATCAATCCGATCATATTCTAAGGTGCTTAATTCAATATTAATTAACAGTCACGCATTTCAGAATTGGTGGCACAGAAGCATAAGTAATACATGCTAGTCCAATTTAATTATTTTACAAATTTGTGTACGAATCTCTCTCCCTTTATTTGTGGTGATTTTCGGGTTCCGTTGGTGATTAGTTGGTGGTGGCGATGTGGTGGTTTTGGTCGTGATGATTTCTATACGCAGGAGGTGATTATTTGGTGGTGGCGGCGGCGCGTTGGTTAGATGTGGCGGCAGTGAGTTGATTTTTGTTTATAGCCGATGAATTTTGTTGGTGGTGACTGGAAGTGGTGGCCGGAGGTGGCAGCAGTGTGATGATTTTCTGTTTATAGGCGATGATATTTTGGGTTGGCCGAAATTGGTCGCCCGTGATGGTGACCGGAGTAGGGAAGAAGATGATGGTGGATTAAATGAAGGATAAAAAATAAAATTTGAAATATTAATTGTGGGGTTAGGATTTAGTTTAGATATAAAAAATGTGTGGTTAAGATTATATCTCATATCTCATATCTCACCATAAGTGGGGGTTTTCATTTAAGCAAGACCCCTATTATATAATAACTGAAACATTAAAGTTTTAATACCTTTTTTTTTGTACTTCATGTTTTTACTGATTACCCTTACTTATATATTAGTATATTTTTACCTATATACCCTTATTTATATCTATCTATACTACTATATTAAAGCCAAATATTAAAAAATATATAAAAAAATATAATTATAAATAACTAACCAATTTTCCTTTTATTATGCAGTAAGCATGTTACCTTTTATATTTTTTCAATAACTAATCAATTTCTTTTTTCAGGTAAAACACATTTTTATTAATATTTTTTTTAACTAAAATTTTTCTTCTTATTAAAAATAGTACGGGCAATTCTATTTAATAATTATATCCTTATATATAATAAGCGTAACACGGATCTTATCCATAATTCCACTCCTTTAATTTTGGTCACTGTACCGTCAAAATAATATTAACCGTCGAATCTAATATTTTTAAATATAGACGATCAAGATTATATCATGTTAAAAAAATTATAACCGAAAAATGATATAATTAAAAATGGTTGTATTAGAATTGAATTTTTTTTAAAAAAAAATTATAATATGAAAAGTATGTTAGTTACAGAGACATGCCTGTACATCAATTATGTTAGGTCCAAAGTATTGTAGAAGGGGGGGGGGTTGAATACGATACTACTAGTTTTTTAAATTTTTATCGCATTATTAAATGGTGAGTACCAAATCAGAACAACTAATAACAAACACAAGTTCGGGGAATATATCTTAGTTGTTGAGTATGAGTTACACCTTCGTGAAAATACAGAGGGGGGTGAATGTATTTTCAACCTACTTTCGATTTTCTTCTCTTTTAGGACCTGTTTGAATCTGTTTTGATTTTGTAGCTGAGTGTATAAGTGTTTATCAAGTAATTGGTGCGGAGAGTTAAAGAACACAAACAACTCACTTTAATCTAATATTTCATTAGATCGAAGTATGCTACAAACTGTGAATACAAATTTAGTATTCTCAGCTTCGCTTTTTTCTAAGAGATATTCTTGATGTTCTTGCTATGAAAAACTTCTATGAAAATATTAAGTGCTAAGGAAGTAAGACTATGTACTTATAGACCACGTACAAAGTCCACTCGTTACAAAAAGGGTAATAGATAGATTTGTTTTCTCAACACATCTTTACCATTTTTGGTAAGTCTGAATATCTTGTGATATGACCAAACTTCCATGCCTATCCAAATTTTCTTACTCAGCTACTTGTTCACGTAAATATCTCTTTAAGCTTCCTTTGTAGACTTTCCATGACATTACAATAGATTTGATACTGTAGATGTCTTGGTTTGTGTAGATTCTCTATCCCCAAATCTTCAATCTTCGCAGAATACTGAACATTATTGAGTTGAAGAACTGACAAGTATTACATTCGATAACTCTGAGATAACTCTAAAACAACTGGTTCGATTTCTAGACTTCTCGAACCAATTACATTGACTTCTCGAATCAGTGTTTTCAGACTTCACTAATTTATGTTAGGTCACGCAACACCTGTTAACTCCACATTAGTATGATATTGTCCGCTCTGGGCCGTGGCCAAGCCCGCATGAATTTGATTTTGGGTTCCTCCTAAACGGCCTTCTACTAATGGAGTTGTTTTGGCTGCTTATATTCAAGATAATTCTTCTTTATATTATCGATGTGGGACTTGGGTTGACACCCACTCTACAATCTCCCCTCAATCCAAGAACCGCCAATCTTGTGACCCTTGTACCGCCGCTATTCATCTGTGGCTCCTCATCTTGCGAGACACGTCGCCCGACCACCTCAGTGTCAGGAAGACTTTCAACACAAGCCGTCCAAGATCTCCAATCGTAGTTCTGGAAAGCCTCCCACACCACACAACTTGCAGCCCGTAACCCCAGGATCAACTTCTTAACCATCGGCTCCGATACCACTTGTTGGGTCGTCAGCTAGCCATAACTCCACAATAATATGATATTATCCTCTTTGGGCCAAGCCCACATGGATTTGTTTTTGGGCATATTCCCAAAAGGCCTCATACTAATGGAGTTAATCTGGATGCTTATTAACTAGCAATCTGCCCCTCCCACAAACTATAACGACTTAGAATTTTTCACGATTATAAAAGTGTTTATTAATTGATAAATGTGAATTATGTGATATGAATATTTTGAGAAGTCAAAGTTATGTATGAAATCATGATTATGTGATTATATGATGATTGGTATGTGTCGTATATGTTCGTGGAATTTTATTTGTATTTTTAGAACATTAAAAGTATTTTTAAAGTGGATTTTTAATCTTCCAAAAATCTTATAAAATCATTGGAGTCATTTAAATTCATGAAATCTTTTGCATTATCATCTTTGTGATATTAGTTAGTTTTTAAAATTGATGGGAGTATTTAATTGTGTGTTTAGGTATTTTAAAATGATTTAAAAAGTTTTATTTCATTTAAAGGTTCTTTATTTCGAAAATTCATATAAAATTTATTTTTGACTCTAAAATTATTTTAAAAATATGGGGATGTTCCTAATTTCATAAACTTTTTTTTAAATTTTTTTAGAAATATTTATCTCCCCATTTCCTATTTTATTTCGATTTAAAGTTGATTAAAAATTAGATTTTTTAGAAAGCATTTATTAAATGTGAAATTACAGATTTGCCCCTGGATATTTCTTTATCACCACCGCCATCTCTTCTTCTTCATTTCAGCATGTGTGTGTTCAGCTCTCTCCTCTCTGTTCTTGTCCGTGAGTTTCACTCTCTCGGCTTCACCTTTGATAGCTACATGCAATGCTATTTTCTTGGCCATTTTCTTTTATTTTGATCTTAAAACACTCATACACACCTCTAGTTTATTCCTCTACCTAGTTTGTGTTGATCCGTGTATGTATATATATACACCCGTGTGTATATAGGCTGTTTTGTGTGGTAAAATTGCTGGGTTCTTGTTGCTTGATGATGAATTTGAGTTGAATAATGGTTTAAATTACTCTCTTGTGAATTTATGTATTTATTTCTAAAATTTCGGAAGTGCATATGCTTGTTCTTGAATTATATGTATTGATATTGAATGTTATGTGCTAATATGAGATTATGTGAATGATTAGTTGCTTATTAAGGTGATTAATGGATCGTTAAGTGTTAATTAGTATATTTGTAAAAGATTAACAGCTGAGTTAATGTTAAATTCATATCTCTTTCCTCCTTCGTCTTATGATGTTGGTTCTGGACTTTGTAGAAAGATAATTCAATTATCTACAACTTTCATTCTTTACGTTTTCTGAGATTCGGCTTGTATGTATGAGTTTTTCTGCAATTTGTGAGACCAGCCAATTTGACTTCGGGATTACAACTTTTAAACTTTGAAAAATCATAGTTAATCGAGTACTTGTTCAAAATTTATGAGCCTTACCATTCTGGAAAGGTCTCGGAATTGTCTTCAAGTTTTGTATTCTGTACCTTTTCATTTGAATTCATCTTTATGCAGTAAAGTGGCATTCTTTGGGACTGATCGGTTCAGATTTTATTTTTGATAGTCTATTTGTAAGATATTTGAGGTTGGTCGTGATGGTAAGATGGTTAAGTATAAGTATGATATTAGTTATAAGTAGATTATGTTTGGGCTTGTATGTGGATTTAAAATCCATCGGATTGTGATTTGAGTCGGATGTTTCCCCGACGAGCTAGTCCATTTTATAAAGGAGACTCTGCCCGATTTTCGTTAGAATTATAAATTATAAAATGTGTAGTAGCATAGTATAAGTTATTTATAAATCAAGTTGACATTATGTGTTAAGTTATTAACTTAAGTGACATACGTGAACTGCATGTTTTGATTGTTAAGTGTTTAAGTGATTTGCATGACTAATGAGAGCTATGTGTTATGTGCTTAAGTACTTATCTGATTATGCTAGATTGTCTGGTAAGTATAACTCGTACGTGTTATATATGTTAAATTATTAAGCATTATAGGAACCGTTTGGGTAGAATAGAGTTAGACGATTGAGGATTATAGTGTATTGAAACAGTACTTTACCTTATTATAGGTGCAAGTAGGAAGCCGGTAAGAAGTCATTATGCGTGTAGATGGAATTTCAAGGACGAGGATATTTATCGGAGTTGACAAGTATATTGATATCGGAACGGATGAATTATAGAAGAAAGATGGATGTATAGTCGATTAGAGACCGTTATATAAAGAAGAATAGACTGACGCAAAGTGAGTAACGAATCGATGTGTTGGAAACATAACTATGTATATTGAGGCAAGTGTTTCTATTCCTCACTTATTGTTCAAGTGAAGTATATCTACTTCTGTTAATTATCAAATATTCTTTCAAATCAGTTTGCAAGTAATCAGTACCTTGTTGTACCCTTCCATTGAGTTATCTTGTGAATTATCCTTAGATATACATTGATTGATATGCACCCTATCACTACCCTTCTGTTGATTAATAATGAAGTTTGGTTCTATAACCTATCCCCTGATTTAGATTAAGACCTTTATTGTGTCAATCACCTTATACCTTATAAGCCCGATCAGAATTTCAAGTCTTAAATACAATTTTTAAAACTTTACACATGTTTTACAAGTTATTGATTGATAACTTTCTTCCAGTTACCGAATCATGTTTTATTAACTTAAGTATTACTTACTCATGTTTTCTTAATTTCTATCTTACTGAACAATGTTTTAGTAAACCAAGTTTTACTGAACCCCTGTTTTAAAGAACCAGGTTTTAATGAACCATGTTTTAAGGAATCACATTTTTACTGAACTTGACTTTCAATGAACCTTATTTCAACAAAACTTTGTTTTAAAAAGCTATATGCTACTAAACCCTATTTTGAAATTCGTATTCAAACGAACCTTGATTTAGAAAAGCGCGACTTATGTATTATGCCCTGTCTAACCATTGTTTCATAAATGCAAGACCTTTATCTCCATAAATTGATTGGTTGCTCTGCTTTAATGTTTTAAATCTCTATATAGTGCAATGTTGATCAAACCACTAACCTAAAGACTTGATTACCATTCTTGATATTCATTACCTTTTTAAACTGAGTTAATTGCCCTAAAAAATAATCATGATACACATCTTTGACCTTTTAATGCCTTTGAGTCGATATCTTCATGATTCAGACTTGAAATCCTTATTCCTTTGAGATCAGGAGATTTGGTCAAATCTTTAGATGTTCATCATTGCAAATCAAAATGAGTTGTTTTTCTTAAAATACTTTGAAGTTACTTAAGACTGGGTTGATCTGTTATCAGTGAGTCGAAGGTACTTCGAAGCAAAGGTTTTTGAAAGGATTTAAGTATTAAAATGTTTTACAAATTTAAAAAGGGTTTTCTAAACCTTAATGTTTTCAGAATGTGATTTATAAAATGTTAGGAACTCCGTCAAAATGGTTTCTACGGATTCTTGACGATTGGAGAGACGGGGCGAACGGGTAATGCTGGTTCCGTCTGTTTGTGTATATTATGATGTAGTTCTGGTCTGTCCAGTCCAACATCCTTTATAGGCCAATGTGTTGCCTCTTGGGAACCCAAGCTATCCTAATGAGAGTGTTCGCACAAAATCACGCAAGCTAACGCGGTCACAAGTAATATAGAATTAAGTTGAGTTCGTTCCTATAGAGACTGGTAAATTTTAGAATATGCACCTATGCAACAATGTATGATCTCTATTCACTGCTAAGACAAATATCAAATTTGAGTTTTAATTATCTAAATTAACTAAGATGCTCTTTAACAATATTAAGATCTAATTAACTAACGTGACTTAAAACTGATTTACTAATGAGGGAATAAACATGGGATCCTAACTTCTTTAAATACTTCGTTTAGAGTTGATGCCTTTAATCAATGCATGTGATGGTTATGATAACTGATCGGATAACACGAAACAAGTATAGGCTACCTGTCAGTATACGAATACCAAACTACTCAAACATCCACAAAAGAGATAGAAGCTGGGTAGACACCAATTATGTTTAGACCCTATATGTCTATAGGATTTGAAAACATAACGATTTAAGCGCAAGTTATCCATTGAGATCACTTAGGGCAGCGTAAGATGGTTAAAATTACACTATGAATCATGATGTCAAAACATTCATAAAACTATTCTAGCATGGCAAGTTCTAATCTTTAGATCTACTGTCGCTTCAATAAAGATAAACAATTTAGATGTTAGCTACGCATCTAAAAACATTAAGCACAACCATACGAGGTGATAAGTGGATTTTATATCCACTTGGAACGCTTCGATTCGGCTTAAATTGATTAACTTGGCCTCAAGTATGTCGTGTTTTTGATCCGTTTTAGTGAGTTTGTGTAGGGTTACTAACTTGAGGTTGGAAGATATAAATTGCATATTTCATGGTGGATTTGAGTTCAAGAAGTGAAGAATGACAATTTGCAAAAGAAACGAAGGAAAAAGGAGTTAAAACGAAGATAAACAACAAAAATCAGCAACCGGCAGTGCAGGACAGCGCAGGCTGCGATACAGGAGGCGCAGGTAGCACCATGAACAGTAGAGACAGCGCAGGCAGCGCTCAACGGGCGCAGGCAGCGCTGCTGTCGTCTGGCAGATTTGCTGATTCACTGTTTTGGCCATATCTTGAGTTCTACAAGTACGTTTTGGACGATCTTACAGTCCACGCGAAGCTAACGAGATTCTCTTTCATTCTAAGGTGGTCTAGATGTCCAAATACAACTGGAACGGTCCAAAAATACTGAAGAAAAGTCAGCTACGAATTTTCCTTCAAAACATAATCAGTTTAGGAAACGTATTGGTAGTTTCTTGCTGGAAAAGACTCCTAGGGCCTATATAAACACATCCTACCATCATAAAATGACCAACACCCATCAACACTCACCATAACATAGAGAGAGAGCCGAGACAGAGATTCAGACTTGGAGAAGGATTCCAACGCTCGTGACAAGCAACGAAGATCTAGATCTACTTTTTGTTTTCTTCTATTAGGCGAAACTCTTGGATGTTTTTGGGATTTGTTTTCTTAACTCATTACTCTAGAACTATTGTTTTAATTCAGACTTTGTTTATTATCATGGTTTCATCAAATCCCATGATGACGAGCGGTTCGATTATGAACTAATCGTTGTCATGGGATTCTAACGGATTTATCTATGTAGTTTAGTAGTTTGTTTGCTTTAAAGATTTGTGTGTGATGAATTCTTGATATCCTCGTATAGTTATACTTAATGCTTTTAGATGCGTAGCTAACATCTAAATTAAATTTTTAATCTCTTGTGAAGCGAGAGTGGATCTTGAGATTTAGAACTTGCCATGCTAGCATAGGATAAGTTGATGTATGTTTGACATCATGATTTGTAGCATAAATAGAGATATATTATGCTGCCCTATGTGATCAATATGGATAACTTGTGCTTCAACCGTTATATTTTCAAATTCTATAGAGATATAGGGTCTAAGCATAATTGGTGTCTATTCATCTTCTATCTCTTTTGTGGATGTATGATTAGTTTGGTATTCGTATACTGAGAAGTAGCGTGTACTTGTTTCGTGTTGTCTGATCAGATATCATAACCATCACATACTTTGATTAAAGGCATCAACTCTAAGCGAAGTATTTAATGAAGTTAGGATCCCATGTTTTTATTCCCATAAGTAATTCGAATTCAATTCTCATTAGTTAAGTAATTCTTAGTTTTGTTAATTTGCTTCTTAGTTAATTTTATTTAATCAAAACCCAATTTTGTTATTTGTCTTAGCAGTGAAGGATAATCATACATTGTTGCATCGGTGCATTAACTGAATTGAAACCTAAACCAGATCTCTGTGGGAACGAACTCAACTTTATTCTATATTACTTAAGACCACGTACGCTTGCGTGATTAGTGCAAACACGAGGATATCAAGAATTCATCACACACAAATCTTTAAGGCAAACAAACTGCTAAACTACATAGATAAATCCGTTAAAATCCCATGACAACGATTAGTTCATAATCGAACGGCTCGTCATCATGGGATCTAGTGATAACATGATATAAAAAAGGTCTGAATAATGATAATAATGCTAGAGTAAAAGAGTAAAGAACAAATCCGAAATCCAGAGTATCGCATAATTAAAAGAATACAAAAGTAGATTTAGATCTCCTAAGCATGTCACAAACGTAGGAATCCTTCTCCAAGTCTGAATCTCAGTCTATCGGCTCTCTCTGTGTGTTGTATTAAGTGTTGGTACGTTTAAGGATGAAGGATGGTGTTTATATAAGCCCCCAACAACTTGTCCAGCAAGAAATACCAAAAAAACCAATTATAAGTCGAATCAGGATTTTTTGTCAGCCGGCCACCGCGCGGCATCGCTTCCCAACATCTTCCCCGCACGGCTGCACGCCTGGCCGCTGTGCCTCTGCAATCTGCCGAATTGCTGATTTTTGCTGATTTGCTCGTTTCGACTCCTTTTGCCTTCATTTCTCTTGCAAGTTGTCATTATTTGCTTCTTGAACTCGAATCCACCATATAATACACAAATGTATCTCTCCACATCAAGTTATTAACCCTGCACAATCTCGATAAAAACAAATCAAAAACACGATATGCTTGAGGCCAAGTTAATCTATTTAAGCCGATACGAAGCGTTCCAAGTGGATATGAAATCCACTTATCACACCCCCAAACTTAAACCGATGCTTGTCCTCTAGGATAAACAGACTCGATCTAACTAATGCAATGCAATGCATGAATGCAACTAATATGAAAATGCAACGATCCCCTCAGACTAACCAAAACCACTTAGCAAGAAAATATCTCAAAGAATGCAACTAAATCCAAATAGAGCTCGACTAGTCCCCGTATACTAACAATACATGAACAGAAATGTGGGTGTGTGCGATGCTCATCAGATATACTCCTAACACTAGATCAAAATCATACCTATTCTTCGCCAAGACAATCACAGGTTTATAAATAGAATGAACGCTAAACACTTCATAACTCAGAGACACCTCAATCATTATTTGAGTTAGACAAGGATTCATGCTTAATTACCAAACAAATAACGACACATAACACAATACACGTGCTTATTTGACCATGTGATGGATGAGACCCCTAAAGGCTTATACAATAATACCCATGTAGCGAGCGTTAGGTTAGTGGATCCCAGTCCGAAAAGCCTTAGGTCACTAGGCATAAAGTCCCCTAGAACTTAATTACTCGAGTATTAAAGAGCTCACCCGTGGTCAATTCTGTACTTACACATTCACATAACTTTTTTTTTTCACAAACTAATAATTTGGAATGAGTGCGTTTCGCTCCATCTCATCCAACCCTAGACTACTCATAAAATATGAGCGGCTACTAGCCTTTTGACACAACTAACTTTTATTCACAACTAGCATGAAATCCCTTTTTTCCCCCAAACTTATACTTTAGTGCCCCAACGGTATCAAGGGAATAAAGAACATTCTAAATATAATCAAGTGATTAAATCTCAAACAACCAAACAAGAATGACTCAATCTAGCCCAAAAGCAAACGATGAGACTATGTAAAGATTTTGTTTCTGAAGCATGCAAGTCAATTCCTAGGTACTTAAATCAACCCTCTATTCATCATTACCACACTCAAATCAACATCTACCTACCAACCAGAAATAGCCAGTCCTAAGGGATCATGAAATATGCTATGCAAATGCAACTACATGAACTCACATACAATAAATAAACAAATATCCAAACAAACATGCTCTATATGAAATAGTCATGCAAATACGAATGAATATGAATGTACTACTACTACACATGCAACATGAATTCCTATATGAATAAAGACACACTACTAACTACCTACCCTCAAATCATCCCCAGACTTAAGATATTCAATGTCCCCATTGAAGGCAATAAAAGGATAGCAGAGACATACCTAACTATCAGTAGGGCCACCCTCCTCGGGTGGTGAATCTGGTGGTGGATACTGAGCATGAGCTCCAAAAACTGGCCACTAGACCTGAATACCCGTAGCCTGGAAACCAACTCCTAGATCATGTGTCATATCCTCAGCATACCTGCGGTTGATGTCATGCATGGCATCAATCCGTCTAGTCAACCGGCGGTACTGAGCATCAGCAAGTCCAGTCCTATCAACATCACCATGCGAAGGACCCTCTCTAGCAACTCTAGGAACACGTGGTGGAGCACCACCATCTGCACCAGCACCAGCAAGAATGTAGCCCAAACCCCTCTCATGGGGAATTCCCCCTGACCATTCCACCATCCGCTCAATCGTATAGTCATCAATAGGAGCACCGGGCATCTGCACCGGCTCATCCTCCGCCCATCTAACACCCACAGCAGCACACAATCTCGTGACAATAGAAGCTTGAGGAATAGCACCCGTCGTACCACCTCCCATGAACCTAAGCATATTCTGATGGATAAGATAGCCGAGATCAATATATTTGCCCTTCAGAATACCCCATAGAAAAATAGGCCGCTCAACTGTAATGTCATGAGTATGAGAGGATGGCATGATGTTAGTATAAATAAATAGGTTCCACGCCAGTGCAAACCTGTTCATGGTAGAAGCATGAAAAGTGACCTGCTCAGTAGTTCTCGGCCTACACTTCTAAACTGTGCCCGGCACACAAAGCTCAGCAACAATAGCATCCAAGTCCACATCCGCCTGTGTCTTACGCACCCAATCCTCGACTCTCCTATGCCTAGCAGGCTATTCCATAAGAGCACGAATAGCAGGGGGAGTGTAGTCAATCGTCAAACCCCTCACCACAAAATATCCATTCTTCTCAGCCTTAGCATTAGTAGAGAACTCACACACAATGCTCAACAGAACTGCAGACGGCACCTCACAGAAAGTCTCCTAACCCATCTCCCCAATCATCTCAATTAACTCTAATTCCTTGGTAAAAATCCCCTCTCCTTAGCAACCGCTTTTGACATCAACCGATTAAACTCAACTTGGGCCTCCGGATAAACAAACTTCTCAACACCACCCCCTAAACTCGAATCTTCATCCGATGATGGATTAGTACTACTACTTCCAACCACCCTTTATCGTTTTGGTGCCATAATCAAACAATTAAAGAACAAATATCCACACTCAATGGAACCAAACTAGAACACAACAAATACCCCAATGCAAGCACATAATTCATATTACGAGAAGAGAATTACCCACAAGAAACCGAGATGTGAATCTTGCAACAACTTCCCCAACTTCGAATTAGAGATCTTGTAAAGCTTGAATGGAGGTTAAAGATTAAAAATAGAGATTGGGTAATTTGTGTGTATATAGGGGTATATATATAGGTATATGTAGATGAGTAGAAATAGGATTAGGGATAAGAGGATGATTGGGAATGGATTAGAGGTGTTTAGGGTTTAGATATGGAATAGAAAAGATAGGAAATATGAATAGGAATGGGATTTGGGGGTGTTAAAACAACAAAATTCGGGCAAAATAATTCTGGGCAGAGGGTGGCAGCGCGGCTGCTCGTTCCAGCAACGCGGCTGCGCGGTTGCTCACTGTTCATTTTTTTTGATGTACCTAGAAAAACTACAGAATGCGTGGGTTGCCTCCCACGAAGCGCTTGTTTTATGTCAATAGCTTGACGTACTCTCGAGACTTTAAGTTGTTGTCAAAACGGTGGAAACCGTCTCACGATTCACCGATCCACCGAAATAAGGCTTGAGACGTTGGCCGTTCACTTTAAAAGGATGATCAGGAGACCTCTCAAATATCTCCACTGCTCCATGCGGAAAAACCATATTAATCGTAAATGGACCCGACCACCTTGACTTGAGTTTACTAGAAAAAAGCTTGAGGCAAGAATTAAAAAGCAAAACTTGTTGACCAGGCACAAAAGACTTGTGCATCAACCTTCTATCGTGCCACCTCTTAACCTTCTCCTTATACATCTTGTTGTTCTCATAAGCTTGTGAACGAAACTCATCAAGCTCATTCAACTGAAGTAGACGTTTCTCACCCGCAGCCTTAATGTCCAAGTTTAATTTCTTCAACGCCCAATAAGCCTTATGCTCTAGCTCGACAGGCAAATGACAAGCCTTACCAAATACCAACTGATAAGGAGACATACCTAGGGGTGTCTTATAAGCAGTTATGTATGCCCATACAGCTTCGTCTAACTTCAAAGACCAATCCTTTCTTGAAGGATTCACCACCTTTTCAAAGATTCGCTTGATTTCCCTGTTCGAGACCTCCGCTTGACCATTGGTTTGGGGATAATAAGCAGTAGCAACTCGATGCGTCACATTATACTATGCCATCAATGCAGTAAATTGACGATTGCAAAAGTGTGTCCCCTCATAACTGATTATAGCTCGTGGAGTTCCAAAATGCGTAAAGATTTGCTTGTGAAGAAAATTCAGCACCACCTTAGCATCATTGGTCGGTAAAGCCTTCACCTCGACCCATTTAGACACGTAATCCACTACTAAGAGAATATACTGATTGTTGCAAGACAAAACAAACGGACCTATGAAATCAATCCCCCACATATCAAATATCTCAATTTCAAGCAGCATATTAAGAGGCATCTCGTTCCTCCTAGAGATATTACCAACTCTTTGACATCGATCACACCTCAACATGAACTGATGAGCATCTTTAAACAGAGTTGGCAAGTAAAATCCTGCCTGAAGTACTTTCTGGGCTGTCTTTTCACCACCATAATATCCCCCATATGTGGTAGAATAGCAATCACGCAAAACACCTTCCGTCTCACTGTAAGGAATGCATCTCCTTATTATCTGATTCGTACCAAGCTTGAACAAGAATGGCTCATCCTAACGGTACCACTTCACATCATGTAGAAACTTCTTCCTTAGAGCATAAGAGAATTCGGACGGGATGACATTACTCATAAAATAGTTCACAATATCTGCAAACCATGGTTCTTCATCTTGCACCCCAAAAAGCTGCTCATCGGGAAAAGATTCATTAATAAGAGTTTTGTCGCGTGAATCCTTACCGTGGTCTTCCAAACGTGATAGATGATCCGCCACCTGGTTTTCCGTACCTTTCCTATCCTTGATCTCCAAATCAAACTCTTGAGCAAAAGAACCCAACGAATCAACCGAGGCTTTGAATCTTTCTTCAAAATCAGATATCTAATAGCTGCATGATCCGTGTAGACTGTCACCCTAGTCCCAAGCAAATAAGATCTGAACTTCTCAAAACCATAGACAATTACTAGAAGCTCCTTTTCCGTAGTGGTGTAATTTAGCTGTGCATCATTGAGGGTTTTACTAGCATAGTAAACCACATGAAAAACATTATTCTTTCTTTGACCAAGCACAGCTCCCACTGCATAGTCACTTGCATCACACATCAGCTCGAATGGTTCCTCCCAATTAGGTGCGGTAATAACAGGTGCTGTAGTCAACTTCTTCTGCAACAGCTCAAAAGCAGCTAAGCAATCCTCATCAAACTTTAAAGGAACATCTTTCTCCAATAAATTGCACAAGGGTTTAGAGATTTTTGAGAAGTCTTGAATGAATCGCCGATAGAATCCCGCATGACCAAGAACACTGCGAATTCCTTTAACTGAGATAGGTGGAGAAAGATTTTCAATAGTCTCCATCTTAGCCTTATCCACTTCAAGCCCCTTGCTAGATACCTTGTGCCCAAGAATAATTCCTTCTTGCACCATGAAATGACACTTTTCCCAATTAAGCACCAAATTGGTCTCCACGCACCTTTTCAACACCATGCCAAGATTATGCAAGCACTCGTCATACGAAGTACCAAAGACTGAGAAATCATCCATGAAGACCTCCACATTTGTGCCAATCATGTCTGAGAAAATAGCCATCATACACCTTTGAAAAGTGGCAGGAGCACCACATAGACCGAAAGAAACCCGTCGGAAAGCAAAAGTGCCAAAAGGACATGTGAATGTGGTCTTCTCTTGATCTTTCGGAGCGATACAAATCTGGTTGTAACCCGAATAACCATCAAGAAGGCAATAATACTCATGGCCAGCCAACCTGTCTAACATCTGATCAATGAACGGAAGAGGGAAGTGATCTTTTCTGGTGGCTTTATTCAACTTCCGATAATCCATGCAAACTCTTGACCCTGTGACTGTCCGAGTAGGGATGAGCTCATTCTTCTCATTAGCAACAATTGTCATGCCTCCTTTTTTAGGCACACACTGCACCGGGCTCACCCATGAACTGTCTGAGATATGATAGATGATTCCTACATCCAACCACTTAAGAATTTCCTTCTTCACGACCTCTTTCATGATAGGATTGAGTGTTCGCTGATGTTCAAAAGTAGGCTTACTTCCTTCCTCATGATAGGATTGAGTCTTCGCTGATGTTCAACAGCAGGCTTACTTCTGTCCTCAAGCAGAATTTTATGCATGTAATAAGAAGGGCTGATTCCCTTGATATCTGCTATGGTCCAACCAATTGCTAATTTGAATTCTCTCAAAATTTGCAAAAGCTTGTCTTCCTCACTACCTGACAGGTTAGGAGCAATAATAACAGGTAATGTAGATGCATCACCTAGAAATGCATACCTCAAGTGATCCGACAATGGTTTGAGTTCAAGTGTAGGAGCTTCTTCAATAGATGGTTTAAGACGCCCTTGAGAATTATTAAGCTCTGCTAACCCAAGAGATTCGAATGGCATGTCAAACTTTCTCTCCCACGGAGCTGCATTCAACTGCTGAAGTTGCTCGGCTCCTTCTTCATCTTCAAAATCAGAATCCCCAACTAAAACTCTCTCCAAAGAATCTGACTTAAGCAATTGCTCAATTTCCGTAGTAACTGCAGAATCGACCAAATCCACCTTAAAGCATTCCTCTTCATCTGTTGGAAACTTCATTGCATTGAACACGTTAAAAATGACATTCTGATCTTGCACCCTCATTGTGAGCTCTCCTTTCTGAACATCGATCAAAGTCCTACCCGTAGCCAAGAATGGTCTTCCCAAGATGATAGGAATCTTCTTATCTTCCTCGAAATCTAGGATAACAAAATCAGCAGGGAAGATGAGCCTATCAACTTTCACCAAGACATCCTCCACTATTCCCCTCGGATAAGTGATCGATCGATCAGCTAGCTGTAAGGAGATGTTTGTAGGTTTTGGATCTGGCAGACCAAGTTGCATGAAAACAGACAAAGGCATGAGATTAATGCTAGCTCCCAAGTCACACAAACACTTGTCAAAAGATAAGTTTCCAATGGTGCACGGGATGGTGAAACTTCCCGGATCTTTAAGTTTAGGAGGCAACTTTTGCTGCAGAATAGCACTGCACTCTTCCATCAAAGCAACGGTCTCCAATGGCTCGAGCTTCAACTTCCATGAGAGAATACCTTTCATGAAATTGGCATAGCTCAGCATCTGTTCAAGAGCTTTCGCAAAAGGTATGTTGATCTGTAACTTCTTGAACACCTCTAGAAACTTAGCAAACTGCTTGTCCAACTTCTGCTTCTGGAGTCTTTTAGGATATGGAGGAGGACGGTAGATCTGATTGCTCTTTGCAGACTGCTCCGGAGAAGCTTTTTCAATAGAACTCTTGCTCTTTTCCACTTCACCATCCAACTAACCAGCTGCCAAATCAGATTTTTCAATTTCTGGCACTACAGATTTTTCAACCTGCTGATTATGAACTTCTTCATCTTTCTTGGCTGCTGATTTCTGATCGGTTGTAACTTTTCCAGATCTCAAAGTTACTGCCTTCACCTGTTCTTTGACTTCCCTCTTGCCTGGATTAGCCTCCGTGTCACTAGGAAGAGTTCCTTGTGGCCTATTCAGCAAGGCATTAGCAATTTGACCAATCTGATTCTCCAAGGTTTTGATAGAGATTGCTTGGCTTTTACACATCAACCTCAATTCTTCCATTTCAGATTTTTCAGTAGAAGACTGCCCCGCACTTGCATGAGGCTGTTGCTGAAATCCCGGAGGTTAAAATTGTTGCCTCGGAGCATACTGCTACTGATAACCTGAAGGATTGAATGGCTTAGCTCCATATTGCTGACCCTGAAATAAGGCTGCTGCATACCACCTTGATTGTTGCTCCAGCTGAAATTAGGATGATTTCTGTTATTAGGATGATAGGTGTAAGAACCCCAAATTTTGGATATAATTAAAATTTTTATTATGTACTGAGGTAATGGTGAATAGTGATTACGACTATGATGTAACGATTGAGATAATGAATGAAAGGAATAGATTTGGATTCAAATGTTTATATGCCATGGAGAATACTATTGGTTGACACTTTAGACAAGAATTATCTATCTCTTAGGGAATTGAGATTTGATAATTCTAAAGGAGAAGATTATTCTTATCTCATCCAAATCGATATCTGTTATTGGTCCAGTGGGTCCGTAAAAAGGTTAAGGAACGATCGAAAGAGATCAGGGACAATTGTACAACCCTAAGAGGATGAGTAAAGAAAAATGGATGAATAGTGATTTTGGTGGATTTAGGAATATGATTAGACGACGCTATATAGAAGTACCCGGAACGAAATTCTGAGTTCGTATTATTGATCTAGGAGGAAAAAGAGTGTTTGTAAAAGCTGTCGGATTCTGAAAAGTAGCACTTTTATGTTTTATGGCTCCAAGACCTGTTGAGACAGTGAGGGAGATGATAAATAGTGCCCATGAGTGTTGGTGGCGGATTGAATGATTATTTGGAGGGTTTTGATTTTGGAAATATCCGAGTTATAGCCGTCGTAATGCCGAAATTTCCTTAGATCTTAAAAACCGTGCATCACAGTAGCTTGAACTCACTGTCCAGGGTTGTATTTTGCCATGATAAGATAGATAATGTTCCAAGATTCGTTTTGATATAAAGAACGTGTGAAACGGACTAACGGTTTAGTAGTTATGGCCGATATACTAAAAGTAGTTCGAAACCGTAAATGAGAGTTCGTAACTTCAATTGAACCCTCGTAAAGCATGTTACTCAGTGGCGAATCTTGGTAAATAAATACTAGGGGTAATAAGGACGGTATAAAAGAAAACCACATATCAAACGGATCGTTTTCCGATTTTATAAAAATGTTGGAATCGAAGTTAAACGCGAACGAACCCCTAAAAACCCGCTTGGTTATAACTTTGGTAAAACACTTAGAAAACGAACGATAAAACTCGAGGTATAATCTCGGTTCGTAATCGATCGATTTTAGAACTTATACGACTTAAGTATATACCGAGTGTGGGTATGATGACATGTCGTAATAACGAACAAATGTCGGATCGTATCGGTAATAATAAGAGTTACACTAAAAGGTGTATAACGAGATAATTCGAAAACGTGTTTCGATTTAAGTGAAGTTATACTTAGAATGTTAAAACGTGTTAAGTGGTTAATCTCGAATGTTCTGATTGTTTATAGATCATCGAGCAGACCCAGGACACGCTATCTCCACCCACACCCGATTACCAGGCAAGTGTTCAAAACTTTGAACCTGTTGTTGTGATAATATATATATATGTGATTGCCATCTTACATATGCCATAGCATGCATGCCTATGGTCAAATTATATTATGAAACCTGTTCCCTGAATTGATATTGGTTTATATACTAGATACGAATTATCAGTTATAAGCCGGATTGTTTTGATAAGATCCTTAGCGAAGGGCATATGATATTCATTCTAAATATAGACCGGGAGTCGGTATTTTGAGATATAGATAGTCGTGGAAACCCGGAGGGATTCCAACGACAGATTATTATTTATCTGAGGAATGTTATTGTTAAACGTTATTTATATTCCATAAAGTATCAATTACTTGGAAATATTTCGAGGAGTGTTATTCGAGTATTATCTCAGTCGAGAGATATTAAATGAATGTTAGTTTCGAATATTCATTTAAAGTTGATTATTTAATGAATATTATTTTGATATTCATTAGAATGTAATTTATTAAATGAATATTACTTTCGAATATTCATTTAAGGTTTAAGTACTTAATGATTATTATTTTAAAATATTCATTGGAAGTTCTAATTACTTAAGGGATATTATTTCGAATATTCCTTTAAAGTTTTGATTACTAAATGAATATTATTTGGATATTCATTTAGAAGATTATTTATTAAATGAATATTATTT
Source organism: Saposhnikovia divaricata (assembly GCA_036435485.1). Taxonomy (NCBI): domain Eukaryota; kingdom Viridiplantae; phylum Streptophyta; class Magnoliopsida; order Apiales; family Apiaceae; genus Saposhnikovia; species Saposhnikovia divaricata. Next base: position 109,995,256 of record CM071598.1, read on the forward strand.
TCAAATATTCATTTAAAGTTTGACTCATTTATTGAATATTATTTTAAATACTTATTGGAGTCTAATTATTAATGAATATTATTTTGAATATTCATTTAAGGAGTGATTTATTTAGTAAATAATTCTATATATTCATTCTAGGATTACTTACGAGCAATATTATGATTTAATAATATTCCGTAATTATTATTGAGTTAATGAATATTCTAGGAATATTTATTTAATTCTTTTAAATTCTTTTAAAAATGATTTATATTATTTGGAGATTATCTTTCACCTCCAAATATTATATAAAATATTCTTTCATTCATTAAATACTTCCGACTCAATAAATATTCTATAAATATTTATTCAATACTTGGAAACAACTTCAATGTTGTTTATTCTTCTTCAAATATTATCTTCGACCTTCGATCATTTTGAAAATTCTTCGGAGTCATACGATTAATATTATATTAAGAAAGGTCCTCAAGATTCCATTCTTCACTCGAATCTATCTCTTAAATTATAAGAGAACCTTACTTGAGAAAGGTTATTTATCTTGTTGACTTCCCGGTCATAATTTATCCTTTTCACTCGTAACTTGGTTGCTATGGACTCATTAAGTCTGTGTGTACCCTCTCATCATTCGAGGAGTAAGATTATTGGAACAAGTTGATATCCATTAATAAGTAAAAGCTTGGGAAATGTTGGTGAATTTTCCTTTCCAACTAGATACGACTACTTTGTGGAGTCTTATCAACAAGTATTTCACTTGGGGAAGGGAGGACAAACTCTACGTTTCAATGCTGTGGATTTATTCGAACTAGGAGTCGTGTGTAAGAGGCCGAGTTGCGCGGTCCATCACAAGGCCTAACCATTGGCCAGGGAGTTACTATTAAAGGCAATCAACAAGTGGAGCCGTCAGTTCTTCCTTCTACCGGTAGTAAACTATATTGGACTATACCATCCCCGACTGATCATCAGGGAGTGGGACAGCTGGCGCGTGATAACTCCAGTATTGGTTCATCTCCCAAATTGGGAATTCCCTACAACACGTATCGAAGAGACTTCTTTCAGGTTGACGGTGTCTTCCGTAACACGTATCAAAGAGACTTCTTTCAGGTTGTAGGACTTCGAAAAATGTTAATAACTGGAATTGAAATATTTTCCTTGCAAGTTCCTCTTTATATGATAAATGATAATATCTGGCTTATCTTTGACATAGCAGATATTCCCACCAATATATGCATTTTGAGTTACCTCGTAACTTCATCGTTCATGTTATTCTGGCATCATTTTCGTAAATGCATGGCATATGGTTTGAAAGATACTTTTGAACTGTTATATATTATCATTCAGTTATATATTATTGTTGATGGGATATTGCTCACCCTTGCTTTATTATTATTATATCATAACAACAGCTAGACCAGATGACTCGCACAAGGCGCACTCGATGCTGGCGAGGACGATGAGACTACCAGAGCCGAAGAGAAAGCTATTGGTAGGATAGATTTATTCTTTCAGTACCAAGTATATGGTCTAGTATGACTTATACAAATGGATGGCAAAGAGTATGTATTCATATTGAAATTCTTTTGGATTGTAAGAACTCATAATGTGTTTAATAAAATTTGGTTGTTACTCTGATTTCATCTCTGGGACTATAACGGGTGTGTTTTATATTGTTGTGTCGGGTCATAAAGATGTAATTTATTGTATGTTGAAGTAAGTTCAAGTATTGTGGACAGAATTGGAGACCGTAACGATCGGATCCCGGACCCCGGATCTGGGGGTGTTACAGAAGTGGTATCAGAGCGTAAGTTATAAACCCCAGAGATGAGGCGACGTTAAAACAATAAATTCACTAAGATAATAAGAACTCTTGCCAAGTTCATAGTCGGACTATTTAATGTAGTGATGACATATAAAACCCTTATGGGAACTCTTAAGTATCATGATAGTAACTTAGCTCGATATCGTATTGACGAGTAAGGCGACAGACCTTGAGGCATACGAGCAGCAGCGCGATGATGCTTTATATGCTGAAGATCAGTGGGTAATTCGATGGAGTATCCTACTGGAGACCCGGAAGAGGTTCTAGCAGATAAGGAAAAATCCTGTTAGGATAAGGAGCTTACCCTTGAGGAATGAGGGCTGCAGCCAGAAAGACTGTGATGATTAAAGTATAGTGCACAGAAAAGGGAGCATAAAGAACTAAGTTATTAGTAAGACAACTGAAGATTCATGTTGGATTCGTAGCCGGACTACTGGAGGTAGTACCAGCAAGTAAGACGGATTGAAAGGATCACTTGAGATCTTATACGGGAATAGACGAGAATCCCTAGAGACTTCCATATTAACGAAGGAAGAGCTAGAGGGATGTATGATTATCAAAGACATCGATTTAGGGCGAGGAGCAGAGTCCCTAGGAATAGTTGAGAAGAGGCAGTAAGTGCCATATCATTTGATAAATGAATTAGTATGAATATTGTCAGTAATAATTCGCCTTGAGAAGGCAGATGTCATAGGTTGTAATTTATTGAACCAAATTGAGGTTAATGAGGTGGTTTTATTCAGGGAAATATTCATGTTATGAATGAATCAGTTAGAAAGTAAAGACATTGGGAAGTGACAGCATGATTGGATAAAGTTATATTAGGAAGTAGTAAGCAAGACAATGATCTCAGAACCTACCGGAAGATAAGACCAGTGAGTCAAGATGAACTCGTAATGAGACTATTGTCAGAGACTGAGTATAAAGTTATCGCAACACAGTTAAATGATGAACCAGAAATGTTAGATGCATGTGATTCAGAGGAATATTAAATTCTTTCTTTGAATGAATTGTAGTAGTTACCTTAAGTTTATTCTGACGCGGAATTATAACAGGATCAAGTAATACGATCAGCAGTTAAAGAGAAAAATATGAGAAAATCTTCCTGGAGCTAAAAGGTGGAATTTGTAATGACCAAGAGTTGGCATTACTTAATGGGAAAAGGAGACTTTGTGTGTAACACCCCCAGATCCGGGGTCCGGGATCCGGTCATTACGGTCTCCAATTCTGTCTACAACACTTGAACTTACCTCAACATAAAATAAATTACATCTTTATGACCCAACACAACAATATAAAACACACCCGTTATAGTCCCAGAGATGAAATAAGAGTAACAACCAAATTTTATTAAACACATTATGAGTTCTTACAATCCAAAAAGAATTACAATATGAATACGTACTCTTTGCCATCCATTTACATAAGTCATACTAGTCCATACATTTGGTACTGAAAGAATGAATCTATCCTACCAATAGCTCTCTCTTCGGCTCTGGTAGTCTCATCGTCCTCGCCAATGTCGAGTGCGCCTTGTGCGGGTCATCTGGTCTAGCTGTTGTTTTGATATAATAATAAACCAAGGGTGAGCAATAGCCCACCAACAATAATATTTAACTGAACGATAATATATAACAGTTCAAAGGTATCTTTCAAACCATATGCCATGCATTTACAGAAATGATGCCAGTATAATATGAACGATGAAGTTACAAGGTAACTCAAAATGTAAATATATGTGGGAATATCTGCTATGTCAAAATAAGCAAGATATTATCATTTATCATATTAAGAGGAACTTGCAAGGAAAATATTTCAATTCCAGTTATTAACATTTTTCAAAGTCCTACAACCTAAAAGAAGTCTCTTCGATACGTGTTGCGGAAGACACCGTCAACCTGAAAGAAGTCTCTTCGATATGTGTTGCAGGGAATTCCCAATTTGGGAGATGAACCAATACTGGAGTCATCACGCGCCAGCTATCCCACTCCCTGATGATCAGTCGGGGATGGTACAGCCCAATATAGTTTACTACCGGTAGAAGGAAGAACTGACGGCTCCACTTGTCGATTGCCTTTAATAGTAACTCCCTGGCCAATGGTTAGGCCTTGTGATGAACTGCGCAACTCGGCCTCTTACACACGACTCCTAGTTCGAATCAATCCATAGCATTGAAACGTAGAGTTTGTCCTCCCTTCCTCAAGTGAAATACTTGTTGATTAGACTCCACAAAGTAGTCGTATCTAGTTGGAAAGGAAAATTCACCAACATTTCCCAAGCTTTTGCTTGTTAATGGATATCAACTTGTTCCAACAATCTTACCCCTCGAATGATGAGAAGATACACACAGACTTAATGAGTCCATAGCAACCAAGTTGCGAGTGAAAAGGATAAATTATGACCGGGAAGTCAACATGATAAATAACCTTTCTCAAGTAAGGTTCCCTTATAATTTAAGAGATAGACTCGAGTGAAGAATAGAATCTTGAGGATCTTTCTTAATATGACATTAATCGTATGACTCCGAAGAATTTTCAGATTGATCGAAGGTCGAAGATAATATTTGAAGAAGAATAAACAACATTGAAGTTGTTTCCAAGTATTGAATAAATATTTATAGAATATTTATTGAGTCGGAAGTATCTAATGAATTAAAGAATATTTTACATAATGTCTGGAGGTGAAAGGTAATCTCCAAATAATATAAATCATTTTAAAAAGAATTTAAAAGAATTAAATAAATATTCGAAGAATATTTATTAACTCAATAATAATTACGGAATATTATTAAATCATAATATTGCTTGTAAGAAATCCTCGAATGAATATATATAATTATTTACTAAATAAATCACTCCTTAAATGAATATTCAAAATAATATTCATTAATAATTAGACTCCAATAAGTATTTAAAATAATATTCAATAAATGAGTCAAATTTTAAATGAATATTTGACAATAATATTCATTTAATAAATAATCTTCTAAATGAATATCCAAATAATATTTCTTTAGTAATCAAAACTTTAAAGGAATAATCGAAATAATATTCCTTAAGTAAATAGAACTTCCAATGAATATTTTAAAATAATATTCATCAAGTATATAAACCTTAAATGAATATTCGAAAGTAATATTCATTTAATAAATAACATTCTAATGAATATCAAAATAATATTCATTAAATAATCAACTCTAAATGAATATTCGAAACTAACATTCATTTAATATCTCTCGACTGAGATAGTACTCGAATAACATTCCTCGAAATATTTCCAAGTAATTGATACTTTGTGGGAATATAAATAACGTTTAATAATAACATTCCTCAGATAAATAATAATCTGTCGTTGGAATCCCTCCGGGTTTCCACGACTATTTATATCTCAAAATACTGACTCCCGGTCTATATTTAGAATAAATATCATATGCCCTTCCCTAAGGGTCTTACCAAAACAATCCGGCTTATCACTGATAATTCGTATCTAGTCTATAAGCCAATTATTAATTCAGGGAACAAGTATCACAAAACCAGAGTCACAATATAATTGGAAACAGGCATGCATGCAATGGCATATGTAAAACAGAAATCATATACATATATTATCACAACAACAGGTTCAAAGCTTTGAACACTTGCCTGGTAATCGGGTGTGGGTGGAGATAGCGTGTCCTGGGTCTGCTCGATGATCTATAAACAATTAGAACATTCGAGATTAACCATTTAACACGTTTTAAAAGTCTAAGTATAACTTCACTTAAATCGAAACACGTTTTCGAATTATCTCGTTATACACCTTTTAGTGTAACTCTTTTTATTACTGATACGATCCGACATTTGTTCGTTATTACGACATGTCATCGTACCCAAACTCGGTATATAATTAAGTCGTATAAGTTCTAAAGTCGATCGATTACGAACCGAGATTATACTTTGAGTTTTATCGTTTGTTTTCTAAGTGTTTTACCAAAGTTATAACCAAGCGGGTTTTTAGGGGTTCGTTCGCGTTTGACTTCGATTCCAACATTTTTATAAAACCGGAAAACGATCCGTTTGATATGTGGTTTTCTCTCACACCTTCCTTTTTACCTCTAGTATTTAATTACCAAGATTCGCCACTGACTTACGTATTTTACGAGGGTTCAATTTCAGTTACGGTTTCGAACTACTTTTTGTATATCGGCCATAACTTCTAAATCGTAAGTCCGTTTCACACGTTCTTTATATCAAAACGAAGCTTGGAACATTATCTATCTTATCATGGCAAAATACAACCCTGGACAGTGAGTTCATGCTACTGTGATGCACGGTTTTTAAAGATTATCGAAAATTCAGCATTACGACGGCTATGTTTACACGCTTTTCCAAATTTTTATCATCATCAAATCATCCTCCAACAACAATCAATTCAAGACCTAAAGTTTCTCATATATTCGAAGTCATGATATCTCAAGAACAACTCAAATCCAACAAGTATGAAATATCAATAACAACCAATTATGCATACATGGATCTAAGCATACTAACACCTCTCCATCATATATCCATCCAAAAAGATCCATAAACTCAAAGTAGTACTAAGGGTTATTGAGCTTTATACCTTCCTTGGAGAGTGAATAACACTTGTTAAGCCTTGAATGATCCTTAAGTAGCCTTAGTATACTTGAATCAATCAAAAGAAAACAAGAACACAGAGTTAATACTTAAAAGTTACTATTCATCATCATCTTCTTGATTTTATATCTCAAGATTGGTATGGAATTTGAAGATGAAATTCATAGGATATCTTAGTTATGAAATATAGGACTCACCTTAATTTTCTTGAGATTTAAAAATGGTTGGAAGTTGGACTTTGGATCTTGAATTATGCAAGAAGTCGAATGGAAAGAAAATGGAGAGTGGTGGTGTTTGCTTGGCTTGTCTCTTGGTTTGATTGTGATGAAATGAATTATTGTTGATGTTAAAATAATATCTAGACCATAAAGTAGCTTTAATAAAGCTAATATGTCATGCATGAGGTGTTATAAGAGACATGTGTTGGTTTTTGTGGGGTAAGATAGTAAAGAATGCTAAGTACTTGGTTTAATCTCTAAGTGTTCTAGTTCCTTGGTACTAGTTTGGTTACTAGATATTTCTTACTTGCTCATGCATGCACCTTGCTCTCTGCTTGCTCTTTTTTTCGGTTATTGCTCAATTCGTTGATCGTTCGAAAGAATATCCCAAGGATTTCTAGTTAGGGTTTTACCGGAAACCTTCTTAATATTTATAATACTATACTCCATCATTCTTAATAACTCTCGGATCCATATTCCTTAAATCCTTTTAATAATCTCTTAGGTCTTTCAATGTCCAGGGAAATCTCGGGGAAAATAAAAGTGCTATTTTTCAGAATCTGACAGCTTTTACATACACTTTTTTCCCCCTGGATTACTAATACGAACTCAGAATTTCGTTCCAGGTACTTTTATATAGCGTCGTATAATAATATTCCTAGTTCCACCAAAACACTATTCATTCTTTATTCTTTACTTATTCTCTTAGGGTTGTACAATTGTCCCTGATCTCTTTCGATCGTTCCTTAACCTTTTTACGGAACCACTGGACCAATAACAGATATCGATTTGGATGACATAAGAATAATCTTCTTCTTTAGAATTATCAAATCTTAATTCCCTAGGAGATAGATAATTCTTATCTAAAGTGTCAACCAATGGTATTCTTCATGGCATATAAACATTTGAATCCAAATCTATTCCTTTCATTCATTATCTCAATCGTTACATCGTAGTCGTAATCACTATTTACCATTACCTCAGTACATAATAAAAAGTTTTAATTATATCCAAAATTTGGGGTTCTTACATTGTGCTTCCAACGACGCTTCGCATAAAGGATTAGGATGTGTGTTTGCGCAACACGACAAAGTACTTGCGGATGCATTCGGACAGCACGGTCCACCAGATCGGATGGCCTTAGTAGTGCCAATTCTGTGGAACAACCAACTCCGACGGCAATGTTCCTTCTGAGACTAGTGGTCAGGTAGATTGACATTTGGTAATATTGAATCTCAGGACGTATGGGTATCAGGACGTTGTGTCAGGTTTCAGTTTGAAACTGTTAATTCCCTTCTAAGGAATGTATATAATTGGTTCCTCTCCAGTGGTTAAACTTCCAATCTGATGACGATTATTTCGTTAACGATGACTGCTTATGGTTCTACCTGCTTGGAGGTTCATAGAACCATTCTTCAGGTTTTGAAACTGGTCTCCTTAATGTTACCAGTAGGTGGATAGGTTGACCAAAATTTCCCGGATTCTGGAAAGAAATCCGGAGAATTTTGGCAAAACTTGTCTTTCTGATTATAAGAGAACATCATTGAAAAGAATGGAAACTGGAACGAACCCTGTGGATTGGGTAAGGTTGCTGTCATATGGGTTAGTAGACGGACCCCGAGTATTACAATCGATGGTAGAGATAAAATGATGAAGTGAGATTGGACGGAAACAGGAAATGTAAGTAAGAAACCAGCCGGACTAAGAAACTCCAGGATTGACTTAAGTGAAAAGGCTGTTATGCCCGGAATGGTAAGCTTGCATGGCACGCGGGATTGATAAGAATAGTTGAAAAGATAAAAGTAGAGGAAAGGTGACCAGAGATGGTGCCGAATAGTCGATAAAGACTTATATGAAGTAAAGTTTTGGAAAGGTAGAAAGGTATCAAAGAAGGCACTATGCCGGCAATTGCTAGAAAATTAATGCTAATTAGCCAACCCCTAAAATCATATATTTTTATTTTAGTGTGGTCAGTTGAGGCCAAGTCACAAAGGATTATCAAGTGACTAGACTAGCAATGAAAGGACAAAACAGGGTTGCTTCTAAGAAAGCACCGACTGCAAGGGCTTCTGATATAAAGGAAACATTAATGAGATCGTAGGAATCCTCTACTGAACCCTTTGCAACCCATGTTTCGGTTGGGAATTTACTAGACTTCTTTTTAAAGTGGGGTCACCCGTACTAAAGTGATTCATATGTATATGATTGCCCAAGATTACGAGTAAAAATGGAAGTATAATGACTTGAGATGTATGAGGTTAGGGTATTATAAATACCATGAATATATTATGACTAAGGGAAGTAAACAATGAAGGTTTATGAAGAGAGTATAGAAATGGTCGGAGATGGATCAGTATGCTGTAGAAATTTTGTCTAAGGCAAGAACCTTTGAGAAGAACGATAAGTACTAAGAGATTCACGTTGAACTCGACCAATATCTTCCAAAATATCCTTGCTACCATTACCAAGTTCTGTAAGAGAGCAGATAGGCATACGTTGCCTTTTGGAAGGCCAAATAGGCTGACAACTATCTGAAAAAAGGGGATGGCATTAAGTTACCAATCGATTATCAAATGAGAACAGTTAAAAAGAGACCCTTATTAAGGATACATGATCTGATTGCCAATTATAGGATGCAAGAATTCCTTGGCAGTTGAATTAAGGATAGGATATCCATAAATTAAGACAAACCCTGGGGAATGCACAAGGGATGGCATTAACCCTAATAAGGACATTGTGAATTCAGATGATATGAGTTGGACTTGCTAAGGCAACAATGACCGGTAAGGATTATTAAAAAGAGTTCTGGAAAGAACATAGATAGAATTATTAGAGTATTGATCAATGACGTTTTGATATACCCTGTACCCAGAAAATACAGGAGGAATGATGAGGACGACCTAAGAAACCTTACGAGGAAAAAGGTAATATTTCGAACTTCAAAATGGAAGTTTGGTAAGGAATGTATGAAACCCTGAGGAAGTATGGATTGAACCCATAAAGGTTGAGATTATCCTAAGATAAGGAAAGAACTAAGAAAACAAGTATCCTAAGTAGGATTGGGAATAAACGTGATAAAGTTCCCACGGGTAGGTGGAAGCAATGACTTATGGAAAAAGACGGATAGATATATTTTTTCTCCTTCAGCAGAGCTTAAGGGAGAATGCTTTCACCCAACAGTGATGGGAATGAGGAATTTGAGTTGGAATGTATCCAGAGAGCATGGATTACAAGAAATTGTTAGTATCAGGAAAGGCCAATGAGGTGGCCGACAGTCTAAGTATAGAAGAATAATTACAAATGTTTATACCGAAGAAACAAAATGATATTTGGAAGGACCTTGAAGGTCATATCGGAGTGGAGGAATTTACATTCCTTCTGATGAATGTGCAAGAATCGACGGTAATAATAGTTTAAGTAAAGATTCGATTCCCGATATTGTGTGACGCCCCCAAATCTGAGGTCAAAGATCCAGGTCGTCACATCATCATCCAACCATATCATACATGTATTAATTTTACAACTCAACAATACATCAATCCAGACCTCAATCTTACACACAAACAAGTTAGAGCCTCAGAAACGATAATCAAAAGTGCCACTAAATATTACAATTCATTTGTACAATCGGAGTCTTACGCAATTCCACTATACAACTACTCTTGAAGACAAGTCTTACTATTACAGTTGAAAACCTATCAGACTACTATGTAGTATTTATCAGGAACTAAATCATCTCCGGGGTAAATCTTCTACTCCTCTTCTGCTGGTGCGGAGTTAATCGGCCAAATTCTTCTCTTTCTGAAAAGTTTTTATAAAGCAAGAATGAGCTACATAATGCTCAGCAAGTTCACCATTTTGTAAAATAATAATGTGGTTTATTTCGAAAACATTCCCAACTATATGTGTATATATCTCAGATTTCAAAACATAATTGGACAATGTATATGCCCGAGTTTGAATAAAACATCTATACTCACTAAGGAGCTTTAGAATAACATATGAACCCTTTATAAGGTTCCCATTTCAATATATCTCAAGTTTGAAAATATATACATATGAGTATATCATTTTCGGCAAAACACTCTACGATTTACTGTACAGGGAATACATCATTGCAAACCTCTTTCCTTCCATTAATTTAGAAGGTTTCTCATACAAAAACATTTCGTTCTTTGAAACAATTGCAAGAGTGCACTAACACGTGCCAATCTTTATATAAAATCTTGCAGTTCTAGATACTGCACTATGTCAATACTTTCTCATCAAAAACCACACTATCGGCAACTTGGCACTTAGGCCCAAGAAGCAGTGTTTGAGTATTTTTCCAAAGTGGAAGATGGGACTGGAAGAAAACATAAAAACCTGACAAGGATTGACGATGATCAGTCGCCACATCCAAGTCCAATAATCTGCGGGTCTTCTCTACCGGTAGAAGGATAGAAACTACATCCGTAACTATCCCTCGGGTGAAAACTACATCCGTAATCACCCTCGATGAAAACTACATCCGTAATCATCCTTCGGCAACACCTGGGCCGGAATAATAAGTGATGGACCGCCTGGCTCACGGCCGCTTACACATCCCGGGAATCGTTCGTCAACGGTTCCCACACCTGCCAGAGTCCCTTTTTCTTTTCTTTTAAAACTTGATTTTGATTGAAAACAGAGTAATTGAGGTCCGACATCAGTCGACCGATGATTCTTGAAATCATACAAGAAGCAGAATCTGACCGGGGGTTTTCGAAAATGTTTTGAGTTCGAAAGAGTTCGAGTTTGAAAGTATTAAAAAGTATCTTGGATTAACTTTGTCTTTAAATAATGAACAATGATTAATAAATAGTATTTTAAGATTTAATATTAATAATTAATAAAATAATTATTCGATAAAATAAACTTTTAATCCAAGATAGGGTTTCGAGTATTTACGAAGATATAACAATAGTTATTTGAGTATACGATACCACCCGAATGACCCTTCGGGTTTTCGCAATCTAGATACGATATAATAATATACCGCTCCCCGGTCAATAGTATATACGGACCGCTACGACCTCTATAGCTAGAGTCGTTGTCCGAAGAAAACATTTCAATCTAAGTTCAAGGGGTAAAAGCATACATGTACTTGTTCAATCTCAATTGTATCAATACTTCGATAAACATAGCATTTGATATAATTTGCAAACTACAAACACAACAGTAAAAGTCCTTGTATATGGATAAGTTTTGAAAAGTAAACTTACCTTGGTTTGGTTGGGGTGGTCGAGCGTGCGGATTCGAACGATCTATACATAAGCAATAACCGCTCGTTAGTACCTTAACAATATCTCTTTAATTACGGGGTTTTAGGGGGGGTACGAAATTAACTTAACGACTTCGTCTTATGACTCTCTAGCCCCACTATAGGTTCATGTCATCACTCGATTACGCTCGTCACTTAATCGACTTAATTTAGTTACCACTTTCGAATCATAACCACTAACCCTAGAATTTTGCTCCACTAATCGACTTTTTCCCTTGCGCGAATTTTACTCTAGCATTTTTATAAAATCCAAAAATTCATATATTAATCCAATTCTTTTTGGGTGGTCTTCACCACTGCATTCCCTACATTCTCAAATTTTTCCATGATCCCACATATATTTTTAGGGGTTTAAACAAGGTTCACAAGGGGGTCACTTAGTGCAGTCCGGAATCCAGAAACATAATTCACTCCTCCGGCCATAACTTAAAATCTATACATCACCTAGCCATGAACCTTACATTTCCAGAAACTACATTCAATTATCTTTCCAAAAATATATGGTAGGACATCAGGGGACAACATTTGGGGGTTCAAAATCGTGTTACAATACAGGTCAATGCTCCTGGACAAAACTCAGCAAGCACAAACTACTTAGATCAACCATTTTTCACACTTCCACAACACAACCAACACTTAATACACTTAATTCATGGTTCATAACACTCATGGAGATATATACATTATCCATAATCATAAAAGTCACAATCTCAACATCAAACTCAAGATCCATGTCATCCAATACATATACAACCAAGATTAGCTCATATATACATGGATCTACTACCAAACATTATAAATACTACATAACCAAGAGGGTTTGTGATTTTTATACCTTCTTGAGCCTCTAAGACCTTGGGTAAGCTTTACAAGCCTCAAGAACACCTTGGATGGTCTTTACAAGTCTTATACTTCAAGATCTAAAACAAGATATAAGTTAGTCACTATACATCTCCAACTTTCACCATTTTTCTCACCAAGCTACACCTTGAAATAAATTATGAAACTTAGTACATACCTTGACAACACTTAGGAGAGGCTTGGGTTTTAATCTTGAGATTTTTGAAGTAGTGGAAGAGGAGAAAATAATTTTTCTTCTTCCTTTTCTCTTGCTTGGCCGAGAGCAGTTTGCTCCAAGTGGGGGGGGGGGGAGTTTTCTTGGTTTGTGTTGGGTGTTTGAATGATGATATGTATTATTGTGATATGTATTGATGTGTGTATGTATTGTGTCACATGTTGACACCCTAGGGTTAGTAGACTAGGCATACACCATGCCTCTTTGTCTCCTAGAATAATGCACCAACAAGTCACTTATTCATGGTTACTTTATGCTTTATGCTTTTTGCTTTCTAGTTCATTTCCTAACTAGCTTGTTACGTGACACTTGCATGCAATATCCTTCCTTGTATTATTATTTCTCCACCAATGGTTGTCACTTAATCTTATTTCCTATCGTATCCTAATTAATTCCTCGTAATAATATTTTGTCGCGTAGAGATTTCCCCTATAATTCCTTAAGTACTTAATTGTGTAAATTCCTCGTCATAATTCTTAATAAATCCTTTAATACTCTAACCATTCTCAAATCCCAAGTTTTATAAATCTTACTAACAATAAGACTCCTGCCTTCACAATCTTCCTTTTTATCTAACATAATAAATGCAACAACACAGTTTCTCAGACAATCAACTCTATTAATCAACAGGGATGATTAGAAAGGTTCCATAATGACAATGTCACAAGATATTAAATAAAAGGAAATATTACCAAAAATTAGGGTTCTTACATATTGTCTTAAGAAAACTACACACCGTAGAAGGTCCCGTTTTGAGGCAAACCAGGACCATGATACAAAATTGACGAAGTAAACCATTAAGTTTCCAGTCTTTTATGGAAGAGGTATGAGGGATACTTTTATTAACCGGATATAGCTGCGATGCTTGAAACTCTTCTACAACTTTATCTACTTCATGTAATATCTATATCAAGTTCAGGAAGTGTTCCTTATGGATAAGGAATAGTGATTACTTTGTCTCCCTAAGGGATTTGAAACCCGTAGGGTTAGCTGTTAACGCACTACGTAAACAACAAGTAATGGTGATCCTTCTAAGAAAGTAGATGACAACGTAAAGATAAAGAAAGTGCTGCTATTGATAAGCTAAATGGCATGTTGATGAATGACAAGCAAGTTTATGTTATTGTATTTCTGCGCAAATAAGATAGAGAATATGAGGTTGGAGATTCCTGATGCTAAATGTATTCCTGTAGAAAGAATTAATGAGACTTAGAGAGAAGGGCAGTTGAGCCCGAGACTTATTGGGCCACCTGAGAGTTTAAAAGTGTTCGGAAGGTGGCATTCGAGCCAACCTTACCCCCAAAACTTATAGCATGATCGTAACGTGTTTCATGTGGCAAGGCTACGCCAGTAAAATGCAGATGCTCAACAGATGATAAGAGTACAAGCAGGTAGGTATACGACCTGGTCTGACTTACGAAGAACAACCTGTGGAAAATCACGGGTAGAAAAGAACAAATGATGAGAAACAAGGTTGGCAGAAGTAGATTATATTGAATCTAAGTTAAAAGGATCGGCCAGATTCATTTCAGAGAGTTTAAATTGGAATAACATGATGATTATAGAGTAAATGTGACAGAATACTGATAAGGAGGTACCAAGTGCAAAAGGTGTCTCAATAAAGAGATGACGGTGAAAGTAAATAACAGAAGTAAATAAGAATCAGATAATAAGAAGGATGTGATTGATAAAGAAAAGACTGGGAAAGCAACTATGGAATATGAAGCAAGGAATGTTACGAATGGATTAATAAATGGGTTTTCTGATGAATTCTCGGGATGACAACCTGATAGTATTAATATTATAGATATGAAAAAGCTAGTAGCGTGACATGAAATGTCAGTAACAATGGTGTTAAGCGAGAAACTAAGATTTAACCTGAGAGGTTCAAAGATTTTTCAAAAGTAAGTGTTGCTAAGGTTGAACCAGAGTACAGGTCCATGGAATAGTGGACAAAGCAGCAAGATGTGTTGACACGTGAGGTTGCGATCAAATAGTATTGGATATAGTTGTGATTAATTTCTTCTTTGATGAACCTCTATAGTTCAGAGGTAAATTCTGATTATGATATTTTGCAATCATGAAAACTTTCTATAATTCTTTAGAATTCTTTTCTTTTCTTCTCTTTTATTCATCTTCTTTATGAATTGAGAAGAACAACCCTTTAAGGAGGGGAGGTACTGCTACGTGACTATCTGTCTATGTGATAGAAGTCTAAGTGGAATACCATAACTTGTTTAATTGCTTGTCAAGTACTAAAGGCTGGCCCCCTTCTGTACTAACTATGCAATATAACAGATGTTCATTGATCATAGTGATCTCTCAATAAATCTTTCCACTTCTCTATGTTGATCGAGATTGCGAAGATTAAAGCGATCAGGAAATGCACAGTGCGAGCGAGGTTATCTCTGAATTCGCAGGGTAATAGTGATACCAATGCTACTGCAGGTATCAATAAGGATAAGACTGGGTAAGAACATAACCCGAATAATGTGTTGTACAAAAAGTAGCAAAATTGATGGAAAAAGGATAAAGTACGTATTGTAGCACCAGTAGATGTGCTGAGAAAGGGTAGAACGACTAAGAATCGACCAGGTAACTGAAAGGTGAAACGACAGACAAACGACTCTTTGCTTCCTACCTGATTCCGGGACGGAATCCTTTTAAGGAGGGGAGACTGTAAGAACCCTAAATTTTGGATATAATTAAAATTTTTATTATGTACTGAGGTAATGGTGAATAGTGATTACGACTACGATGTAATAATTGAGATAATGAATGAAAGGAATAGATTTGGATTCAAATGTTTATATGCCATGGAGAATACTATTGGTTGACACTTTAGATAAGAATTATCTATCTCCTAAGGAATTGAGATTTGATAATTCTAAAGGAGAAGATTATTCTTATCTCATCCAAATCGATATCTGTTATTGGTCCAGTGGGTCCGTAAAAAGGTTAAGGAACGATCGAAAGAGATTAGGGACAATTGTACAACCCTAAGAGGATGAGTAAAGAAAAATGGATGAATAGTGATTTTGGTGGATTTCGGAATATTATTAGACGACGCTATATAGAAGTACCCGGAACGAAATTCTGAGTTCGTATTAGTGATCCAGGGGAAAAAGAGTGTATGTAAAAGCTGTCGGATTCTGAAAAGTAGCACTTTTATTTTTCCCGAGATTTCCCTGGACACTGAAAGACTTAAGGAATTATCGAAGGAATTTAAGGAAAATAGGTTCAAGAATTATTAAAGAATGGAGGATGATAGTATAAATATTAAGACGGTTTCCGGTAAAACCCTAACTAGAAACAAATGAGTTATTCATCCGAACGATCAATGAATTGAGCAATAAACGGACAAAGAAACAAGCAGAGAACCAAGATGCAAGCATGTGCAAGTGGAAAGAACCAAGTAACCAAGTTAGTCACAAAGTAACTAGCATCCTTATAAACAAACCAAGCTAGTTAGCAAAAAGGTGCACCATAAGACTCCAACACTTGCTCACATGGTGACAAACCCTTAACCAGGCCTTAACCCATCAACTAAACCATGGTTTAACCAACAAATATCTATCAAATTATTGATCACTTTATTCATTCAACCAAGCAAAAGCAAGCAACTCCATCTTCTTTTCCAAGAAGGAACCATTCGGCCCTTTTGAACAAGATGAATAGTAAAATATTTTCTTGAGTTCTACTCACTCATAATTCAAGATCTATAGCTTAAAACAAAGATTAGGGAATGTTAGGAAGGCTCACCAAGTTTGAGAGCAAGGAGGTAAGCATTCCATTTTCAAATTGATTTTACAAAGTTCAATGTTCTTGATGAATAGTAACTTACTAAGCTTTTATGTTTTGTTTCTTGGTTCTATGGCTTCCAAAATGGATCTTTGTGCAAGGTTTGGACTTGTTATAGTGTGCTAGCATCCTTAAGCTTGAAACCAAGGTATAGCTCTCATCCATAGTTTTTAGTTATGAGATTTGATAATGTTTATGGCTTGTATTTATGATTTAGAACATGTATGTTGTGTGGGTGTTATAAAAAGGTTAATATATGTTTTGTGGCTCCAAGACCTGTTGAGACAGTGAGGGAGATGATAAATAGTGCCCATGAGTGTTGGTGGTGGATTGAATGATTATTTGGAGGGTTTTGATTTTGGAAATATCCGAGTTATAGCCGTCGTAATGCCGAAATTTCGTTAGATCTTAAAAACCGTGCATCACAGTAGCTTGAACTCACTGTCCAGGGTTGTATTTTGCCATGATAAGATAGATAATGTTCCAAGCTTCGTTTTGATATAAAGAACGTGTGAAACGGACTTACGGTTTAGGAGTTATGGCCGATATACTAAAAGTAGTTCGAAACCGTAAACGAGAGTTCGTAACTTCAATTGAACCCTCGTAAAGCATGTTACTCAGTGGCGAATCTTAGTAAATAAATACTAGGGGTCATAAGGAAGGTATAAAAGAAAACCACATATCAAACAGATCGTTTTCCGATTTTATAAAAATGTTGGAATCGAAGTTAAACGCGAACGAACCCCTAAAAACTCGCTTGGTTATAACTTTGGTAAAACACTTAGAAAACGAACGATAAAACTCGAGGTATAATCTCGGTTCGTAATCGATCGACTTTAGAACTTATACGACTTAAGTATATACCGAGTGTGGGTATGATGACTTGTCGTAATAACGAACAAATGTCGGATCGTATCGGTAATAATAAGAGTTACACTAAAAGGTGTATAACGAGATAATTCGAAAACGTGTTTCGATTTAAGTGAAGTTATACTTAGAATGTTAAAACGTGTTAAGTGGTTAATCTCGAATGTTCTGATTGTTTATAGATCATCGAGCAGAACCAATACACGCTATCTCCACCCTCACCCGATTACCAGGCAAGTGTTCAAAACTTTGAACCTGTTGTTGTGATAATATATATATGTGATTGCCATATTACATATGCCATAGCATGCATGCCTATGGTCAAATTATATTATGATACCTGTTCCCTGAATTGATATTGGCTTATAGACTAGATACGAATTATCAGTTATAAGCCGGATTGTTTTGATAAGACCCTTAGCGAAGGGCATATGATATTCATTCTAAATATAGACAGGGAGTCGGTATTTTGAGATATAGATAGTCGTGGAAACCCGAGGGATTCCAACGACAGATTATTATTTATCTGAGGAATGTTATTGTTAAACGTTATTTATATTCCATGAAGTATCAATTACTTGGAAATATTTCGAGGAGTGTTATTCGAGTATTATCTCAGTCGAGAGATATTAAATGAATGTTAGTTTCGAATATTCATTTAAAGTTGATTATTTAATGAATATTATTTTGATATTCATTAGAATGTTATTTATTAAATGAATATTACTTTCGAATATTCATTTAAGGTTTAAGCACTTAATGATTATTATTTTAAAATATTCATTGGAAGTTCTAATTACTTAAGGGATATTATTTCGAATATTCCTTTAAAGTTTTGATTACTAAATGAATATTATTTGGATATTCATTTAGAAGATTATTTATTAAATGAATATTAT
Organism: Saposhnikovia divaricata; assembly: GCA_036435485.1. NCBI lineage: Eukaryota > Viridiplantae > Streptophyta > Magnoliopsida > Apiales > Apiaceae > Saposhnikovia > Saposhnikovia divaricata. The sequence continues at coordinate 110,013,853 of CM071598.1, forward strand.
TTTCAAATATTCATTTAAAGTTTGACTCATTTATTGAATATTATTTTAAATACTTATTGGAGTCTAATTATTAATGAATATTATTTTGAATATTCATTTAAGGAGTGATTTATTTAGTAAATAATTCTATATATTCAATCGAGGATTACTTACGAGCAATATTATGATTTAATAACATTCCGTAATTATTATTGAGTTAATGAATATTCTTGGAATATTTATTTAATTCTTTTAAATTCTTTTAAAAATGATTTATATTATTTGGAGATTATCTTTCACCTCCAGATATTATGTAAAATATTCTTTCATTCATTAAATACTTCCGACTCAATAAATATTCTATAAATATTTATTCAATACTTGGAAACAACTTCAATGTTGTTTATTCTTCTTCAAATATTATCTTCGACCTTCGATCATTTTGAAAATTCTTCGGAGTCATACGATTAATATTATATTAAGAAAGGTCCTCAAGATTCCATTCTTCACTCGAATCTATCTCTTAAATTATAAGAGAATCTTACTTGAGAAAGGTTATTTATCTTGTTGACTTCCCGGTCATAATTTATCCTTTTCACTCGCAACTTGGTTGCTATGGACTCATTAAGTCTGTGTGTACCCTCTCATCATTCGAGGGGTAAGATTGTTGGAACACGTTGATATCCATTAACAAGCAAAAGCTTGAGAAATGTTGGTGAATTTTCCTTTCCAACTAGATACGACTACTTTGTGGAGTCTTATCAACAAGTATTTCACTTGGGGAAGGGAGGACAAACTCTACATTTCAATGCTGTGGATTTATTCGAACTAGGAGTCGTGTGTAAGAGGCCGAGTCGTGCGGTCCATCACAAGGCCTAACCATTGGCCAGGGAGTTACTTCTTTGTGGAGTCTTATCAACAAGTATTTCACTTGGGGAAGGGAGGACAAACTCTACATTTCAATGCTGTGGATTTATTCGAACTAGGAGTCGTGTGTAAGAGGCCGAGTCGTGCGGTCCATCACAAGGCCTAACCATTGGCCAGGGAGTTACTATTAAAGGCAATCAACAAGTGGAGCCGTCAGTTCTTCCTTCTACCGGTAGTAAACTATATTGAACTGTACCATCCCCGACTGATCATCAGGGAGTGGGACAGCTGGCGCGTGATAACTCCAGTATTGGTTCATCTCCCAAATTGGGAATTCCCTGCAACACGTATCGAAGAGACTTCTTTCAGGTTGACGGTGTCTTCCGCAACACGTATCGAAGAGACTTCTTTCAGGTTGTAGGACTTCGAAAAATGTTAATAACTGGAATTGCAATATTTTCCTTGCAAGTTCCTCTTTATATGATAAATGATAATATCTAGCTTATCTTTGACATAGCAGATATTCCCACCAATATATGCATTTTGAGTTACCTCGTAACTTCATCGTTCATGTTATTCTGGCATCATTTCCGTAAATGCATGGCATATGGTTTGAAAGATACTTTTGAACTGTTATATATTATCATTCAGTTATATATTATTGTTGATGGGCTATTGCTCACCATTGCTTTATTATTATATCACAACAACAGCTAGACCAGATGACTCGCACAAGGCGCACTCGATGCTGGCGAGGACGATGAGACTACCAGAGCCGAAGAGAAAGCTATTGGTAGGATAGATTTATTCTTTCAGTACCAAGTATATGGTCTAGTATGACTTATGCAAATGGATGGCAAAGAGTATGTATTCATATTGAAATTCTTTTGGATTGTAAGAACTCATAATGTGTTTAATAAAATTTGGTTGTTACTCTGATTTCATCTCTGGGACTATAACGGGTGTGTTTTATATTGTTTTGTCGGGTCATAAAGATGTAATTTATTGTATGTTGAAGTAAGTTCAAGTATTGTGGACAGAATTGGAGACCGTAAAGACCAGATCCCGGACCCCAGATCTGGGGGTGTTACAATAGGTAGCTGGAGCTGGTTACGAAGGCCTTTGAAAGTTGCTCACAAACTGTGCCGATTCAAAAGAGATGCACACTGATTCGTCTCATGTGCACCCGCACAAAGCTCACAAACACTAGCCACCTGCTGAACTCCATAGCTAGTTAGAGAATCCACCTTCATAGTCAATGCCTTCAACTGAGTAGCTATAGCTGTAGCTGCATCCACTTCCAGAATTCCTACTAGTTTGCCTTGTGATAATCTGTGAGTTGGATTCTGATATTCGTTAGCAACCATCGTCTAATTAGCTCATAAGCTTTCTCGTAGCTCTTCGCCCATAAAGCTCCACCTGATGCTGCATCCAACAATGGTCTAGATTGTGCTCCCAGCCCATTATAGAAGCCATTGATCACCATCCAGCCAGGCATTCCATGATGAGGACACTTCCTAAGCATCTCCTTGTAACACTCCCAAGCTTCACATAGAGATTCTCCAGATTGCTGTGCAAATTGAGTAAGAGCGTTCCTGATTGCTGCAGTTTTAGCCATGGGGAAGAATTTAGTGAGAAATTTCTGAGCAAGATCCTCCAATGTCGTAATAGAACCGGCTGGTAGAGAGTGTAGCCAGCCCTTAGCCTTATCCCTCAAAGAAAATGGGAAAAGCCTTAATTTCACAACATCTTCCGACACACCATTGAACTTGAAAGTGTCGCAGATCTCGATAGGATGTGCATATTAGGATCCTCCGTTGGAGCACCCCCTAACTGAACTAAATTCTGTACCATCTGAATCGTACTAGGCTTGATTTTAAAGGTATTAGCTGCAATGGCTGGTCTGACAATACTAGATTGGATGTCATTGATTTTCGGCTGAGAATAGTCCTTCAAAGCCTTAGCTGCTGCTGTGGTTCTCCCATATCTACTGCTGCTTCAAGTCCTTCTTCTACCAGTTTACGAGACTGAGAACGTGTTCGCATACACACTCAAGTACCTGAAACACACAAATCAAATCAAACTAACTAAGAAAATAATCCGAGTCAGTGTACTTTAACGATCGCTGATGACAAGCACATAAACTATAATAAACACCGAGTCCCCGGCAGCGGCGCCAAAAACTTGTTCGCACAAAATCACGCAAGCGTACGCGGTCACAAGTAATATAGAATAAAGTTAAGTTCGTTCCCACAGAGACTGGTAAATTTTAGAATATGCACCTATGCAACAATTTATGATCTCTATTCACTGCTAAGACAAATATCAAATTTGAGTTTTAATTATCTAAATTAACTAAGATGCTCTTTAACAATATTAAAATCTAATTAACTAACGTGACTTAAAACTGATTTACTAATAAGGGAATAAACATGGGATCCTAACTTCATTAAATACTTCGTTTAGAGTTGATGCCTCTAATCAATGCATGTGATGGTTATGATAACTGATCGGATAACACGAAACAAGTATAGGCTACCTGTCAGTATACGAATACCAAACTACTCAAACATCCACAAAAGAGATAGAAGCTGGGTAGACACCAATTATTTTTAGACCCTATATGTCTATAAGATTTGAAAACATAATGATTTAAGCACAAGTTATCCATTGAGATCACATAGGGTAGAGTAAGATGGTTAAAATTACACCACGAATCATGATGTCAAAACATTCATAAACCTATGCTAGCATGGCAAGTTCTAATCTTTAGATCCACTGTCGCTTCAATAAAGATAAACAATTTAGATGTTAGCTACGCATCTAAAAACATTAAGCACAACCATACGAGGATATCAAGAATTCATCACACACAAATCTTTAAGGCAAACAAACTACTAAACTACATAGATAAATCCGTTAGAATCCCATGACAACGATTAGTTCATAATCGAACGGCTCGTCATCATGGGATCTAGTGATAACATGATATAAAACAAGGTCTGAATAATGATAATAATGCTAGAGTAAAAGAGTAAAGAACAAATCCGAAATCCAGAGTATCGCCTAATTAAAAGAATACAAAAGTAGATTTAGATCTCCTAAGCTTGTCACGAACGTAGGAATCCTTCTCCAAGTTTGAATCTCCATTTATCGGCTATCTTTGTGTGTTGTATTAAGTGTTGGTACGTTTAAGGATGAAGGATGGTGTTTATATAAGCCCCCAGCAAATTGTCCAGCAAGAAATACCAAAAAAAACAAATTATAAGTCGAATCAGGATTTTTTGTCAGCCGGCCACCGTGCGGTTGCGCCCTTGGACTGCATGGCTACACTTCCCAGCATCTTTCCCGCGCGGCTGCATGCCTGGCATGCGCGGCTGCGCCTCTACAGTCTGTCGGTTTGCTGATTTTTGCTGATTTGCTCATTTCGACTCCTTTTGCCTTCGTTTCTCTTGCAAGTTGTCATTCTTTGCTTCTTGAACTCGAATCCACCATATAATACACAAATGTATCTCCCCATTTCAAGTTATCAACCCTGCATAATCTCGATAAAAACAAATCAAAAACATGACATACTTGAGGCCAAGTTAATTTATTTAAGCCAATACGAAGCGTTCCAAGTGGATATGAAATCCACTTATCAAGGATAAATGTCCAGAGGGACTTGTGTCCGATATGGGGACTTTATGGGCTGATCACCCGTATTGTCTATTATGAAGTAAAACCTCCAATTAGTTTTCTTGAAATGAATGATTACTTTTAAATTATTGTGAAATGAAATTGGTTTACTATTGGAAATGTCAATTGCTTTACACATATTTCATTATCAACTGTTGCTTTACCTTTCAGTTGATATCCTGTTGTTACCAAGTGCTAGTATTATTCTATTGCTTCCAATTATATCATTATACCATCTTGTTATTGTTAGAAGCCAGCTTTATTCCTGTTAATAATAGTTTATTTAGAAGCTGTTACTTCACTATTCACTTGCTGAGTGTTTTTGGCTCACTCTTGTTTTATTCGTCTAACCTTTCAGCTAGACTTGAGAATGGTCTACCTACGTCTTATAATTCGAACGGGTGTGGCAAGGTGTTCTATTCAAGTTAGATTTCAGAGTCAGCATGGACACATACAGTATTGGACTGCGCTTTTGATAAAAAGGTATAATAGTTGTTGTAATTTAGATTCTTGTTTCATACTATAACCTGAGATCGATCCTTGTTGAAAGGTCATCTGTATGATTAAGTTATACTTAATTGTATTGGTTGTGGCACCAAATCTGGACCCCGGATTTAGGGCGTCACACAAACGATGTAGGAACTCCTAACAATTTAGACTTCTCGAATCATTCTAATCCCTACTTCTCGAATTAATGCTACTCCAGACTTCTCGAATCTTCATTTCTCTAATCACTTACTTCTTTACTTCTTGAATCTGCTCATTCTGCACTTCTCAAATCCCGACTTAACCAAATTTCAAATTTTAACTTAGTACCTTCCTTATTCTGCAGATTGTATTCAGAAAGACTTGAGGCATGATTGTTGAATATGAAATACACACAAGGAAAATATAGATGGGGGTTTTCAAACTTTTCTTCGATTTAGCGTTTAAGAACAGTATGTTTGAATCTGTGTTTGATGTGTAGCTGAGTGTGTGTTTTGTGTTTAATAGATTATATGTGCGGAAAAAAAACACAAGAACAGAAGTATTCACTTTAATCTAATATTGTATTAGATAAAGATTTTTGTACAATCTGGGAATATAAATGTTAGTATTCTCAGCTTCGTTTCTCAGAGAGATGTTATCTATGAAATTATAATGAAAAACTTCACTTACTAAAGAAGTGAGGTTGTACACCTATAATGCATGTGTACACCCTACTTACTATAAATGATAGAGCAGACATATTTACTTTCTAACTTGTCTATATCTATTTGGAATATGTCCAGGCAGCATGCGATCTGACTTTCTTTTTAACCTGCCCAGATCCACTACTTTAGCAGCTTGTCCTCTTCAACATCTCTCTAAGCTTCTTCGTAGACTTTCCATGTGCACTTTACAATACTGTGGTCCTGAAAGTGCCTTGGCTTGTTACATATTTTCTGACTTGTGTTTCTTCAGTAATTTGTCTTCAAGAATCCATTCGAGAAATGACTAAGTACTTGATTCGAGAACTAGAATTGAGTAGTTCGATAACTCTGAGTTCCCGAACACGCTTTTCTTGACATATCGAATCACTTCTCGAATGAGTCTTTTCTTCAGGAATCCTTGACTTATCGAGTAGTGCATTTTACTTCTCGAATCCCTGAGATATCGAATAACTTCCTGAGTCCTTGAGATATTGAATGTAACTTTGACTTATTGACCTTTTGAGAACTCGAATGATACTTTGACTTGTGGACTTCCTGAGTTCTCGAATAGAGTACCGGACATGTCGAATCCTTGAGTTATCGAATGGAGCTTTGACTTGTTAACTCCTTGAGATATCGAACAATGTCTTTTGACATATCGAATCCTTGACTTCTCGAATGCTCAACTTCTCGAATAGACCAAATTACTTCTCGAATTAGCACTTAGACAAATTTTCAGTCTTCAAATTCCAACTGTGTTTATTTCTTCAGCCTTGTTCTCCAAACTTGAGGCATGATCTCTGGATCTTCTTTCAATCATTATGTCATGACTTAATTTATACAAATACACAGCTAGAAATTTGGTGCCTATTACAAGTACTAAACACAAGTAGAAACTCTACAAGTAGAGGGTTCCCAAGTTAAGGGGTCATGTAAGTAATGCAAAGCATTACAAACAATTAGGCTTGTTATTAGATGTATACATGCATGCCTTTATGACTAACAATGATCCATAGATCTTCTTCCAAGTTACATTAAGTTACTTATTTGAGGTTACATAGGTTGAGTTTTACATCTGGACTAAGTACACATTAATAACCTTTGGTGGACAAAGGGATCCCTCAGTTAAGAGGTCAAGTTAGTAGTACATAGTATTACAAACTAGTAAGCTTGTTATAACTGATGTACAGGCATGCCTCTGCAACTAACATCTTTATTGAAATATAAACCCTGAGGGTGTTGCTACAAATTCTAATCCGTAGATTAGCTGCGTTCAGTTGTCTCTTACAGTTTATAATTAAATTTATAGAATGCGTTCACTAACTTTATCGAAGTAGAGCATTGAATAATGTTTCCCTTTAATTCGATAGTTTATTTTAAAAACTATCGAAGTGGTGCTTCACTTGAATCTGTTCAATAGTTTTTTGATAAAACTATCGAAGTGGAATGCTACCACTTGGTTTTTACTTTTATTTAATAATCCTTCCAATTCCATTTCAGTCACTGTCCTTTGCATGTTTTCATTTCAGCCACTGGAATTTATTTTCTCCTTTTTATTCTACTATCTATTTCAGCTTTTCTTTTAAGTCCTTAATGCTGCAGACTTCTAACTTTCAATCGATTCTTTTATGCTGTCATTAACATGTTGATTTCCTTTGTATGTGGTAACATCTAGTACGCTGGTCTGGTTTATAGATGACTACCACTGAGGTCAATCTTCATGTCTGCTTTGCTTTCCAATTAATAAGTCACTGACTATTCTGGTTGCTTCTGGTTCACAGAAATCCTCTGGCACTTACATAGAATCTTAATACTTCTGTAAATAAGAATGTAAGATTTCTTTATTCGTCACTGAGGCCTGAACATAACAATGAACTTCTTTCGGTGACCATTTGATAGACTTCATTCTTACTTTGAATATTTTGATTCTTTGTATTTAGCTTGTCTTTCTATCTTCTGGATTCCGTGCTTCTTTTAATATTATTCTCAGTTTTGTTCCTCATGTTTGTTGAGTTATTATTCTCTATTACATATTACGTTACATTTGCTTTCCAAATTATAATTGACTACCAAAGGTTTTAAACTTGTACTTAGTTCAATTGTAGAAACTCAAATTGTTGTAACCAAAAATAAGTCACTGAATATAACTTGGAAGAAGATCTATCGATCATGCCTCAAGAATTTCTGAAGACAAACTAAGAATAAAAGACGGTGCAAAAATGGAGTTTAAAATTTAGCCAAGTCATAATTCAAGAAGTGCAAAATGAACTGAATCAAGAAGTGAAGAAACAACTGATTAGAGAAGTCATCAATTCGATATGTGCTTCATTGAAGATTCGATAAGTATATTGATTCGAGAATTGAAGAAAACACTTATTCGAGAAGTCTCAATTAGTGAGTCTAAAAACACCGATTCGAGAATTCTCAATTAGTGAAGTCTAAAAATACTGATTCGAGAAGTCTCAATTAGTGAAGTCTAAATACACTAATTCGAGAAGTCATAAGATAACTGGTTCGAGAAGTCAAGATATCAAATTAGCTATTTCGGAGATATCGAATGTGGGACTTAGCAGTTTTTCAACACAACAATAGACAATATTCTGCTGAGATTTGGAGACAGAGAATCTACACAAACCAAGGCACCTGCAGTGTTAAGTCAATTGTAGTGTGTACATGGAAAGTCTACAAATAAGTTTAGAGAGATGTTCAAGAAAAAGTAGCTGAAGAAGTGGATCTGACTAGCATCATGTACACAAAGTCATATCAAATGATGCCTAGACTTGCACCAAAATAGTATAGGCAAGTTAGAAAAGTTAATCTGTCTGTTATCGGTTTTGTAAAGGTAGATTGCGTACATGTTCTATAAGTGCACAACCTCACTTCTTTAGTTAATAGGTTTTTCATTGCAAACACAAGTGTAATATCTCTCTTAGAAAAACGAAGCTGAGAATACTCTCTTGTATTCACAGTTTGTAACATACTTCGATCTAATAAAATATTAGATTAAAGTAAGTTTGTATGTTCTTATTTTTGCACTTCATATTTGTTAAACACACACACACACACACAAGCTACAATTACCTAAATAGATTCAAACAAGTTCATAGTCGAAAGAAAATTAGAAAATTTGAAAATACATTCACTCCCCCCCTCTGAATTTTCTTAGTTTTTATTTCATACTTAACAAAGTATATAATTAAAAAAGGATACAATTAAATTTTACTCATTTTTTTATTTATATTGAAAAAGTTCATATTTACCATTGGGCTCTATCTTGAGATCTAAAAATTAGATTTGGATAATTTTACAGTTCACACGAACCTCATAAAATTATCTTTAATTTAGTAATGATTTAACAATTATTATCAAAATGGAAACACCGAGAATCTCAAGAGAAAATATAATTATGATTTTTACATTAATCCTATTCAGTGTATAAGACTTACATTTATAATCCTACTCAATGTAGAAAACCTACTTATATATGATTTAAATCAATGACATACACTTTTTTGCATTTCAATATAACTACACTTTTTAGTTTACATGTTAAAATATAAAATATTTTTTATGCTAGATCCAACATTTTTAATCTATTTATTTTAAGATCATATGGTTCTTATTTTTTTTGTCGTGCTGAATATCATACTACCCACCACTAAGATTTGGGATGAAATCACTCTTACACTTATTATTAAAACTGTATTTTGTTGTTAGTAGAATTTTCTTCAAATAATAATAAGAAGGATATTTTGATAATTAAAACGAAATATAAGTAGATTTCATAAATTGAATAGAATCTTCAACGTAAAAAATCATCAATTTTTTTCCCTCTTTAGTTTCTGCATAGTTTTAATTGGAAAATAATTGTTAAACCATCACTAAATTAAAGATAATTTTATTGTGGACTGTGAAATCGTCCAATCAAATTTTAAGAATTCAAGATAGAGTACAAATATTAAATTGAACGTGTAAAATCTTATATATATATATATATATATATATATATATATATATATATATATATATATATATATATTAATTTTTTAACAACAATTTGATATGTAAATTAATAACATATAAATAGTAAATAAATTAATATAATTATAGATATTAAAAAAGGAGCCATACGTTGCAAAAGTTATAAGCTAGTATAAAATAATAATGTTATAATTAATGATACCAAACTAAGCGCGATTGGATAGCCCAAGTGGTAAAAGGTGTATTCACTATTGTCCCAGGTCATGAGTTCGACTCTCGGTCACCCCGAGAATTATCTTAGAACGGATACTAAATTGTAAGGCATTTAAGCGTACATAGTCAAAAAAAATGATACCAAACTAATTTCCTTTTCAGCTAAAACACTACCTTTTCCTTTTTTATAAAATATTGTAATCACTAATTAATTATCGATTACCTTTTTTAGATAAAATGTATTATTTTTAATACATTTTCTAATTAAAATTCCTCTTTTTCTGAAAATATCATGGGCACCATATATATAATTAGTATAATTAAATCATATCATTTAGAAATTTTAAACCTAAAAAATTCGTATCTTACCATATCTTCCAATCATTAATAATATATATTTAAAACCCGTATATATTTATACTATTATTATATTAAAGCCGAAATATTTAAAGATTGGTATTTGATTTTCGGTGTATATATGTTCATAATAAGTAGACTTGAGTATAATTTTTTTTTTTTTGTAAATCAAAGCATAATTTATTGATAAAAAGTAGAAAACAAACAGAGATGAAATGACCATTATATGAAATGCACCATTCACAACCTACTAAATACAACCAAACTTAATGATAATCGTTAGATGATTAGATCTAATGATAAAGTAAATTATACTATTTAATTACTTTATTAAAGATTCAAGATTCGAAACTCGTCAATGATATATATAATTTATAATTTTATAATATAAGTTCCAAACCATGCATGTCATTAATCAAATATATATTAAATTATACAAAATTAAAATTAAGAATAAATATTAAAAATAATGATTATATAAAAATATAATTGTGACATAAATTAAAATTTATAACATATCCAAAGAAATATGTGCTACACGGGTTATAAGCTAGTTATATTCTAACTGTGACATCCCATAAATTCGGGGTACAGATTTGGGGCCGCTAACCACAATCAACATAACATTAACCTGGATATAAGCATAATATAGCAATAAAATACCTCTGATCCAAGATCGCATACAGGTTATGGTATGAAACAAACCCTTAAATTACATTATTACAATCCAACCTCAAAATGAAATTATTATACAAACCGCTAACGACTAAGTCCATCTATTGAAGTAGTTAACCAACCTCTGACAAAGCTCAAGTCGCTACCCGACCAAGTCAACAACCCGCACATCACCTCTCGCTGATAGAACAAGACTACTCTTCTGACCATAAAGTCCACTCATCTCCTCTCTATAAACTGGAGAAATAAAACAACAAAGCAAGAGTGAGCCAACAGTGCTCAGCAAGCATAAATATCTAAATCAATATTAAGAACAATATGAGTTCTGGTCAACAATAAGAATAATCGTATGTCTCAAAAGAATGAAACTTCAAGATAAGACAACTTTCGAGTTTCGATTATAATTGGATTTTTAATTATTAAATTTTTTTAAACCACAGGATTAGACGTTCTGATTAGTCACGCACTAATCCGTATAATGCCTCGCAAAGTCCATATAGAATGGATCCACGACACACATTGGCCACCAATTACTCACGACCACGATATGGTCCAACCTTACGGTCAAAAACATTTTATCACGACAACGATATGGTCCGACCTTATGGTCAAAAACATTTTATCACGACCACGATATGGTCTGGCCTTACGGTAAAAAATATTCCAATTCTACATCAAACCCACTAGGTGTCGGAACAATCGACAACCTTACCACATCATATAACTGGAAAACTCACGTTCCAGAATAACAATTCATAATTAAGAATCACTGATGAATATCAACATCAATTGGTATCAACCAGATCAACCCAACAATAGGGGTAAATAAAGAATAATAATATCAATAGGTGTCGACGAGTTCGACACGATAAAGGGGGTGATAAATAAAGAACAACAATCTCAAAGGGTATCAACAAGTTCGATACGAATAATTTGGTATCATATCATCATTAGATTGATTAAAGAAAGAATTCACTTGAACAAGAAGTGAAAGGAAATACTTGCCTCATAACAAACGCTAACTCGTCTACCCTTGATCGTCTCACTCTATTTTAGCCTTCTCTTTATTCATCTTACTTGCTTCTAGACTTTCCTTTGTCCCTCTTAATCGACTATATAATAATTAGAGCACATCAATCACATATAAAGCACTTAAGACTCACTAACGATCAATACACATAATTCACATAGCACTTAATCATTCAAATCACATTTAAATGACTCATATAACTCACATTACAATTAAACGAACTAAAGAAATATTTTTAGAAAATATTTAATCCTTGCTACAGGATAACACTTGGATCAAAACATTTTTAAAACAATTTTCGAATTTTCAAACAATTAAATACTATTTTTAAAACAGAAAACAGATTAATTAAGAATTAAATAACTCTAATTAAATTAATTAAAATCAACTAATAACTAATTAATAAAATTATTCAATAAATGATTACATTTATCAAATAATTAAATTAATTATATTAATTAAATTATTATTTAAAATTAATTAAAGTAATTAATGTAATAAACTCTTAATCATTTTTGAACTAAAAAATAAATAAATAACTGATTTTCGAAATTGAAGAATTAAACAAAAAAATTCAGGTAAATAATCTGAATTTTAAAATAAGATTTTAGAAAATGAATTTCTGAATTTTTATAAATAAAATTCAGATTTTAAAAATAATTGTTTAAAGTAAAAACAATTTAGTAAAAGTAAAATATGAATTACCTTTTAAAGGTAAAAAGTAATTTTGTAAAAAGTAAAAAGGTAATAAGTTAAAAACATTTTAGATTTTTACCCTTTCTTCTCCAATGGATCAAACAAGATAATTAAATAAAAAGAAAAAGAAGAATTCAAGAACACTCAAGTACAATCCTAGATTCCGGTTAACCGGAAAAATTTTCCGGCGACCCTACCACTTCGTAAGAGCTCCGTTTATGCACAAATCTGACACGAAATCAACACATAGCAATTGCCCATCAACTGGGCATCAATCACACCGCAAAAACACGACATAAACCGATCAAAACAAGCAAAAATCGAAGCTTTCCGGCGAGCTCAAAGCTTTTCCGGCCAAAAACTCGTTTTGAACAAAAACAAGACCAAACTCAAAGATTTTGGAATCAATACGAAGCTAAGAACACATACAAACTAACCCCTAACATCAATTAAGTGAACAATCAACGAATAAGCGGAAAAATTGATTCGAAATTTTGGTAAAAACTTTGAAATTCGATTTCTTCAAAAATGAACATCAACTATGAAATTAAACACATAAACAAGTTGTTTAGGACCCCTATAAGCTACACAAACCATCAGAATCATTGAATAATCGCTGGAATTAAAAGCCCTAATTTGGATGAAGAACCCTAAAACGCAGATTCAAAAGAAAATTAATATAAAATCGAAAATTTACCAAAACTAAGATTTGTTGAAGGATTTGGAAAGTAGATTCCTAGAGATTCGTTTCGAGTACTTGAACTCCAAAATCGGACATCCGGATCACCTTCAAAATAGCTTTGATCTTTAAGAACAAATGTGAATTGTATAATTTTTGATTTATTTGAAAATATTTTTTTTCTTAATTCTGATTGGACAGCTGTTGAAAATCTGATTGACTGGAGAAGATAAGCTTTGGTTGGTCAATATAATTATCGTAGTGTATTTTTGTTCCTGAAATGCTCGGAACCCTAATTAACTTTTAATCGGTCCGAAACGTACCAATTAAATTAATTACGGGTCCGACTTGAACGAAATATTTTGACAAAACATAATGAATCGATCACTAAAAATTTATAAGATTTATAAAACGAATAAAATACGAGTTTGGCAAATTTGGAGATTTATCTGACAAATGTAAATACGAAAAAGATTTTAAATCGAAGCCCCAGGAATTTTGAAAACGGGGTTTTGACGAATAAGAACAAATTGACTGCACAGATTACGAAAAAGACTTTTGTTCCTATCTAATAACACATAGCACATAATAAACACATACGGGGATATTATCAACCAACTTAACATTCTGATGGAATTTACGGACGAGCGGAAACATGATATAACAATTATTCCGTAAAAATCATGTATCGCACATATAGAAAAACATATAAAATCAAGAGAGCGGAGGAATCGTAACCATACCTTGAAAATCGAAGCTTTATAAAGATGGTTGCTAGCAGTTGCTTCTCAGAGTGTGAAGCACTCTACCTGTATCCACCAAGATTAATTCTCTTCGATGAAGCTTTTTATAAAAACAAGCTTTTATAAAAATGGAGTTTTTGGGAGAGAGAGAGAGATGAAGAAGATGGAGGCTAGCTCCTTCTTAGGTTTTTCACAAAAACAAAAGTGTGTCTTTAGAATGAACTATCTCATTCTATTTATAGGGCACAAGTAGGTTTTAGTATAATTAATATATCAATATATATTATTATATAAATCCCACACTTATCTTATTAAATGTTTAAATAATAATTAAAACTATTTTAATCATTATTATTTTTCTAAACTCTTTAGAAAACAACTTGCTCTCTCAAAATATCTTCATCAATAAATTAATTTTTTTATGGTGTGACCCTGTAGGTTCAATATTAAGCCGGTAGTAGAAATAAATAATAATAAACTTTTATTTATTATTCATATGAATTCAAAAATTCATTAAATATAATTAATTGATTAATTATATTTATTCTACATCGTGAGTGATGCTTCTCAACATATCGCGACTATCGGGATAATAATTCACTGCTTAGAGTACCAAGAACCTGTCAGTGACTAGTTACCGTACAATAAATTCCTTCTACCCTTACAATAGCAAGATTAAAAACAAGGCATGGATCTCGTGTCAGACCTATCAAATTTAATCATATGATTTCTTATTCATAATGCAAAGTTCATATTAATGCAAATTAGAAACTCCTTTCTAATTTCATACACTCTGGCCAGAGATTCCAGAACTCGCATACTAAGAATAACATAGGATATTCACTTCCTTACTGGAAGGAGTAGATTCTTTATTGACCATTAACTATCTCCATACACAAATCCCTAAACCCAGAATAGACCTAATGGATGTCCTTGAGACTAAGGACTAAACCAAAGCACAGTTCATTATATACAAGATAACTTTAACGATCTCAAGTCTAAGGACATTTGTATAACTATCACTCAGTGAATAACTATTGACACGTGAGTAAACTCCATTAGTTGTCCAACTTATCGAGTCATATTCAGTGAGCTTATTCCCTAATAAGCACCTACATACTAGCTATAGTGTCACCACAGAAATGCCTATGAGAACAGACATCCTCGTGAAGGGAGCAAGCATAATATGTACCAATCTTTGCGGATTCACTAACTTCCGATTAGTTATCCTATGATCAGGAACTGTTTAAGTCTAGAGTTATCATCTCCTAGATCTCACTATTAAAATCTCATTATAATTCTAGAAGCGTTACTCTAAACTATGGAACATCTAATTTAAAACACTTTAAATAGATAAAGCCCGTAATAAAACCAAAACAAGTCTTTTATTAATATTAATGAAATCAAATAAGAATACAAGAAAGTTCATCCTAACTCATCATACATGATTGGATTTAGGACAAACACTTTCAATCTCCCACTTGAACTAAAGCCAATTACCCTGGTATCTAATACCCATCTTCTCTTTATGATGATCAAAGTGAATCTGAGACAATGACTTTGTGAGTGGGTCTGCTACGTTGTTATGTGTGTCAACTCTCTCAATCTTGACATCTCCTCTTTCAATGATTTCCCTAATCAAATGAAAGCGCCGCAAAACATGTTTGGAATTTTTATGAGACCTAGGTTCCTTGGCATGTGCTATTGCCGCGTTGTTATCACAATAGAACACAATAGGCTCCTCAATGCTAGGAACAACTCCCAACTCAGAAACAAATTTCCTCAGCCAAACGGCTTCTTTTACTGCCTCACCTGCAGCTATATACTCTACTTCTGCTGTGGAGTCAGCCGTTGTAGACTGTTTGGAACTCTTCCAACTAATCGCACCACCATTTAGAGTAAACACGTACCCAGACATGGATTTTGTATCATCACTTTCTGATTGAAAACTAGAGTCAATATAACCCTCTATTTTCAACTCAGATCCACCAAAAACAAGAAAAATATCCTTAGTCCTTCGCGAGTACTTAAGTATGTTCTTCACTGCTTTCCAGTGGTCTTCACCTGGATCGGACTGATATCTGCTCGTCAAACTAATTGAATGAGCAACATCAGGCCTAGTACATAACATCGCGTACATAATAGATCCTATTGCTAAAGCATCAGGAATCTTACTCATACGCTCTATTTCCTCAAGTGTCTTACGAGACATCTTTTCGGATAGGGATACTCCATGGCTCATCGGTGTGAGGCCTCTCTTGGAGTTTTCCATGCTAAACCTTTTAAGCACTTTCTCGATGTATGTACCCTAGGTAAGACCTATCATTCTTCTAGATCTATTTCTGTAGATCTTCATACCAAGAATGTAGGATGCTTCTCCCAAGTCCTTCATAGTGAAGTTCTTTGATAGCCACACTTTGACTGATTGCAACATCAGTATATCATTTCCTATAAGAAGTATGTCATCCACATACAATACAAGAAACGTTACGGCGTTCCCGCTAACCTTCTTGTAGACACATGGTTCATCTATGTTTTTGATAAAACCAAACTCTTTGATTGTCTCATCAAAATGGATGTTCCATCTACGAGAAGCTTGCTTTTATCTATATATGGTTCGTAGCAGCTTACACACTAAGTGTTCTTTCCCTTTGGAAATAAAACCCTCTGGCTGTGTCATATACACTTCCTCTTCAAGTTTCCCTTTGAGGAAGGCCGTTTTCACGTCCATTTGCCAGATCTCATAATCGTAGTAAGCAGCAATCGCAAGCAAAATCCGAATTGATTTTAACAGAGCTACAGGCGAAAAAGTTTCATCAAAGTCAATCCCTTGCCTTTATCTGAATCCTTTTGCCACGAGCCTGGCCTTATAGGTCTCCACCTGGCCATCTGCTCCAATATTTCTTTTTTATACCCATTTGCACCCAATAGGCTTCACATCCTCTGGTGCTTCAACCAAAGTCCATACTTGGTTGGCATACATAGAATCCATTTCGGATTTCATGGCACTCCGCCATTTCTCTGAGTCAACATTACTCATAGCCTCATTATAGGTCATAGGGTCGTCATCATCAATGATTGACAACTCATTGTCATTCTCAATGACAAGGCCATAATACCTCTCAGGTTAGTGAGACACCCTCTCTGACCTACGAATGGGCTGTTCCACAGAAGGTTGTTCAGTCTGAACAGGTGTTTCCTCTAGAACCGTAGTAGTATGTGTTTCTTGAACTTCATTAAGTTCTATTGGGCTCCCACTGTTTCCTTCAAGGATAAACTATTTTTCCAAGAAGGTAGAATGTCTGGAGACAAATACCCTATGATCGGTGTAAAAGTAATACCCTAAAGTCTCTTTAGGATATCCCATAAACCTACATTTTATGGATCGAGATTCCAGCTTATCAGGGTCAACTTTCTTGACATAGGCTGGACATCCCCAAATATTAACGTGTTTAAGACTCGGTTTCCTTTCTTTCTATTTCTCAAATGGAGTTTTAGGAACATATTTGGAAGGCACCTTATTCAGTAAATATGCTGAGTTTTCCAATGCATAACCCCAAAGGAATACTGGAAGACCTGCATAGCTCATCATGGACCGAACCATGTCTAACAAAGTTCGATTTCTCCTTTCAGATACTCCATTCAACTCTGGAGTATATGGAGGAGTCCACTGAGAGACTATACCATTTTCTTTGAGATAATCTAGAAACACTCCATTCAAGTATTCGCCACCTCGATCTGATCAAAGGGTTTTAATACTATGTTTGGTTTATTTCCCCACTTCATACTTGTATTCTTTGAATGTTTCAAAGGCTTCAGACTTGTGTTTCATCAAATACACATATCCGAATCTAGATCGATCATCTGTGAAAGTAGTTTAGTATGAAAATCCACCCATGACTTGCGTAGACATCGGTCCTCATACATCTATGAGTACTAATCCTAGTAAATCTGTAGCCCTCTCTCCATGTCCACTAAATGGAGATTTGGTCATTTTACCCAATAGATAAGACTCGCATGTAGGATATGATTCAAAATCAAAGGGGTCAAATAACCCTTCCTTATGCAATTTCCGAAGTCTATTTTCACTAATATGACCAAGTCTGCAGTGCCATAAATATGTGAGATTTTCATCATCCCTTTTCCTTTTATTAGTATGTTCAATTTGTAGTAAATTATGCTCTACGTCACATACATACAGACCATTATTTAAAATACCACTACCATAAAGAACGTTATCTCTAAGAATTGAACATATATTATTCTGAATAACAAACAAAAATCCAGCCAAGTCTAACATGAGAATATAAATAATATTCCTCACAATCGAGGGAACAAAATAACGATTATTTAAAACAATAGTCTTGCCCGTAGGCATATGTAAATCAAATGATCCTACAGCTTCAGCAACAACTCTTGCTCCATTTCCCATCCGTAGAATCACCTCCTCTTCCTCAAGAGTCCCACTTCTCCTTAGCCCCTACAACGAATTGCAAATGTGAGAACCACAGGCGGTATCTAATACCCAAGTAAAAATTTGATTTAATGACATATTCACTTCAATCATGAACATACCTGAATCAGAAGCGGCAATCTCACTACCCTTCTTCTTCTTCTTCTTCTTCAGTTTTGCAAGGTAAACCTTGCAGTTCCTCTTCCAGTGCCCCACCTTGTTATAGTGGAAGTAAACAGCTTTGCTCTTGGGGTCTTCAGCTTTTGGTGGAACCGGCTTTTTCTCACCTACTTTCTTCTTCTTGGGAGGGTTCTTCTTCCTTTTCTTAGGATTGGAACCTTCACCAATTAGAAGAACATAACTCTTCTCAGAGGGAAAATTTGATTCCGCAATCTTCAACATGTTGTGGAGTTCAGCCAGGCTGACGTCCAGCTTATTCATGTGAAAGTTCACAACAAACTGCGAAAATAAACCCGGAAGTGATTGCAAGACCAAGTCTTGGCTCAGCTCCCTATCCATGGCTAAACCAAGTTGCCCAAGACGTTCAATCAAATTGATCATCTTGAGTACATGGTCATTCACAGATGATCCCTCAGACATCCTACAGCGGAACAACTCCTTCGATATCTCATATCGAGCTGTCCTCCCTGCCACATCATACAACTCTTGAAGATGCGTTAGGATAGTGTGAGCATCCATAAGCTCATGCTGCTTCTGTAGCTCAATGTTCATGGAAGCTAGCATGATACATTGAGCAACATTTGCATCATCTATCCACTTGCGATACACAACATGTTCATCATTATGTGCATCGTCAGCAGGTTCAGCAGGCTTAGGTGTGTCAAGCACATATTCCAGCTTCTCAACCCTGAGAATAATTCTCAAGTTTCAAAGCCAGTCAGCAAAATTAGGACCAGTCAATTTGTGAGCATCTACTATGCTCCGGAATGATAGTGCAGAAGACATAATGTATATAGTAAATCTGTAAATGATAAACACATAACAACACTTACCAAATATTCAATTTCATTTTAAAATACTATATGAATCGGGTCTTTATTCATAAGTGACTCCCACTAGTTTATCTAATTTATACAACCCCCTAAGTGAAAAATTAAGCATTCATAATGCTAGTGGGAATAGGGATCCTATATTCCATCATACAACCTCGACTGTAGCACGAAACAATATGTGATGTTCAATAGGCAGATAACTCTTGTCAATTACATCTCATGTTATTCCCTAATAAAACTTTAGCCTCTTGAATAATTGAGTCACGGCTGTAGCACGACAAACTCAATATTCTGAGTCAAGTCTAACCAAACATTTCGTACAATTGAATCAGTCTCCAACAGCCCACGGCTGTAGCACGTAACGACCATTAGATTCTAATTCATTGTACACATCTCTATGTAATAGACAAGTATTTCTAATTTCGAAATCAAAGCCCTCGGCTGTAGCACGAAACGATAATGATTTAAAAATAAGAACTACTTTCTATCATGTTGGAAGGCTATGACCGACACAAGCCCGTTGTGTCATTGGCCAATTACTTCTTGATATTATTTAATTTTAGAGGGATTATATTATGTTACAATCATAATCATATTATAAAGAGATTCTTCCTTTTAAATTAAATATTTCAAATCAATAATCGATAATTGGATGATTCCAAGATCGGGGGGAGCATTGTCAAGAGGCGTCACTTAAGACCTATTTCTTATAGATCGAAATCCGTTTTTGACAGAATCATCCTTTCTCTCAATATTGAAAATTCATATTTAATTACGTGTTTCACAAACACAAGAATCTCACGATTGTATTCATAATATTATTGTTAAGGCAAGAAACGATTCCTATTCTAGATTTTCTAGAGCACGCCTTATTTTGATTTAAGTTCACCTAAATCTGTCATCGCATGGTAAACATAGGCATATATCTCATATATAAAAATAAATAAACAAGTAAGCATGCAAGTAACATCATGTCACACAATGATATATTGATGTATTGATTTATTATAGTATTTAAAAGCAATTAAAACATGCTTTAAAACACTTCTGGGAATATAAATAGTTCAAAACTTTTATATAAAAAAATATTTGACCACTCCATTAGATCCGTCTCGGAAAACGAATCCAACGGTATATCGCATGCCCAAAACGGAGTTACCAAACTCCCAAAAAATCAAATTTAATGTGGGCAGATGGGCTGTAATGCATTTCGTAAATGCACCACACAATGTAACGCTTTTCTGGAATGTGTAACGCATGACGCTGTTGCGCAACACCCTGTCACGCATTCGCGTAATCCGCAACAACCCCTCCCCGTGGTTATGCACCACACGCGTGTGACAAACAGCAGTTTTTTTTCAGTTTCTCAGCCGACCGTTGTACTTCAGCAGCTTTATTACAATAAACTTCCGCAACAGTTATAGAGGAGAAAAATACCAAAAAAGAAACGCTGCAGTGCTTTATTAACAATAACTATTATTATTAATATCATAATTTTAATATTAATAAATTAATTAACAATTAATTAATTAATTAATTAAAATTACCAGAACATGATTTCTTGAATCAACAACAGGGAAAAAAAACAGGTAGCTATGGGGTCCTTGTGCAACTTTTAATTTCATATTTATTCACATGCATAATTTTTTTTATGAATTTTAATCAAAACAATTTTAAAAAATTCATAACAAATAATCTACACATCACAAAATTATGAAAATAATACCTAGATGATCCACAACACTTGTAGATCCCAGATCAGTGGTCAAAATCTCATGCAAATATTATTTCGAATTAATTCATAATTAAATCTAAATAAACTTGCAAAAATCATAATAAATCCATACATGCATAAAAAATCTGAAATTTTTTATATGAAGCTCTATATGCAGAACCTAGCTCTGATGCCATTGATTGAATTTACGGACGAGCGGAAGCGTGATATAACAATTATTCCGCAAAAACCATGTATTGCACATATAGAAAAACATATAAAATCAAGAGAGCGGAGGAATCGTAACCATACCTTGAAAATCGAAGCATTATAAAGATGGTTGCAAGCAGTTGCTTCTCAGAGTGTGAAGCACTCTACCGGTATCCAACAAGATTAATTCTCTTCGATGAAGCTTTTTATAAAAACAAGCTTTTATAAAAATGGAGTTTTTGGGAGAGAGAGAGAGAGAGAGAGAGAGAGAGAGAGAGAGAGAGAGAGAGATGAAGAAGATGGAGGCTAGCTCCTTCTTAGGTTTTTCACAAAAACAAAAGTGTGTCTTTAGAATGAACTATCTCATTCTATTTATAGGGCACAAGTAGGTTTTAGTATAATTAATATATCAATATATATTATTATATAAATCCCACACTTATCTTATAAAATGTTTAAATAATAATTAAAATTATTTTAATCATTATTATTTTTCTAAACTCTTTAGAAAACAACTTGCTCTCTCAAAATACCTTCATCACTAAATTAATTTTTTTATGGTGTGACCCTGTAGGTTCAATATTAAGCCGGTAGTAGAAATAAATAATAACAAACATTTATTTATTATTTATATGAATTCAAAAATTCATTAAATATAATTAACTGATTAATTATATTTATTCTACATCGTGAGTGATGCTTCTCAACATATCGCGACTATCGAGATAATATGAATTCACTGCTTAGAATACCAAGAACCTGTCAGTGACTAGTTTCCGTACAATCAATTCCTTCTACCCTTACAATATCACGATTAAATACAAGGCATGGATCTCGTGTCAGGCCTATCAAATTTAATCATATGATTTCTTATTCATAATGCAAAGTTCATATTAATGCAAATTAGAAACTCCTTTATAATTTCATACACTCTGGCAAGAGATTCCAGAACTCGCATACTAAGAATAACATAGGATATTCACTTCCTTACTGGAAGGGGTAGATTCTTTATTGACCGTTAACTATCTCCATACACAAATCCCTAAACCCAGAATAGACCTAATGGATGTCCTTGAGACTAAGGACTAAACCAAATCACAGTTCATTATATACAAGATAACTTTAACGATCTCAAGTCTAAGGACATTTGTATAACTATCACACAGTGAATAACTATTGACACGTGAGTAAACTCCATTAGTTGTCCAACTTATCGAGTCATGTTCAGTGAGCTTATTCCCTAATAAGCACCTACATACTAGCTATAGTGTCACCACACAAATGCCTATGAGAACAGACATCCTCCTGAAGGGAGCAAGCATATTATGTACCAATCTTTTCGGATTCACTAACTTCCGATTAGTTATCATATGATCAGGAACTGTTTAAGTCTAGATTTATCATCTTATAGATCTCACTATTAAAATCTCATTATAATTCTAGAAGCTTTACTCTAAACTATGGAACATCTAATTTAAAACAATTTAAATAGATAAAGACCGTAATAAAACCAAAACAAGTCTTTTATTAATATTAATGAAATCAAATAAGAATACAATAAAGTTCATCCTAACTCATCATACATGATTGGATTTAGGAAAAACACTTTCAATCTCCCACTTGAACTAAAGCCAATTACCCTGGTATCTAATACCCATCTTCTCTTTATGACGATCAAAGTGAATATGAGACAATGACTTTATGAGTGGGTCTGCTACGTTGTTATGTGTGTCAACTCTCTCAATCTTGACATCTCCTCTTTCAATGATTTCCCTAATCAAATGAAAGCGCCGCAAAACATGTTTGGAATTTTTATGAGACCTAGGTTCCTTGGCTTGTACTATTGCCGCGTTGTTATCACAATACAACACAATAGGCTCCTCAATGCTAGGAACAACTCCCAACTCAGAAACAAATTTCCTCATCCAAACGGCTTCTTTTGCTGCCTCACATGCAGCTATATACTCTGCTTCCACTGTGGAGTCAGCCGTTGTAGACTGTATGGAACTCTTCCAACTAATCGCACCACCATTTAGAGTAAACACATACCCATACATGAATTTTCTATCATCACTTTCTGATTGAAAACTAGAGTCAGTATAACCCTCTATTTTCAACTCAGATCCAACAAAAACAAGAAAAATATCCTTAGTCCTTCGCGAGTACTTAAGGATGTTCTTCACTGCTTTCCAGTGGTATTCACCTGGATCGGACTGATATCTGCTCGTCACACTAATTGAATGAGCAACATCAGGCCTAGTACATAACATCGCGTACATAATAGATCCTATTGCTGAAGCATAAGAAATCTTACTCATACGCTCTCTTTCCTCAGGTATCTTAGGAGACATCTTTTCGGAAAGGGATACTCCATGGCTCATCGGTATGAGGCCTCTCTTGGAGTTTTCCATGCTAAACCTTTTAAGCACTTTCTCGATGTATGTACCCTGGGTAAGACCTATCATTCTTCTAGATCTATCTCTATAGATCTTCATACCAAGAATGTAGGATGCTTCTCCCAAGTCCTTCATAGTGAAGTTCTTTGATAGCCACACTTTGACTGATTGCAACATCGGTATATCATTTCCTATAAGAAGTATGTCATCCATATACAATACAAGAAATGTTACGGCGCTCCCACTAACCTTCTTGTAGACACATGGTTCATTTATGTTTTTGATAGAACCAAACTCTTTGATTGTCTCATCAAAATGGATGTTCCATCTACGAGAAGCTTGCGTTAATCTATATATGGTTCATAGCAGCTTACACACTAAGTGTTCATTCCCTTTGGAAATAAAACCCTCTTGCTGTGTCATATACATTTCATCTTCAAGTTTTCCATTGAGGAAGGTCGTTTTCACGTTCATTTGCCAGATCTCATAATCGTAGTAAGCAGCAATCGCAAGCAAAATCCGAATTAATTTCAATAGAGCTACAGGCGAAAAAGTTTCATCAAAGTCAATCCCTTGCCTTTGTCTGAATCCTTTTGCCACGAGCCTGGCCTTATAGGTCTCCACCTGGCCATCTACTCCAATCTTTCTTTTGTATACCCATTTGCACCCAATAGGCTTCACATCCTCTGGTGCTTCAACCAAAGTCCATACTTGGTTGGCATACATAGAATCCATTTCGGATTTCATGGCACTCCACCATTTCTCTGAGTCAACATTACTCATAGCCTCATTATAGGTCATAGGGTCGTCATCATCAATGATTGACTACTCATTGTCATTCTCAATGACAAGGCCATAATACCTCTCAGGTTGGCGAGACACTCTCTCTGACCTACGAATGGGCTATTCCACAAAAGGTTGTTCAGTCTGAACAGGTGTTTCCTCTAGAACCGTAGTAGTATGTGTTTCTTGAACTTCATTAAGTTCTATTTTGCTCCCACTATTTCCTTCAAGGATAAACTGTTTTTCCAAGAAAGTAGCATGTCTGGAGACAAATACCCCATATCGGTGTAAAAGTAATACCCTAAAGTCTCTTTAGGATATCCCACAAACCTACATTTTATGGATCGAGATTCCAGCTTATCAGGGTCAACTTTCTTGACATAGGCTGGACATCCCCAAATATTAACGTGTTTAAGACTCGGTTTCCTTTCTTTCCATATCTCATATAGAGTTTGAGGAACAGATTTGGAAGGCACCTTATTCAGTAAATATGCTGAGGTTTCCAATGCATAACCCCATAGGAATACTGGAAGATTTGCGTAGCTCATCATGGACCGAACCATGTCTAACAAAGTTCGATTTCTCCTTTCAGATACTCCATTCAACTGTGGAGTATATGTAGGAGTCCATTGAGAGACTATACCATTTTCTCTGAGATAATCTAGAAACTCTCCATTCAAGTATTCGACACCTCGATCTGATCGAAGGGTTTTAATACTATGTTTGGTTTGTTTCTCCACTTCATACTTGTATTTTTTGAACTTTTCAAAGGCTTCAGACTTGTGTTTCATCAAATACACATATTTGAATCTAGATCGATCATCTGTGAAAGTAATGAAGTACGAAAATCCACCCATAGCTTGCGTAGACATCGGTCCTCATACATCTGTGAGTACTAATCCTAGCAAATCTGTAGCCCTCTCTCCATGTCCACTAAATGGAGATTTGGTCATTTTACCCAATAGATAAGACTCGCATGTAGGATATGATTCAAAATCAAAGGGGTCAAATAACCCTTCCTTATGCAATTTCCGAAGTCTATTTTCACTAATATGACCAAGTCTACAGTGCCATAAATATGTGAGATTTTCATCATCCCTTTTCCTTTTATTAGTATGTTCAATTTGTAGTAAATTATGCTCTACGTCACATACATACAGACCATTATTTAAAATACCACTACCATAAAGAACGTTATCTCTAAGAATTGAACATTTATTATTCTGAATAACAAACAAAAATCCAGCCAAGTCTAACATGAGAATATAAATAATATTCCTCACAATCGAGGGAACAAAATAACAATTATTTAAAACAATAGTCTTGCCCGTAGGCATATGTAAATCAAATGATCCTACAGCTTCAGCAGCAACTCTTGCTCCATTTCCCATACGTAGAATCACCTCCTCTTCCTCAAGAGTCCTACTTCCCCTTAGCCCCTGCAATGAATTGCAAATGTGAGAACCACAGGTGGTATCTAATACCCAAGTAGAAATTTGATTTAATGACATATTCACTTCAATCATGAACATACCTGAATCAGAAGCGACAGTCTCACTACCCTTCTTCTTCTTCTTCTTCTTCTTCTTCTTCTTCTTCTTCTTCTTCTTCTTCTTCTTCTTCTTCTTCTTCTTCTTCTTCTTCTTCAGTTCTGCAAGGTAAACCTTGCAGTTCCTCTTCCAGTGGCCCACCTTATTATAGTGGAAGTAAATAGCTTTGCTCTTGGGGTCTTCAGCCTTTGGTGGAACCGTCTTTTTCTCACCTACTTTCTTCTTCTTGGGCGGGTTCTTCTTCCTTATCTTAGGATTGGAACCTTCACCAATTAGAAGAACAGAACTCTTCTTAGAGGGAAAATTTGATTCCACAGTCTTCAACATGTTGTGGAGTTCAGCCAGGCTGACGTCCAGCTTATTCATGTGAAAGTTCACAACAAACTGCGAAAATAAACCCTCAGTCAAACCCCCATGACAGTTTAGATGTTCGGGAAACAGATTTGCTGCAATTCGTCAAAGATTATAGCAGACCTGCAAGACTACGACAGAAGCTTGAGAGATCACAAGACGAGGCTCGACAATTCAAGAGTATGACAAGTCTGCATCTACTAGAATTGTTATAGATTATTTTGGAAAGAACCCAGAATGCCTTATGCTTAATGATAACTCTGTTTGTATAGCATTTTAGGAAAGATCACATGGGTGGGCAAATTATAAGGAGCTGTCACTTGAAAACGACAACAGCTTCGCGACCCATGTGACTGAGATGCTAGAGAAAGATTAGTCTATATAGAGACACATCTCTCATTCTTTCAGTAGTGATTCTCACAAGAAGTCGAAGCTTGAGAAAACCATTTTTTTTCGAGGTTGTATGTTAACAAAAATCACGCAAGTATACGTGGTCACAAGTAATACAATTAAAGTTCGTTCCATTGAGATCTGGTTACGTTCTTTTCAGTTAATGCACCTATTCAACAATGTGTGGTTATAACTCACTGCTAAGACAATTCACAAATTGGGGTTTTAATTATCTAAATTAAACTAAAAGCAAATATTAAACTAAGAATTAAATTAACTAATGAGAATTGAAATCGAATTACTTATAAGAGATATCATGGGATCCTAACTTCATTAAATACTTCCCTTAGATCTGACGCCTTTAATCACTATATGCAATGGTTATGATAACTGATCGGATAACACGAAACAAGTATACGCTACTTGTCAGCATACGTATACCAAACTACCCATACATCCACAAAAGATATAGAAGATGAATAGACACCAATTATGCTTAGACCCTATATGTCTATAGAATTTGAAAACATAACGGTTGAAGAACAAGTTATCCACAAAGATCACACAGGGCAATATAAGTATTTTCATCTCATACTACGAATAATATTGATAAACAATTATGAACCTATGCTGGCATGACAAGTTCTAAATCTCAAGATCCACTTTCACTTCACAAGAGATTAACAATTCAATTTAGATGTTATCTACGCATCTAAAAGCATTAAGATTAACCATACGAGGATATCAATTACACACCACACACAGATCTTTAAAGCATCATGATACTAAGTTCCATAAATAAATCCGTTAGAATCCCATGACAACGATTAGCTCATAATTGAACCGCCATCATAGGATCTGATGAAACCATGATATAAAACAAGATATGAATGAAAGAAGTAATAATATTAATAAAACAAAGAGTTGAGAAAACAAATCTAGAATCCAGAATAACACAAAAGATGAAGTAGATTTAGATCCGTTGTTTGTCACGAGCGTTGAATCCTTCTCTCCTTTTCTCCCTTGCAGATCTAAGCTATGATACAATAATAAAAACTACAACCAATTTACAAGGCTAAGATGTGTTTTTATAGGCCTAAATATCTTGCCCAACAAGAAAATCAACCTACAATACAATTAGAAATAGGTTTGGGTACCAAAAATACAACTAGAATTCGAAATAGGGGCAAAACGGACATTTTCAGGATTTTTCTGGTCGGACTACGCGCTCCCAGCGCACAATACGCACTCCCAGCGCGTGAATTTACTGTTGAGCGCGCTCCCAGTGCATGATACGCGCTCCCAGCACGTGAACATCTTGCTGAACGCTGATTTTTCTCCGTTTTCTTCGTTTTTGAGCCGTTTTCTTCCGTTCTTCTTGCGTGAACTTCCCGTCTTCAATTCCTTGAATTGTAACCCTCTTAGTAGTTGATATTAAGACACCGTTCTTCATTCCATATCATAAATCAACTCCAAACTTGATAGAAACAGCAACCCTAGTCGATATCCTTGCGAACATGCACATCTAAGCAAAACACATCAAAAATACCACAAAATTGAGTCCAAATACACCAATTTAAGCCGATATGGAATGTTCCAACTAGATATAAAATCCACTTATCACACCCCAAACTTAAACCGATGCTTGTCCTTAAGCATAAACAATTACAACTATCTAACTAACTAGTACCACTTCCGTAGGTGATCACGGTTGCATTTGGCATCTACAACAAGCCCTTTAAACCCCTAGGTAGCCATAGTGGACGAGTAAGGTCTCGTGAGGGCCTATAGCGATTGTACCCACAAAATCCATCTAACTAAACAATGCAATAACAATGCAATGCATGAATGCAACTAATATGAAAATGCAATAATCCCCTTCAAACTAACCAAAACCAACTAACAAGCAAATATCTCAAAGAATGCAACTAAATCCAAATAGAGCTCGACTAAGTTCCAGTATACTAACAATACATGAACAGAAACGTGCGTGTGTGCGATGCTCATCAGAAATACTCCCAAAACTAGATCAAAATCATACATTTTCTTTGCCAAGACAATCACAAGTTTATAACTAGAATAGACGGTAAACACTCCATAACCTAGAAACACCTCCATCCTTATCCAAGGTAGACAGAAATTCATGCTTTATTACTAAGTACTACGACATATAATAATATATACAAGCATGCTTATTTAACCGTGCAATGGATGAGACCCCAAAAGGCTTATACAATAATACCCATGTAGCGAGCGTTGGGTTAGTGGATCCCAGACTGTAAAAGCCTTAGGTCACTAGGCACAAAGTCCCCGCGAACTTAATAGCTCGAGTATTAAAGAGCTCACCCTGGTGAATTTTGCTTTTAACAATTTAACTATTGACTCTTTTTTTTCCTTTTTTTCTGTTTTTTTCCTCTTTTTTTCCTCTTTTTTGCGATCTGGAATGAGCCTTTCTCATTTCCAACCCTAGACTACTCATATAAATATGAGCCGGCTACTAGCCATTTGACACCTAGCCATTATTGACAATTATTTACAATTTAGCATGAAATCCCTGTTTTCCCCCAAACTTAGACTTAAGTGATCCTACATCATAAAGGGAAGAACGAAAATTCTAAATATAATCAGGTGATTAAATCTCAAAGCATCCAAGACCCTAACCTAGCCCAAAAGCACCCAATGAGACTGTGTAAAAGTTTTGTTCCCGTAACATGCAAGTCAATTTCATAAGAACTATAAATTAGCACTCTACTTATCATCAATCACATTCAATAAAACAACTACCTACGAATCAGAATTAGTTCGCTCTAATGGATCATGAAATATGCATGCCATGAAAATGCAACTAGTATGAACTCACATGGTATACGAAACAAAAAAACAGAAGGTCCTATATGAAACAACATAATTAATACGAACATATATGCATGAATTACTACTATTATGCAAACATGATATCTATATGAACACAATGACTCACAATCACAAATAACTACATATACACTACTTATCCCCCAAACCACCCCCAAACTTAAAAGATTCAATGTCCGCATTGAATGGAAGTAAATACAAGGGATAGCAGGAAACATACCTAAAAATACCGAAACACGTGGGTTGCCTCCCACGAAGCGCTTCTTTAACGTCAATAGCTTGACGTTACTTCCTCAACTCATGGCGGTTTCAAAAGAACAACTGAACCGTCCTTAACAGAAAGACCATTCATATGAACGTTGACATCTTGTTTGCTTACTTTCCATAAAACTCTTCCGTCAGTCTTCAACCTGATTTTACCACCCAACGGCCTAATCTTCTTCTTTTTCTTCTTCACACCTCTAAGGTGCTTCTCCGACTCAAACGGATGAACAAAACTTTCTTCTTCCTTATCATCGGCTTTCCACCTTCGCAACACATTATCATGCACCTCTTCAAAAATGACTAGCTCATTATTCAAAAGGACATATCTCAAATGTGGTGGAAGTTTCCCAAGCTTTACATTCGAGAGTTCTTGAATTGAAGAACTGTCAATGGAATCACTGATGTGATGCTTTATCATGTGCGTGTCAGACTTTTCGCTCAATAACTGATCAAACTTCTTTCTCTGACCCGTATCAACTAATTCCACACTGCAACACTCTTCATCCTCCGTCGGAAATTTCATGGCCTTGAACTCATTAAAGGTGACATTTTAATCTTGCACCCTCATTGCACCCTCATTGTAAGCTCTCATTTTTGCACATCGATCAAAGTACGGCCCGTAGCTAAAAACGGCCTTTCCAAGATTATGGGAATCTTCTTGTCTTCTTCGAAATCTAGAATCACAAAGTCGGCAGGAAATATGAGCTTATCAACTTTCACCAAAATGTCCTCCACTATGCCCCTTGGATACGTGATCGACCTATCAGCCAACTGCAAAGAGATGTTGGTTGGCTTTGGCTCCGGCAGACCAAGTTGCTTGAAAACAGATAAGGGCATGAGATTGATGCTAGCTCCCAAATCACATAAGCACTTGTTGAAATAAAGGTTGCCAATAGTGCACGAAATTGTAAAACTTCCCGGATCTTTAAGTTTGGGTGGCAACTTCTGCTGCAGAACTGCACTACACTCCTCCGTTAATGCCATTATTTCAAATTCTTCCAACCTGTTAAATATAACTGATGTGGTTAATATCAGTGTTTAAGTTTTACAGGGAAAAACAGAGTTTAACTTGAAACTGGAAGCAGACAGAGTTTAGTTAAACTCTGACAGTTGGAAGCTCGACAGAGTCTGCTAAACGCTGACAAGAGGAAGCAGCTAAACTCTGTTGAAGAGAAGAGTTTGCTGGTCAGTAACAGAATTATTGAAGATAATTATGGAAGCGATATCTTTGAAGATTGGATAGCTGTCAAAGAAGTCGTGCTGACTAGAAAGATGTGGAGCAATCGTAATTGATAATATTTGTATAGCTGATTTATAGGAGAATCAATTATCGATTGTACGTAGCTGTATATCTTTATAAATACAGTTAGGTTAACCCTAGAAGGGTATCGATCGTGTAACGCAATATCATTTCATTGTAACCTAAGCAACTCTTTGTGATATTTTACATCACTGAGAGAGGAGTTAATTCCAAAACAGTTTTTAAAGTTTTTTTTAAGAACTTATTGTTATTCGCTCATACTTAGTTGATTATAATTGTGTATTCGGCCTAACAATTGGTATTAGAGCCAATCTGTTAATTTAATACAGTTTAAAATCCACACACACACACAACTATAATCAATGGCAGAAATTCTTCCTCCTACAACAGGCTCTAGTGCTGAGAAGGCTTAACCTACAACTGTGAGCCGATATGAGACAATCAGGGTTCCTATTCTAAGGCCAGCAGAATACTCAACCTGGAAGGTGAAAATGGCTATTTTTCTGGAGGCTACAGATCCAGAATATCTTGACAGAATTTATGAAGGCCCTCATAAGCCTACAAAATTATCTATCGTTACTGCTGGACAGGAAGCTAAATCTATTCCAAAGGAGAAGAAAGATTTGACTCCTGAGGACATTTTATCCATTGCTAAGGATGCAAAGGTTAGACATCTGCTTCATAGTTCATTGGATAATGTTATGTCTAACAAAGTGATCAATTATAAAACTGCAAAAGAGATCTGGGATGCCCTGGAGGTTAGATGTCAGGGAACTGCTGCAATCAAGAAGAATAGAAGGAACATACTCACACAGGAGTATGAACACTTTGAGGCTAGATCTGAAGAATCAATGATAGAAACCTTTGACAGATTCTGTAAGCTACTCAATGATCTATCACTGGTTAATAAAGACTATGATCTACAAGATTCAAATCTCAAGTTTCTTCTTTCTCTACCTGAAAAGTGGGATGTTAAGACAACCACTATTAGAGACAACTATGATCTGGCTGACACTGATATTGATGAGATCTATTGGTTGCTCAAGACTCATGAACTGGAAATGGAACAGAGAGGCAGAAGATCAGGCAGGAAGTCAAAGTTTGTTGCTCTAAGAGTTGAAGAAAGACCCTCAAAGAAGGAAGCATCAAGGAAGAAATCAAAAGGAAAAGCTTTGGTCATTCATTCTTAAAGTGAGTCATCAAACTCTGATGTTGACTCAAACACAGATGGATCATCTGATTCTGAAGATGATGAGGAAATGATGCAAATGCCTGCTTTGATGGTAAAGAATTTCAAGAAGATGGGATTCAAGAACTTCAAGAAGGGAAAGAGATTCTCCAAGAATGATTCAAAGTCTGACAGGAAGAATTTTAGCAAATCTGAGAGAAAGAATACCAAATCTGGGAAGAGAGACAAGTCTGAGATTCAATGCTACAAGTGTAAGGAGATGGGCCACTATGCTCCTGAGTGCAAGAAGGGTAAAACTGAGAAGGCACTCTTCACTAAAGGTAGAGATTGGGCAGACACCTCTTACTCAGATGAGGATGTGAACTATGCTCTCATGGCTACTACTGTTGATGAAGCTGAAGATTCTGAAAACAAGGTACCTCTAACTACCTATGCTTAGAATAGATGATATAATTGAATTGAGAATCCATCTTAAGGCTTTGCATATCAGTTATAGGGATCAGACTTTAGAAAATGAGAGAATCAAATCTGAAAATTCTGAACTCAAAGAGAGAAATAAGGTTGTAGAAGAGAAACTTGCTAACATGCAGCAAGTTCAAAAGGAGAGAGATGATGCTGTCTATCTAGAACAGGAGTTGCTTGGAAGGTATAAGCAATTAGAATTTGAGTTGGAAAAAGCTAATCATATAATTAAAACTTGGACTGATTCTGGAAAAGACACTCATGAGGTTTTTCAATCAGACACTGTTAGTTTAGGTTACTGTGAGGAAGATGAACTTAGGTTTCAGAATACAGTCAAGATTAGACCACCTCTTCCACCTAAGAAATTTGGAACATTTGTTAATGGAATAAGTGAACCTAGGTTTGAATGTGAAAAAGAAGCTGTTAAGAAAGAACCAGTAAAAACTAGTGTTAGACAGGTTAATATTGGTTTAATGACAGATAAACAACTCAAGCATAAGCTTAAGGAGTTAAAATCTATTAAGTAACAGAAAGTGTCTAGAAAGAATAGAAATGGTAAAGTAGGCATTACTCAAGGTAATTATCCAATGCTTGCTACTTTTGCTCCAAGAAAGACATGTCATAACTGTGGTAGTACTAACCATATTGCTAGTTTCTGCAGGAAGAACAAAAACATTAATTCTTTACCTTCCAAGTCTGAAGTAAAGAAAGATAATGTTAGAACTAGACCACAGACTTTATGTAAACATTGTGGAAGTACTTGGCATTCTATTTATACTTGCAGGGATTATCATGCTGTTTATCATAACTACTATGAACTTAAGCCCAATTTGAAATGGGTTAAGCTTAATTCTGCAAGTGTAAACTCTGATAAAGTTAGCTTAAACTCTGATAATGTAAATTCCGCTGCTAAAGCTAACAAAATTAAGAAATCCAAATGATCCAAGCAAGTCTGGATCCTTAAATCTAATCTTCAGTAATTGTTTGTGATTGCAGGGCATCAGGGAGAGTATCCTAGTCGTGGACAGTGGATGTTCAGGACACATGACTGAAAATAAAGCCCTGCTATCAGAGTATGTGGAGAAGGCTGGCCCAAAAGTTTCCTATGGAGATGGCAGCATAGGACGTACTCTGGGATATGGCAATATCAATCTTGGAAATGTCATCATCACAAATTTAGCTCTGGTTCCACTACTCAAGCATGATCTGCTATCTGTGAGTCAAATCTGTGACAGAGGTTTTCATGTAGATTTTCAACCTGAATACTGTGAGGTTATCAGCAAAACCACAAAGAAAGTTGTTTTAGTTGGAAAAAGGTGCAACAATATCTATGAAGCAAGCTTGTTGACAAACTCTGATGGAAAAACTATGTGCCTGTCAACAAGAATGTCCAGTGAAGAGAGTTGGAAGTGGCATAAGAAACTCTCTCATTTGAATCTGAACAACATCAATGACTAATAAGAAAGGATCTTGTTAGAGGACTTCCAAAGTCTTTGTTAAATGTTGATGGTCTGTGTGATTCATGTCAAAAGGCCAAACAGAGGAAGACTTCTTTCAAGAGCAAGTCTGAATCTTCAATTGTTGATCCTTATCATCTTCTTCATGTTGATCTTTTTGGACCAGTAAATGTTATGTCTCTTGGAAGGAAGAAATATGCTCTAGTCATTGTTGATGAATATACCAGATACACTTGGGTGTATTTTCTAGCAAAGAAGGATGAAACAGCATTAACTCTGATGGAGCATGTAAAGCTGCTGGACAAAGGATCAAAACACAAAGTCAAAATAATCAGGAGTGATAATGGAACTGAATTCAGGAATGCAACAATGGAAGAATTCTGCAAGAACAGAGGATTGAAGCAAGATTTTTCTGCACCTGTCACTCCACAGCAGAATGGTGTAGTTGAGAGGAAGAACAGAACTTTGATAGAAGCTGCCAGAACTATGCTTGATGAAGCAAAATTGCCAACCTATTTCTGGGCAGAAGCAGTTCAAACAGCCTGTTTTACTCAAAATGCCACACTAATCAACAAGCATGGAAAAACACCATATGAGATGGTGAGGGAAAAGAAGCCAAACCTGAAATATTTTCATATTTTTGGGTGCAAATGCTTTGTGTTGAAAACTCATCCTGAACAGTTGACCAAATTTGAGTTGAAAGCAGATGAAGGAATTTTTGTTGGCTATCCAGTGTCAACCAAGGCATTCAGAGTTTATAATCTGAGAACAAAGGTGATTATGGAATCTATTCATGTGTCATTTGATGACAAGAAAATAACTGGGCTTGAAGATGTTGATGAACATGATCAGTTGCACTTCGAAAATGAAGATCTAATCTCTGATGAAATAAACTCTGATGAAACCAGTCCAACAAACTCTGTTGATACAAACTCTGAACCTCTACAGGTACACACAGAAGAAATCGTACAGACAAAACAAAGGAGAGAACCAGTTGAGGGGGAGCATGCAGAACAAATCTTTGATGACTCACATCCTGAAAGTGAGTCACTTGAAAAATCTGGATCAATCTCTGATGACTCAAACTCTGATAGTTCAAAATATGACAACTTAAACTCTGAGCGATCAAATTCAGGGGGAGCCTCAGAGAATGAAGAAAGGCAACAAGATGATCAGGAGAACATTGATCAAGGGGGAGGATCAACTGTTGACAAAAGTCATTTACCTTCAGCTAGGAAATGGACAAAATCTCATAGACCTGATCTAATAATTGGAGATCCAGATGCAAAAGTTAGGACAAGAAGTGCTACAATAAATGAATGTCTGTTTCATGCATTTCTATCAAAATCTGAACCAAAGAAAGTGGAAGAAGCTCTTCAAGATGCTGACTGGATAACAGCAATGCAGGAGGAGTTGAATGAATTTGAGAGGAATGAAGTATGGACCCTTGTACCTAGACCAAAGAATAGATCTGTTGTTGGTACTAGATGGGTTTTTAGAAACAAAACTGATAGTGATGGGGTGGTTACAAGAAACAAGGCCAGACTTGTGGCCAAAGGCTATTCACAGCAAGAAGGCATAGACTATGATGAAACTTTTGCTCCAGTTGCAAGGTTGGAGGCAATAAGAATCTTTCTAGCATATGCTTCTCACAAGAAATTCAAGGTTTTTCAGATGGATGTGAAAAGTGCTTTTCTGAATGGAAAACTTGAAGAAGAAGTGTTTGTTGAACAACCACCAGGATTTGTAGATCCCAAGTATCCAGATTATGTCTACAGGCTTGACAAGGCACTCTATGGACTTAAGCAGGCACCAAGAGCATGGTATGAGACTTTGGCTCAATTTCTTTTGGAAAGTGGGTTCAACAGAGGTACAATTGATAAAACCTTGTTCTACTTCAAACTTGGTAGTGATATGTTATTAGTTCAAATATATGTAGATGACATAATCTTTGGGTCTACTAATGATAAATTCTGTAAGAAGTTTGCCAAGTTCATGCAGTCCAGATATCAAATGAGCATGATGGGAGAGCTTAGTTATTTTCTAGGCCTACAGGTGAAGCAAATAGATGATGGAATTTTCATAAATCAAGAAAAATATACCAAAAATCTTCTCAAGAAATTTGGCATGCTTGACTGCTCATCTACAACAACTCCCATGGCAACAGCAACAAAGTTGGACAAAGACACAGGTTCACCAGTGGATATGACAAGCTATAGAGGATGATTGGGTCTCTTCTTTATCTAACAACAAGCAGACCTGACATCATGTATGCAACATGTCTTTGTGCAAGATTTCAGGCAGATCCAAGAGAACCACACCTAACAGTTGTGAAGAGAATTTTCAAATATCTCAAGGGAACCATAACCTTAGGTCTGTGGTATCCTAGAGAATCAGATTTCAAGCTACTTGGTTACTCTGATGCAGACTTTGCAGGCTGCAAGATAGATAGAAAAAGCACCAGTGGAAGTTGTCAATTTCTGGGTGATAGACTAGTTTCTTGGTACAGCAAGAAACAGAAATCAATTTCTACATCTACAGCTGAAGCAGAGTATATTGCTGCTGGTAGCTGTTGTGCATAGATTCTGTGGATGAAGAATCAATTGCTGGATTATGGATTGAGGTACAGTAAAATACCTATTTACTGTGATAATAAAAGTGCTATTGCTATGACAGGTAATCCAGTACAGCATTCAATGACCAAGCACATCAACATAAGGTACCACTTTATCAGAGAACATGTAGAGGAAGGGAATATTGAGCTTCATTTTGTGTCTCCAGAACAACAACTTGCAGATATCTTCACAAAGCCATTGAGTGAAGCTGTATTTACAAGGCTGGTAAATGAACTAGGAATGATCTCTGGTTTTGACTAGAGATATTGGTTAGACTCAAAATTTTACTTATGTAATGTGTTGCTCATAATTCTGTGGTGTGTTAAATGCTATGTGAACTTTGCTGTTAAGCTCTACTATGCAAACTCTGTTCGTTATCTGTTAAACTCTGTTAGCATGCTCTGTAAGTCATACACTGTTGACTGTTGGCTAAACTCTGAGAAACTCTAATAATGTTTCTGTTTGAACATAAACGTCGATGAAGAAATATGTATGAAGCATGATTCTCAGTAATTAGTCATGAGTCCTTCTAAGTTATCTGTGATCTAATCTCAAACTGTGCAGAAAGTTAACATAGCATGATACTGTTCCATATTTATAGCATCTCTTAGTTTATTTATCCTAAACTCTGAGTCTGTAAATACTGTGTGCATTGCCTCTCATGAATAATTTCTGATGAGCTCTAAACTCTGTTAGTTATACACTGTTAAATTAGATTCTGTTATTAGAATACCCCCAAAGCTTATGTATATAGACTATTAGAACTCCTTTGAGATCATGTTTGTAACTAGGACGACCCAGGAACTTACTGGTATATAGTAAGGGCTAAAATTCTCTAATTTTTGGTGACTAGTCGAAGACTAGGAAGATCCAGGAACTTATCAAACTGATAAGGGATAAAATTATAGGATTTTTGGTGACTAGTTCCAACCTCTAATTACTGGAGAAACCAAAAAAAATAAAAAAAAATAGGGGGTTATAGATTAATTAAATATTACTGTATATAAATCGTTTACTAAAGAGTTTAGCATTCATCATATATTCAGTGTTTACAATGAGAGTTTGTGCATCCAGTGTTTACTGATTTACTTTATGAATTTTATGAAATATTAGATGCTCTAAATATTGATTTACTAAACTCTGCTATACACACACTCATATTCACAACTGTGCAGTGTTTGAAAGGATTACAGTAATAAAGTTGGAGAATTGGTAAATACTGTTGGATTCTGTTGAGTACTCTAAGGTAATATTTTATTTCAGACAAAGTATATACTTGGAGTACAAAGAGTTTTTGAAATTTGCGTGTGATATGTGCCAACTGTTTATTGGTATCAGACAGTTAAAGTGTATTGGTAATAGGAGAGAGAATAGCAGTAATAATAGCCATTATTACTGCGCGTGTAAACGGCTGTTCCACTATTTACGTGACACGTGTCCCACTCACACACTTAACAAAAAATTGGTTGTGTGTTTAATGTCTAAAATAATTGGGTTTTTAATTTTCAATTACAGATCTAATCAAAATCGGTGTATTATTCACTTTTTCACTTTTACACCCACGAACACATAACTTTACACACAATTTCTCTGTTATTCTCACTTAAGCATTTTCACAAACACTTTTCTACACATTCTCTTTTCTCAAAATTTCTAAACTGTTCTAATGGCATCCAAGTCTTTTGTTGTTCAGGGATTATCATTTGTTCCTAACAACTATGCAGCTCCAATAAACACTGATAAAGCTCCAGAACTTCCTAAGGGATTCTGAAATAGGTCAAGCTCTTGTTCAACCAATAAAACTCTCTGCCACGCAGATTGCTACCTTTTGGAATAACTCTGTCTATGATGATGGTGGAGAGAATGGGAATCCATCGATTATTTTTAATTATGAGGAGACAGAGTTTGTGATTACCTCGGCAACTGTTAGAGATACTATGGGGTTTGACACTCACACCTCATACGCTGTTGCTGGTGAGAATGAACTGAAGGAGATGTTACAGCAGCTGAGGTTTTCTGGTCCTTTAGACAAGCTTGGTAATGTTAAAAGGCCAGGGCTCAGGAAAGAGTGGAGCTTTTTCGTTGACTGCATCACTAGAGCGTTCGAGAAGAAAGTCACCAACTGGGATGCCATTCCCACTGACAGTCTTCAAATCGGGTATTCTCTTCTCAATGGAAGTACTTTCGATTTTGGTAGACTAGTTCTTATGAATCTAGGTGAAAAACTAGCAGAGTCTGATACAACTGTCTATTTCTCACGTTTTTGTCAAAGTCTATTCTCTACTTGTTTGCCTAATGTGGAAATTTCTGATGAAGATGTCATCCAACCCTTCCAAGTCCATAAGAGAATGTTCTCTGACTTGACCAACAAAGATGCAAACAAGGATCAAGTTCCAGAGTTTATTTTCCAACTTGCCCTCAGAAATTTTATCAATCAACCACAGGAACCACAAGCACAAACACCTGAACCTGCACTTGAACCTACATCAGAACCCACACCTGAACCTACCTCTAAATGTACATCCATTCCATCCACTACTGCTACTACTTAACAACCTCAACCTTAATCCCAAACACAAACTCAACCTCCACCTCAATCACAACCTCCATCTCAAACTCAACCACAATCCTAACCAATTGCTAAGCCTAAGAAACACAGGGCTATAAGACCACCAAGAAAGCAGAGAGCCAACAGGCCAAAAGATGATGAGGCTGAAGCTCCTAGGCCCAAGAGAAGAAGGGTATTAATTGATGAATCTGATAATGAGATAGAAGCTCAAATTGAAGCTCCAGAGGATATCTCTAAGGAGACTCCTGCTGTTGAGACAGAGGTTATCTTAGAACCTACTGTAGCAGAACCTGAACCAAGAATTGATGAACCTGTACTTGCCAAGGTTCAGATTGAAAATGATGCTAGAACTGAGTTACCTGCAATGGAAGAGTTTGATGAAAATTTCATGTCATTCTCTGTTGAAATTGAAGATCCTACTCCAACACCCATGGCTGCAAACTCTGCTGATACTGGTGTTGCTGATCAACCTACTGTGGTGCTAGAAGAAACAGAGGTTGCATCTCACACAGAGTTATTCTCTAATGCACATCAAGTCTCTGACCACGGTGAGGAAATAGATCAGCCTGTCAAATTTCTCTCTTCAGATATTGTCATGATAAACTCTGCTAATCAAGAAGAACAAGTTGCTCAAGAAGAACCTGTTCCTGAACTTAATGAGGAAACTGCCTCAGTTGCAGATGCAGATAATTCTGAAAAAGATCTTTCTGAACAAGTGAGTGCAGAAGATGGATCTGCTCCAAATGTTGAAGTTCAGACTGATGGACTGAAAACAGGGGAGAAGACAGACTTTGCTGGACCTTCTGTAAAAGATATTGAAAATGCTTATCTGGCAAAACAAACTGCAGAGTGGTACAAAGAAGACTGCATCTTTCCTACTGGAAGAGCAGCTGATTTTCTCAAGGATAATTCTAAGAAGATTTCAAATCCAGACATTCTGACATGCTTGCAAGGCACAGTGATTCAGGTTAAGGCCTTGAATCACAGATTTGATGAAAATCAGAAGTCAATTGTAGATCTGAGAAATGAAGTTGTACAAAGAGAGATGAGTCTACAGAGAGACAACAACAAGTTGTTTCAAACCTTCTCAAAGACTCAGGAGACTCTGATTCAAAGATTGGGCAAAGTTGAAGAAAATCAGACTTTGTTATCTGACAAGATCGAATCCATTGCCAACTCTCTTGAGTTAATTACTTCAATCTTGATCCCTGATGATGTCAAAAAGGGGGAGAGAGTTGCTAGATCCAAGTGTAAGCAGCAGCCTCAAACTCAATCAAAGAAAGATGATCTTGATGATGAAGGAACTAATTCAGAGAGGAGGCTGAGATCAAAGTCTGGTGTTAATCTGAAAGCTGGCAAGTCTACAAAATCAAGTACAGCAGTGAATACAAATGTACAGAGTACTTCAAGGCAAAAGGATTTGTTATTCTCTGACAATCCAGAAACTGATGAAGAGCTTGCTGCTAAGATTTTGTTGGAAGAGAATGCTGAGCGAGCTACCTTAGAAGATGTTCATGCTGAAGAATTACTCTTGCAAGAAGAGCATTTGAAAGCTATGAAATCTGGAAAGGCCAAGAAAAGTGCTAAAGCCCCAAGGCCTGTTCTAAAAGGGATAGTGATTAAATAAAATCTTGCTAGTAGTCAAGAAGAAGAAGAAGGAAAATTGATAAGAAAATCATCACTTCATGCCAAGCTGAAGCTTAAAGGTATAATGGGTCAAGAAGACAAAGGGAAAATGGTAGATACAAACTCTGTTGCTACACATGTTGTAAGTGAACCCCTACCTGTTCAAAATAATCCATTGTCTGCTCAAATGCAAAGATTTTTCTCCAAGCCTACAATTCCTGTTCAAGCTCAGAAGAAAGGAGTTGATACTTTTCAGCATGACAGAGCTTTCTAAGGAAAGCCTCCTGGTAAGAACACATCTGGTTTGGGTTCTCACAAAGATGTCAGAATAAACAACAGTCCTAGAAATCCTTCATCACTTATTTCTCCTGGAGCTGGTATGATTCAAGAAAATCTAGACAAACTGGAGTCAGTTCAGCTGGTTCATCAGAAGAGTTTGGATAGATACTTTTTACTGTACTTCATGAAGGATGGAACAGTGTATAGGGTGAATGAAGATGACATCAAGCTGAAGCTGTGTGAAGAACTTCAATATATTCTGTACTTATTCAGGGTTACAAATCGAAAAACAGCACTTATTGCTGATTCTATAAGATAATATATGAAGAAAGCCAAAGTACTTACTGGTTCAAAGACTACAGAAGAGTATGTTCCTAAGTACAGAGACTACCATGGAAATCTTGTTGAAATGAAGGGGAATAGTGCTCGACTGAAACTGACTTGGGTATAACTGTGCTGGACTTCAATTCTGAATCTGAGAAAGCATATTTTATCAGGCTTGGAAACGAAATGAGGAAAAAAAAAATTTATTCTCTGAGAGCTGCTATCTACCAAACTGGAGAAGATGATCCTAAGTTGAAAGAGATCAAGGAGATAATGCAGAGAGAGCTCGAGAATGCAGAAAGAAGACTGCTTATAGACTACCTTAGAACAACACCAGATGTTGAGGAGGTTAGGTAGAAAAAGTCTGTAAGTAATTCTTATTTTCTGTAAATTTTGTTAAGTCAAGATTAAACTCTGCTTATTTGAATAAACACTGTGTTTGTTTAAGATTGTTTTGACATCATCAGTTACTGTTAACTTGTGCATTTTACTAATGAACAAGTTGGGGGAGATTGTTAAATATAATTGATGTGGTTAATATCAGTGTTTAAGTTTTACAGGGAAAAACAGAGTTTAACTTGAAACTGGAAGCAGTCAGAGTTTAGTTAAACTCTGACAGTTGGAAGCTCGACAGAGTCTGCTAAACGCTGACAAGAGGAAGCAGCTAAACTCTGTTGAAGAGAAGTGTTTGCTGGTCAGTAACAGAATTATTGAAGATAATTATGGAAGCGATATCTTTGAAGATTGGATAGCTGTCAAAGAAGTCGTGCTGACTAGAAAGATGTGGAGCAATCGTAATTGATAATATTTGTATAGCTGATTGATAGGAGAATCAATTATCGATTGTACGTAGCTGTATATCTTTATAAATATAGTTAGGTTAACCCTAGAAGGGTATCAATTGTGTAACGCAATATCATTTCAATGTAACCTAAGCAGCTCTCTGTGATATTTTACATCACTGAGAGAGGAGTTAATTCCAAAACAGTTTTTAAAGTTTTTTTTTAAGAACTTCTTGTTATTCGCTCATACTTAGTTGATGAT
This sequence comes from Saposhnikovia divaricata, assembly GCA_036435485.1. NCBI lineage: Eukaryota > Viridiplantae > Streptophyta > Magnoliopsida > Apiales > Apiaceae > Saposhnikovia > Saposhnikovia divaricata. The sequence goes on from CM071598.1 coordinate 110,056,744, forward strand.
AATTGCGTATTCGGCCTAACACAACCTTCTCTTTCGTGACAAAATATCCTTCATGAACTTTGCATATCTCGGCATCTTCTCCAATGCTTCAACAAAAGGAATGTTAATGGACAATTTCTTGAAGACATCCATAAACTTTTGAAACTGTTTCTCTTGACTTTTCTGCAAGCGTCCAGGATATGGAGGAAGAGGATAGATCTGATTATTCTTTGAAGATTGCTCCGAAGTAGACTTTTCAACAGGTTTCTTGCTCTTTTCCACATCATCATCTAGCTGATCAGCCACCAAATCAGATTTTGCAATTTCTGGAACTGCAGATTTTTCAACCTGCTGATTCTGAACATCTTCATCTTCCTTAGCTGCTGATTGAGGTTCCCTCGTGACTTTTCCAGATCTCAAAGTAACTGCATTGACCTGTTCTTTGCTTTCCCTTCTGCCTGGATTAGCCTCCGTATCACTAGGCAGAGTTCCTTGTTGCCTACTAAGCAAAGCACTTGCAAGCTATCCCATCTGGATTTCCAAGGTCTTTTGAGAAACTGAGAGGATTTTAATCATCATCCTCAACTCATCCATTTCTGGTTTTTCATTAGAAGATTGCCCCACATGAGCCTGGGGCTGCTGTTGAAAACCTGGAGGTTGATATGGTTGCCTTAGAGGATACTGCTGCTGAAATCCTTGATTGAATGGCCTGGCTTGCTGTCCCTGAAACTGCTGATAAGGCTCCTATTGTTGAGCACCTTGATTATTGCTCCAACTGAAATTGGGATGATTCCTGTTATTAGGATGATAAGTGGCTGGAACTGGTGCAGCAGGTCTCTGAAAATTACTAACAAACTGTGCTGACTCGGAAGAGATAGCACACTGATTCGTCTCATGTGCGCCCGCACATAACTCACAAATACTAGCCACCTACTGAACTCCATAATTTGCGAGAGGATCCACCTTCATCGTCAACGCCTTCAACTGAGCTGTAATAGCTGAAGCTGCATCCACTTCAAAAATACCTGCTACCTTGCCTTGAGAAAGCCTCTGGGTTGGATTTTGATATTCATTAGCAGCCATCGTCTCAATAAGCTCACAAGCTTCATCATAGCTCTTAGCCCACAGAGCTCCTCCTGATGCTGCATCTAGCAAAGGTCTAGACTGTGCTCCCAACCCATTGTAGAAATCGTTAATGACCATCCAATCAGGCATGCCATGATGTGGACACCTACGAAGCATCTCCTTATAACGTTCCCAAGCCTCACACAAAGATTCACCAGATTGATGCTGAAATTGAGTTAGCTGGTTCCTTATTGCTGCAGTTTTCGCCATAGGGAAGAATTTAGTAAGAAATTTCTGAGCAATGTCATCCCATGTAGTAATGGAACCGACTGGTAAAGAGTGTAACCAGCCCTTAGCCTTATCCCTAAGAGAGAATGGGAAAAGTCTCAATTTGATCGCATCATCCGGCACACCATTAAACTTGAAAGTGTCGCAGATCTCAATGAAGTCCCTGATATGCATGTTAGGATCCTCCGTAGAAGCACCCCCAAACTGAACAGAGTTCTGCACCATCTGAATCGTGCCCGGCTTGATTTCGAAAGTATTAGCTGTAATAGCTGGCCTGACAATGCTAGACTGAATGTCTTTGATATTAGGCTGAGAATAATCCTTCAAAGCCTTAGCTGCTGCTGGTAATTCTGCCATCTCTTTTGCTGCTGCAAGTTCTTCTTCTGCCAGTTTACGCATTTGCAAACGTGTTCGCATACACGTTCAAGTACCTGAAAACACCACGAAACTAACAAACTAAATAAGAAAATCCGAGTCAGTGAACGCTAACGACCACTGATGACAAGCACATAAACTAAAAACAAAACACCGATGATCCCCGGCAGTGGTGTCAAAAACTTGTTAACACAAAATCACGCAAGTATACGTGGTCACAAGTAATACAATTAAAGTTCGTTCCACTGAGATCTGGTTACGTTTTTTTCAGTTAATGCACCTATTCAACAATGTATGGTGATAACTCACTGCTAAGACAAATCACAAATTGGGGTTTTAATTATCTAAATTAAACTAAAAGCAAATATTAAACTAAGAATTAAATTACCTAATGAGAATTGAAATCGAATTACTTATAAGAGAATAAACATGGGATCCTAACTTCATTAAATACTTCCCTTAGATCTACCGCCTTTAATCACTATATGCAATGGTTATGATAACTAATCGGATAACACGAAACAAGTATACGCTACCTGTCAGCATACGTATACCAAACTACCCATACATCCACAAAAGAGATAGAAGATGAATAGACACCAATTATGCTTAGACCCTATATGTCTATAGAATTTGAAAACATAACGGTTGAAGAACAAGTTATCCACAAAGATCACACAGGGCAATATAAGTATTTTCATCTCATACTACGAATCATATTGATAAACAATTATGAACCTATGCTGGCATGGCAAGTTCTAAATCTCAAGATCCACTTTCACTTCACAAGAGATTAACAATTCAATTTAGATGTTAGCTACGCATCTAAAAGCATTAAGATTAACCATACGAGGATATCAATTACACACCACACACAGATCTTTAAAGCATCAAGATACAAAGTTCCATAAATAAATCCGTTAGAATCCCATGACAACGATTAGCTCATAATTTAACCGCTCGTCATCATGAGATCTGATGAAACCATGATATAAAACAAGATATGAATGAAAGAAATAATAATATTAATAAAACAAAGAGTTGAGAAAACAAATCTAGAATCCAGAATAACACAAAAGATGAAGTAGATCTAGATCCGTTGCTTGTCACGAGCGTTGAATCCTTCTCTCTTTTTCTCCCTTGCAGATCTAAGCTATGATACAATAATAAAAACTACAACCAATTTACAAGGCTAAGATGTGTTTTTATAGGCCTAAACATCTTGCCCAACAAGAAAATCAACCTACAATACAATTAGAAATAGGTTTGGGTACCAAAAATACAACTAGAATTCGAAATAGGGGCAAAACGGACATTTTCTGGATTTTTCTGGTCGGACTACGCGCTCCCAACGCACAATATGCGCTCCCGTTTTCTTCCGTTCTTCTTGCGCGAACTTCCCGTCTTCAATTCCTTGAATTGTAACCCTCTTAGTAGTTGATATTAAGACACCGTTCTTCATTTCATATCATAAATCAACTCCAAACTTGACGGAAACAGCAACCCTAGGCGATATCCTTGCGAACCTGCACATCTAAACAAAACACATCAAAAATACCACAAACTTGAGTCCAAATACACCAATTTAAGCCGATATGGAATGTTCCAAGTAGATATAAAATCCACTTATCATTGTAGCAACACATTACAAAATAAATAAAATATTTATTTTGTGAGAACATCTTGAATTACTACTTGTGTTTGCAATTCTTATCTAGATAGTTTACAATCTTTATCATTGTTGTTGAGCTAAAGATTTGAAATTATCTATATTGCATTCAACCCCCCCTTCTGCAATATACTCCGGGACCAACAAATACTGATATCCCATTTGTATGATCATGTATACCAACCCACTACGCATTTTAAGTACAGTTAAACCTTGATAAATGAATATGCTCGGGACCGGAAAATTTTATTCATTAATCGAGATTATTTATTTATCAAGGTCAAAAATACACTATCTCTTTTATGTCGGGACCTAAAAAAATTATTCATTTGATGAGGTTATTCGTTTATCGAATATTCATTTATCGAGGTCCTACTGTAGTAGTATACTGAATAGGGATAAAACATGTGAGTAGTATCATCAAATACGCATTTACCATATGAGTAAATCCATATACAGTAAAACCTCTATAAATTAATTTAATTGGGACCGAATAATTTTATTAATTTAGAAATGTATTAATTAATCAATAAATTAATAATTATTAATTTATAGAAAATTTTCAACATCAAACAAAATTAACTTTTAACTATATAAATTTAAATAGAATGAATTGAACAATTTATGTTTTATACTTAATTCAGTTAATTCATTGTATGATAGTTTACAAATTCAATGGGTATTAACGAAATTTAAAGTGAAGATTCATGTATATTTATATTATATTAAAGACAGTATAACATTTTTGAAATATGTTGCATGTAAAGAACCACTCAACAAATCAAAAATATTGATTAATAACTTTGTGATGTTTTATGAAAATGCCACATTCGAATTTTTGGATGCAATAAAAAAGATTAAGGATAAGTTTTATATAGATTTTAATTTTAAGAAATCTAGATTCATATTTTACAAAAGTATAAAAAAAATTTGCTATAATTATAAAAGAATTATTAATTTATAATTTTATTGGGACCATATATTTATATAGGGTTTTTAAAAAAATTATTATCTTCTTATTTTTTTGAAATTGATCAATTTTTAAAATGGCACGAGTTAGGACCAGAACAAATAATATAACTTAGAAAAATTATTAATTTATCAAATATTAATTTAGGGTTATACTATAATACGCATTCTCATTTGGAGTAATATTTGCTAAGCATTTCGTTTTGGGTAATATATACAGGATAATATATGTATAGGACATCTATATTACTACTGACAGCATCTACTTCCATCGTCGTTTAAGTGTTTTCGATGGTGTCGGTGGCTGCAACCCCACCACAACAGTTTTCAATATCCCTCTCGCCGTCCCCCTCTCTCCCCCTTTTCTTTCTCCCTCCTCTTTGCTCCATTTTTCTTACTGGAGTTCAACGTTGATTGTTAAAGTCTAATATTACAAATTGCCAATCCTTTACAATGTTGGAACTACAAGTTTATATATAATACCTTAATTGGACTTTTAGTGGGCTTTACTATCTAAGTGGGCCTCCGGCCCAACATTCAGTCCCCCCTAAGTAAAAAGAAAAGATTTTTCAGATCTTTTAACTGACTGTTTTACAAGCCCAAATTAAAAAGTATTGTGATACAAAAAATAATTGTGGGAAACCTAAAAGAAAAAGTTCATGTTTCCAAGATTTTCGTTGCCACGTGATAGTAGGTGATAGTAGCTTTATTGATCAGTTGTCTTGTCTTTTCCACTTTCCCATGCATTGGAGATCGTGTCTGACGTTTGAGGAAGAGGTAAAGTATTTCTTTTCTTTCTTGTTTTATAAGAGCTTATTACTCTTCTGCACACCATTTTCTTCCTCCATCTTTTTCTCTGGCTTTTCGTCTCTATGAGGTATTTCTCTATCTTTGTTTTGCCCGTGTCTTCCTTTTTCTGTACTCGATTATTATGTCATCTTTTCTCTTTGCTAATATGATGGATATTATTGTTTCTTATTCTTCAACTGAAAGTATAGAATGTATCGAATGTAAAGATAGTTTTGAGAGCCTACCCACTGAAAGGGCTAGTCAACCTCGTTACCATCTCCGAAGTTCCATGTCTGTGAAGACTGAATCTTTCTCTCCTGGTTCTTCTAGTAGAATTGTTCTTGCCGCTGGGTCTGCCTCGCAAACCCCTTCCATTGAAGATGTTGTTAGGCTCCGCTCTGGGGCTATGTTTGAATCAAATAAATCTTTTAACAAGTCTAGTTATTACTCCACGCACCCTCTTGACCTCGATAAGCTATCCCAGTATGTTTCTTTTCTTGGTGGTTATAATGCTTATGCTCTTAGTGTCGATGATCGGATGTGGAAGCCTCCGTGTCCTGGTTGTCATGCCATCCCTGATGCGTATTTCGAATATGGTCTTAGGCTACCCTTGCATCCCTTTTTTTGCTTTGTTCTTCAAACTCTTGGTTGTGGTTTGAGTCAGTTGGTACCGAATGCAGTGCTCCAAATTAATGGATTTATCGCAAGGTGCCACCAATTGCATCAATTTCCCAGCATTGATCTATTTTTTTCTATCTTTCGTGTTAAGAGTAATGGAATTTAGTTCTATGTTGACAAAAAAGATGGTTTCAAAAGACTAGTTGAAGCCCCCGCATCCAATTCCGGGTGGCATAGAATGTGGCTTGGTATGAGGGTCCTGAACTGGGGGCGATTGAACCATGGCAGGTTCATTCCCCGGGTCGTGTGAAGTCTGTGAACTGATTAGGGTCTAGGACCTCTGCAAAACTGCAAGATTTATTGGGCCCGCTATTAGATATCGACCCGATGAGTTTCTAGATAAGAAGTTTTTGATCGATCATTGTTGTAAGCTATGAAAATGTTTGGTTTTTTGGTCTATTTGACCTTGTCCCCTTTTTTCCTTCCTTACTGTTCTGACCATTTTATTCTTGATTGCAGTAGCTGGTCCTGAACTACTTGGGCTAGTGGAGTTGTTTGTAAATGTCGACTGAGGAATTTTTGGCTCGTCTTGTTAAGAGCAAAGCTGCGGGAGCGTCAACTTTCGTTCATGGCATCGGAATAGAGAGCAAACCCGAGGCGGTGTTAAAGAGCTTTGTGCCTCCTCTTGATGTAGCTGGGGTTGATGTTTCTGAAATAACAATTGTTAAGGATCGGGAGAGAAAAAGGCATTGTGATGGGCACTCCTCTAAGAGTCACCCATCCAAAAAGTTGAAAGAACCATTGAGCTGTCCGAGCTCTGGTAATGTGGATTTGTGTTCAGAAGATGTTGTGAGGTCTTTTCCCCAAGTTAAACCAAATGTGGAGGCTTCTGGAGTAGTTGTTGGGAATAGTCTCCGTGTCTGTAAGGGCCTTGTTGACAAGGTAAATTTTTCCTCTTCTTGTTTTGCTTCCATTTTCTTAGACCTGGGTCTGATGTGTTTATTCTTATATGCTTCATGTTTGCTCTATTTTGTAGTTATCTGTGCAACTGGAGAGATTATTGAAACTTGACGAGGTTGTAGACGCTTTCGATGTGAAGAGACTCCGTGAGGAGGTGAAGTGTTTGAGGAAATTTAACAAGAAGCTGGAGGAATCATCAAAGAATCTATCCAATGATAATGCTATTACTGCTGACAAGCTCTTTGCTGCTTTAACAGAAAAATATGAGTTGATCACCGAGTGTGATGCTTTGAGTAGACAAGAGAAGAACTTACAGGCAGAGATCCAGGACTTGAAGGGAACTGCGAGAACTGTCGAGGACAACTTTTCTGAAAATGAAAAGGCTTGGTCAGCTGAAATGGCTGAGCTTGTTGAGAAGTTAGATAGCTCTAATTCGATTGGTCAAATGCCAAGAGGAAGCCTTGTCCTAGTTCGAGGAAGGTTTAGGGGAAAGTGTTGTTCGCTTTGCCCGATTTGGGATTGACGTGAAGGAGCATACTTTTGATTGTTACCTTGCTGATGTGGCGAAGAAAAATGAAGTTAGAAACACAGGCTCCTCTGAAGCTATTCATGAGACTTGAAGATTGTTTCCCTTTAGCATGGGGTATGCCCCTATAGGCTTTCATGTAATTTCTATTTCACGTACTTATTTCTAAAAACTCTATTGGAATGTTAAAACATGCTGGTGTGTTGCCTTTTGCTTTAATGCGTTCTATAACATTGCTTCTTGCTTGGTTTGTTTCGAATATCCTTGTCTTGAAAATTGTTTTTCTCTTAATGTCTTTGGGTCTTGTGGTATGGTTATTTCCTTGTGTTGTTTGGCGAGCTTAGTAGCAGACGTTCGCAAGGCTCTTGATGCTCCTGAGCCTTGTGATGTAGTTATAAATGGTGTTTTGGTGCTTTTTCGAACGGTAAACTATATATACTTTTCCTTCTTCTCTTTTTCATTCCTTGAATGCGCACAATTTTGGAGTGATTGTCTTGTATATTTATCGAATTTTTGTCCCAATTTTTGGAGTTGATGTTTTATGTATTTACTTGGCGTACCGTACTTTTCTCTTTTGGACTAGGTGTGCCTAGAGCTTTGTTTTGGCATACCTTATCTTTTTCTGTTCTTAAGTGTAGAATTCCTGTTGCCTGGCGTGGTTTGGAATGATTTTTGAAGTTGGAGATATCGTTGAAGCTCTTGAGCTTCACGAAGTAGTTGGCATTTTCTTTTAATTTTTAATGTAACTTACCATTTCTTTTGTTACTTGGCGAGTCGTATCATAGAAGTCGAAGAGGTTATTGAGCTTTCTAGAGCTTGTTTTGCCGTTGTATTGTTTGTATTTTGGCGTAAACTTTACCTTTTCTTTTTGGATTTGGCGATATCGAGATGTTTTACGATATTCGAGTCCTTTTTCTCGCATTACTTTATTTTTTATTTTGGTGCAAACCTTACCTTACCTTTTGGCATTATTTTATTTGCACGTTGGCGTAAACTTTACCTTTTCCCCTTCATTTGGTAAATTCTTGGCGTAAATTTTTCCTTTTCATTATTTTCAAGTTGGAGATGTCGATGAAGCCTTTGAGCTTCATGGAGTTGTTGACATTATTTTTACATTTTGGTGCAGACTTTACCTTTTTATGTGGTGAATTTTGACCTTTGGCGATTTGGAGACATGGTGATTTATCTTTCATTTTTTGCATATCATTCGTATATCATTTACTCAACTACGAACGGGGATCTTTGTGGATATTACGTTGAATATGTGCGTGTATTTTGTAAATCAAAAATTTGAGAGATGCACAGCGATTTTAATAAGTAAAATATGACATTCACGCATAGTGACTAAAAATATGATAGCTAAAAATTTTTTTTGACTTCAACTGGAAACTCCATTCATAAAAACTTGAAATAAATGTCAACTTAGAACACAATTCATGCACATGTAGAACGAATTGCGAAAGCAACTTGATTATAGAAAAACTGGGGATTTACTTCATACTTTAACTTAAATAACTTAGGGAAACAGGCGATGCAAGTTGGAGATTTCAAGGAAAAAACTTCTTGAGGTGGATGGCGTTCCATGCATTTGCCACCGGGGTCCCGTCGAGGTGTGAGAGGCGGTAGGAGCCAGAACTGATGACCCTTCTGACCCTGTAAGGTCCTTCTTATGGTGGAGACATTTTACTTTGCTTTGAAGGCATCGAGGCTGCGGCCTCTCTTAAAACGAGGTCATTGACCTGAAAACTTGTAAAGCTTAATGTAATGTAATATGTAATAGAGGACATATATAACTCAACTAGGATAAAAGATAAATAATATTAACTCTATACAGGGATCGTGAAATTTGAAGAACAGGCATCAACAAGGATCAAGTCGCTGAAAGAAGTTCATTAACATGATCAAGCCTCAGTGACAGAATAAGATGTACAGATGATTCAGTTGAAGGGCCAAAAGATTCTATGTATTTATATTATTTGAAGATACTGCTGCAGGCTAATTAATTGGAATGTAACGAAGGGGTGATGATCAAGATCAGTGCAAGTCACTTGTGAACCAAACCAGTGCACTAAGTGTCAGCACATACGAGAAGGATCAACACATTAATTCACAAAAAGAATTGCCAAAGCCTATTGACAATCAAGGACAAACATAATATCTCAAGGTATTATCAAAAATTAATTTACTCTAAAAATTAAATAAGTAACAAATTAATTAATTATTTATAACAAAATAATTAAATTAATCAGGTACTTGGATTATTTTCTGAGATGAATTAAAACAGCAGAATAAACAGAAGAGAGAAGCCCAAGAGATTAAAAAAAATAGTAAAACTATGCGCGGTTACTATGCAAGATTACTATGCGCTACACGGTTACTATGCAGGTACTGTGCAAATAGTGGTACTGTGTAAATAGTGATTACTGTGCAAATAGTGGTACTGTGCAAATAGTGGTACTGTGCAAATATTGGCTGGTGGGGCCCACAGTGGTAGGTGATGAATAGTGGTACTATTCAATTAATGGCTGGTGGGGCCCACGGGAGTTGTTGAAATAGTAAATGGTAGGTGAAATAGTGCCCTCCTTCAGCCTATAAATAGGCCTGTTGTATTTCATTTCGAAACACACCTCAACACATAACTCTTGCTTCTCTCTCTTATATCTTCTCTTTGTAAGCTACTAGACAGTCCACCTAGTAGGAAAGCCGGCTTAGCCCGCTTTCAGGAAGTGTCGGGTAGAAGGTCCTCGTGCCTAAACTATCCTTAGGAGTGTTCTGGTTTTGAAGCTAATCCATTGAATTAGAAGTTGTAACACCCCTCAATTTTTATCAATTCAAAGATATTTTCCCGAATTGAATGTTATTTCGATTCAGTTGTTGACCTTATTTTTCACATCTCAAAATCCAAATATTTCGAAATAACATATTCAACCCCCCTTCTACGTTATTCTGGACCTAACAATTGGTATCAAAGCAAGTTGATCGACATATAGATCAGATCCACGTTCGTCATCTAGAATCATCAGTACTCAAAAAGTTAGCAGTATTAAGGTTCCTTCATTTAAGCGTGATAATTACAGCATGTGGAAAATGAAGATGTTACTGTTTATACAAGCGTCAAATCCTAGATACATGGAGACGTTGACTGAGGGTTGGTATAAACCAATGAAAGCTGCTCCTGAAACTACTAAGGATGGTGAATGTAGTGCAGCTGTTGGAGGAAAGATTCCAAAACGTCCATCGGAGTATAACCCTGCTGAAACTGAAAAGGATGGACTGGATACCAATCTCAGACTAATCATAGTTGACTCCATGGATGATGAAATGAATCATCAAATTATGAACTGTACTAGTGTGAAACACATGTGGGATACGATTGGAATAATAATGGATGGAACTGATGAAGTTCGTGAAAATCGATTGGATATTCTAACATCTCAGAAGGAAGCTTTTAAATCTCTTCCTGGTGAAAGCATCACTCAAGTTTTCAAGAGATACAATAAGTTAATGAATGAGTTGAGCATTCACGGGAAGAAGTATCCTCCAAGAGAGACGAACAAGAAATTCATGCTGACTCTACCACACCATGTAGAACATAAAGCGTCATCCATCAGAGAGAAAGATGACTTTGCTACAATGACTCTTAAGAAGTTGTATGGAAAGTTAAGAACTCATCAGATGGAGCAAGAGCAAAGGAAAATTATATATGGTGCTGGAACAGTGGACAGCAAGAATGCTGAATTATTGAAGACAACTGCTCTTACTGCATCCAGCCACAAAGAACCTGACAAAGTTTGTGAAACTGCGGAGCATGAAGGATGTGTTCTTTAAAGCTGAAATGGACAATGATGATCTACCCGGTGACGAAAGTGAGTATTATACTCTTGAGGAGTTGCAGTAACTGGAGGATCCTACTATGGCTACTTTAACAGCTAACTTTAGCCAAATCGGATTTAGGAAAAATGCTAAGTACAGATCTTCTGGAAGTAGCAGCAGATCACAGAGAACTGGTTCATCTTCTGGGTCTAAATCAGGAAAGAGTAACAAGACAGGGATGGTAGACCTTAGCAAGTTTCGGTGCTACAACTGTGATAAGATGGGACACTTTGCCAGTGAATGTAGAGAACTTAGGCAAGCAAATGAAAGGAAGAAAGCTTTTCAGAAAAGGGACTCTAGCTCTAAGAGAAAGTATCCTGTCAAGTCATACATTGCTGAAGGCAAAAGCTGGGATGACACTGACGATGAAGAGGAGTATGGCAATCTTGCGCTGATGGCAGACTATGATCCTACTTACGGATATGAGGTAAAAAACAGGCCTGCTTCTATGGCTGATAGGTTTAAATGTCGTAATCGTGATTGTGTCAAGCATGTGATAGACTCTAGCAAATCTATAAGTGATCTTAGATGGGATTTAGAATATGCTTTAAAAGATATAGCAACTTCTAAATCTGAGACTGAAAATGCTAGGGCTGAACTTAGTAAGATACAAGCCAGGAATGAGGAACTAGAACTCACTAATATGCAGATAGAAAATATAAAGGAAAGAAATGAGTATCTAGAAAACAAATTCCAGGTTAGTGTCGAGACAGAGACTGAACTTAAAGAGAAAATAGCTGACATAGATGGTAAGCTATATGCTTTTCAGAATTCAGCTAACCTTGCTAGGGAATTGTTTGATAGTCAAATATCTGGTCCAAGAGTTGCTATTGGATTTGGCTATAATGTTAAGAAATGTAAGAAACAAGTGGTGGATCCTGAATCAGCTAAGGCTACACCCAGTGATGCACCACCTGTTCTTAAGAATGCAGATAGTCCCCTATATAAGGAAGTTACCTCTGAGCCCTTTGATGCTGATGCTTTGTTAATCAGAAATGAAATACTTGTTGAGGACATTAAAAAGAAAAGAAATGGAGATGCAATGTCACCTAGTAAGTTTGTCAAATTTGTAAAACCTAAAATTGAACTAGGTGATGAAAATGAGTCTAAGGCTAAGAAGAACAGAAATGGAAGGATAGGTAAAAATGGTCCAAGGAAGTTATGTAACAACTGCAACTCTGCTGCTCATCTTACTCATGCATGTATGAATGTTAAAGTAGAGAATAATCATAATATTAATGCTCATGTTCATAACATGTCTGCCATGCCTGTTCATTCTAAGTGTGCTTCAACTGCTTGCATATCATGCACTGTTAATCTTATGACTGCTTTTCTAAATGTGACACATGCATCTCCTGCTGTTAATAATTGTTCACATGATGATAAAATTAAGAAAACAAAACATGATAGAAATAACAGACCTAAGACTGCTAGTCCTCCTAAAGCTAGGAAGGAATATATTGCTCCTAAGCCTAGAAGCAAATCTCCTGAGGCTATTGCTAGGAAAGTAAAGACAGTCACTGAAAATGCAAAGAATGTTAAGCATACTACTCTTGGTCATAAAAATGCTAAATATGCAAATGTCTCTAAGCCTTCTAGACCCAAAGAAGTTTGGGTACCAAAGAAAACTTAATCTCCTTTGAATACAGGGCATGAAGAAAAAGCGAGCCATGTGGATTCTGGACAGTGGATGTTCGAGACATATGACCGGTGATAGAGCCCTGCTATCAAAGGTAGTTGAGAAAGCTGGCCCAGTGGTTACCTTTGGAGATGACAACAAAGGATTTACTACGGGATATGGCAATTTGGAATTTGGGAATGTTTTCGTTGAAAAAGTCTCTCTTGTTGATGGTCTAAAGCATAATATTCTGAGCATAAGTCAATTTTGTGATAAAGGATATGAAGTCTTGTTCAAGAAGGAGAAGTGTCTGATCAGTAACAAGAGGGATGAGAAGCTTGCTTTGCAAGGAGTAAGAAAGGGTGATTTTTTCGTAGCTGACTGGAACTCTGGCAATGGTGAAGTCAAGTGCTTCTATGGTAAAGCATCTTCAGAAGACAGTTGGTTATGGCATAAGAAGCTTTCACATCTTAACTTCAAGACTATGAATTCTCTAGTCAAGAGAGAGCTTGTGAGAGGATTACCCGAGATGGAGTTCTGTCCATCTGGACTGTGTGAAGCATGTGGGAAAGGGAAAGTCAAAGAAAGCATCACACAAAAGGAAAACAATATCAGACATCACTGAACCACTACAACTTCTGCATATGGATTTGTTTGGTCCAGTTAATGTCATGTCTATGTCCAAGAAGCGATACTGTTTAGTAATTATGGATGACTATTCCAAATACACATGGGTGTTATTCTTGCATTCCAAGGATGAAGCAGCACAGATGATTATCGATCATATCAAGAAGATTGAGCTAGAAGCTGGAGTGCCTGTGCGGACAATCAGATCAGACAATGGTACTGAATTTAAGAATGCATTTCTTAACAGTTTCTGCACTGAAAATGGCATCTCAAGACAGTTCTCAGCACCCAGGACTCCACAACAAAACAGAGTGGTTGAGAGGAACGCTAATCGAAGCCGCAAGAACTATGTTAAATGAAGCCGATCTTCCTACCTACTTCTGGGCTGAAGTAGTCAGCACAGCTTGCTACACTCAAAATAGGACCCTGATCAACAGAATGTATGAGAAGACACCATATGAATTGATGGCCAATCATAAACCATCCGTGAAATACTTTCACGTATTCGGAGGAAAATGCTATGTGTTGAAAGATGGCTATGAGCATCTTGGTAAGTTTGATGCTAAAGCAGATGAAGGCATTTTCCTAGGGTATTCATTGGAGTCTAAGGCGTACAGGGTATATGTGATCGATAGTCAGAAGGTTGTGGAAAGCCTTAATGTGAGATTTGATGATGCAAGATCTCCTAGTATTCAGAAAGAAGATGATGATGAATCTCTAGCTTTTGAGAATCTTTCTGATGATGAGGGTGATGAAACCGAACCTGAGGTTACTGTTGATAATGTTAATAATAATTGTAATGATGATAATGATGATCCAGATTCTGGTAATGGCAGTGGGAACACAGGATCTCAAAGTCAGATTGTTTCTGGTTCTAGTCCTCAAGTTGAAGAATTTGCAGATAAGATAAGCAACAACTCAGGGGAGCTGAAGAAGGATCTACTAGTCAGAATCAACAGAATGTTGAACATGCAGAATCATCAAGATCTTATCTGCCTAGTTAAAGGATATGGAGTAGAGATCATCCCTTTGAACAAATTCTTGGTGATCCAAATTCAAGAGTTCTGACTAGAAAAGCTACTCAAAATGAATGTCTATACTCTAGTTTTCTATCAGAAATTGAACCAAAGAAGGTTGAGGAAGATATTGAAGATCCAGATTGGGTGATTGCAATGCAAGAGGAACTCAATCAGTTTGAAAGGCAGAAGGTTTGGAAGCTGGTACCCCGTCGAAAGAACAAATTAGTCATTGGCACTAAGTGGGTATGCAGAAATAAACTTGATGATAATGGTATAGTGACAAGGAACAAGGCAAGGCTGGTAGCAAAAGGGTATTCTCAGGAAGAAGGGATTGACTATGATGAAACTTTTGCACCAGTAGCTAGATTTGAGGCCATCAGAATGTTCTTGGCATTTGTAGAACACTCCAACTTCAAAGTTTATCAGATGGATGTGAAAAGTGCCTTTCTAAACGGTGATCTAGGAGAAGAAGTTTATGTGGAACAGCCTCCAGGGTTTGTTGATGCAAAATTCGAGGATTTCATCTATCTTCTGTTCAAAGCTCTCTATGGTCTTAAGCAAGCCCCTAGAACATGGTATGGCACTCTAGCTGATTTTTTAATTGAAAGTGGTTTTACTAGAGGTGTCATAGATAAGACTCTATTTCATAAAAAGCACAAAAATGATATCATACTTGTGCAATTTTATGTTGATGACATCATATTTGGCTCTACGAATGATGCACTTTGTGCAAGGTTTTCTAAGTTGATGCATAGTAGGTACGAAATGAGCATGATGGGAGAGATGAACTTCTTTCTTGGTCTACAAGTAAGTCAGAGAAAAGATGGTATCTTTATCTGTCAATCCAAGTACATCAAGGATCTTCTGAAGAAGTATCACTTAGAAGACTCAACAACTGCTAAGACTCCTATGGCCACTGCCACAAAGCTTGATCAAGATAAGTCTGGATAACAAGTGGATATGACAAGCTATCGAGGCATGATTGGATCACTGCTCTACCTCACTACAAGCCGACCAGATATAATGTTCACAACATGCTTGTGTGCAAGGTTTCAATCAGATCCTAAAGAATCTCATCTGATAGCCATCAAGCGTATATTCAGATATCTCAAGGGTACTCCAAATCTTGGAATTTGGTATCCAAAAGATACAGGTTTTGAACTCATCGGCTATACAGACTCAGATTACGCTGGTTGTAAGATAGATCGAAAGAGTACTTCAGGGAGCTGCCAATTTTTAGGAAGAAGACTAGTTTCCTGGTTCAGCAAAAAGCAGCATTCTGTTTCTACCTCTACAGCTGAAGCAGAATACATTACCGCTGGAAGCTGTTGCTCACAGATTTTGTGGATGCGAAATCAACTCATGGACTATGGACTACAGCTGACAAACATCCCTATCTTCTGTGATAACACTAGTGCTATAGCTATCTCGAACAATCCAGTACAACATTCGAGGACCAAGTACATCGACATAAGGTATCATTTCGTTCGAGAGCACATCATGAATGGTATTATGGAACTACACTTCGTTCCCACAGAGCAACAACTTGCAGACATTTTCACGAAACCACTTGATGAATCCACATTCAACAGGTTGGTTAGTGAACTTGGCATGTTGAACTTGTCTAATTAATTGGAAGTCAACAAATGCAAGTTGTTTCTAATAAATTCAATAAGTCTACTAATCTTTATCCTAAGGACTTGTGATTTTATTTACCATATTTTCTATCCTTGTACCATTGTCTCATCACTTACTGATTATTTTCCACATGCTTAAATGTTTACATGTTTATGTGGTAGATAATTAGTTATTGAAGCGATATCTAAGCATCTAGAAATTGTTGTTTATGTTATATGATAGATGTTTAGTTACTCGAGTTTATGAAGCGATACTTGAGTATTAACATGTTTGTATGCTATATCTTTGTTTAATACTCATGTACTCGATACGTATTTTAATAATTGATATCATGACTGAAGCAATTCAAGATTGGATCTCACCTGTTCTGATACTTGATTATTAAAATAAATTGTAGCATAATTAAATAAATATTTTATTGACATATATCAATTAATGATATTTTGTTAATTTTGTGTCTATTTAATTATGAGTTTATCTGATTATTGTGGAATAATTCTTGAATTATTGATTGGTTATTTTAAATCCACAATAATTAGAAATAATAAGTGTGTTTGTGTGTGTGTATATAGGCTGATAGGTTTCGGCGATAAGATGTTTTTCGGCTGGTTAAGTTGTTTGGTGAGAATTATTGAGCGGTGATAAATGCATTTAATTTCTTTTCTAACCTAACCTGTCATGCTCTCACCTAACCCACTAGTCCTTGAAACTTTATAAATGATGAGTTTTTGTTTGTGTTTAATATCACCATTTTTCAGATATACATACCGAGCGTATACACACAATTGCTGAAAATTTCAAGCTTTGACCGGAAAGATCTCACAATCTAGCTGGTGGTTTTTAGAGCGGATTTAATATTCGTGTTATACGCATCATTCTTTATAAAAACTAACCCTTGTTGTTGAATTTCCTCAGTTTTGAAAATGGCATTGCAGGGAAGCTTTTTAATTGCTAAAGTTAGTCCTATTTCCATTCAGCAAATCGAAACTATTCTGGATGAGCAATTTCGGGCTTGGACACAATTTCAGAATGAACATTCATTAATTCACTATGCTTTAGTTACACAAGTGTAGCTTAACCATGATGCATTGCGTGAACTATATTGCAGTGCGGTTAACACTTCTGGACAGGACGGGTGTGCAATCACATATCGACTGTTTGGTAGGTCGATTAGGGTCACTGAACGAGATGTTAATCGAATTCTTCATTTGCCTATGGAAAATGTCGTTTCTGATCCTACACCTGAACAGATTGAAATGTTCTTTCGTTTTATAAGGTACCAAGATGGCAATTTCAATACTGGTAATCTTTATAGAACGTTTTTAACCCAGTACTAGAATTTCTTCTTTCACATTCTTAACCATGTTTTTTCCTCAGATAGAACAAATCCAGATCAAATACCTGAATTTATTCAAAATATAGGGTATGCGATCGCCAATAATTTGAGGATTAATTTTGGAAAAATAGTACTTGGTCAAATCATTTTAAAGATGAAACACTTGGGAACAAGAGATGTTCGGACTCAAAATATCAAATGTCTATATCTAAGGTTTCTACAGCTAATATTAAATGATTTTTTGAATGATGAAGACAGGGTACGCTTGGAAAATGGTCGAAAGGAGGAATGTTCTTACATGAAGACGAATGTAATTAATTACATAAGCAAAAAGAACTATACGGATGTGCCTACAGTCCTAACTGAATATCTAAAGACTGTCCCACTTCCGTTATTACCAAGACCAGTGAGAGCAGGTATACGACAAGGTAATATTTCAATCCCTGCTATTCCAACCACTGTATTCCCTATTGTGTCACAGGAAATATAGTTTCTGCAGCCCCTAGTGGCCATCTTACCCGACCAAGAGCAGAAAATTCCACTAACTCTAACACAGGTCGAAGAGCCCATTCTACAAATGCAAACACAAACACAACAAACTCCTACACCTCAATTGTCACTTAAATGACCAGTCATCCACATTATTGAGGGAGATAGTGCCTCAGCAGCACCACATAAGGAGTTAGTTACATCAGCCGCTCTACCTCATTCTAAACGGAGTAAACCCAATGAACCTAAGGTAACGGCAACTGTTAGTGAAACAATTCTTTCTTATCCAATGAGTGCAAATGTAAATGAGGTTGAATTGACGGGAGCAACTATCTTGAGTTCCATTTCATGGAACATAATAGTGGTTGATGATCTTTCTAAAGATCAAATGCCTTCACAGGCATCCGAGGTGGAATTACCTACCTCAATAACTGCTGGTGAATCTTCCATTTTACGAAAAGATCCATCGGTAGGTGGTTCTTTTATGAACCAAGTGTCTTCACAGACAGTCGAGGGAAACTTGGGTTTTGTGCCATTTAATCGATTCAAGTTTAACCTCCCCGAAGGAAAATCTCTGGATCTCTTTCGAGAATTACCACTCTTTACCAGTGGTCGGCAACTCGCTTCACGCGAGGATGGAAGCTCACAAACTTTCATTGCACCATCCGTGACCTCTGAAAAAGGGGCTAGGATGATTTCATTTGCAGGTACACATATCAGTGGAAGCTCTGGAGGAGAGTTGAGAGAAACAAGAACAAAACATGTAAGTGTAACCCAAACCACTAAACCGAGTGAATATAGAGTGTTGAGTGAAACACCTGCAGAACGTACGAGTGAGCAACCTATTCAACCACATGCACCTGTAACCAGAAAGGAATACAGCAGACTCCTTACACGGGTCCAAACAATGGAGAAAGAGTTGCCATGTAAGAACCCCAAATTTTGGATATAATTAAAAACTTTTTATTATGTACTGAGGTAATGGTGAATAGTGATTACGACTACGATGTAACGATTGAGATAATGAATGGAAGGAATGGAATTTGATTTAAATATTTATATGTCTTGAAGAATACTATTGGTTGACAATTTAGATAAGAATTATCTATCTCCTAGGGAGTTGAGATTTTAAAATTCTAAAGGAGAAGATTATTCCTATGTCATCCAAATCGATATCTGTTATTGGTCCAGTATGTCCGTAAAAAGGTTAAGGAACGATTGAAAGAGATTAAGGACAATTGTACAACCCTAAGAGGATGAGTAAAGAAAAATGGATGAATAGTGATTTTGATGGATTTAGGAATATTATGAGACGACACTATATAGAAGTATTCGGAACGGATTTCTGAGTTCGTATTAGTGATCCATGGGGAAAATAAGTGTATGTAAAAGCTGTCGGATTCTGAAAAATAGTACTTTTATTTTCCCCGAGAATTTCCTGGACACATAAAGACTTAAGGGTTTATTGAAGAGATTTAAGGAATTTGGATTCAAGAATTATTAAAGAGAATTGAGAATGATAGTATAAATAGTAAGATGGTTTCCGGTAAAACCCTAATTAGAAATATTCGAGATATTCCTTCGAACGATCAATGAATTGAGTAATAACCGGATAAAGAAGCAAGCAGAGAACCAAGAGACAAACATGTGCAAGTGGATGGAGTAAGGGTAAGCAAAGTGACTTTCATGTAAGTCAACTACAAGTGTAGTGATGAAGTTGCATTTGTGCCAAAAAGGGTATGCTTAATGTGGTGCCAACAAGTGGACCAATAGAAGGGCAACACTTGGACCACTAACAACACAAAAGTAAAGGATGCATCCAAGATATATGCCAAGTATTACAATTATTTAGGCATAAAGCAAAACAAAGGAAGCAAAGCCAAGAACTCCATGAAGAGCAAAAAAAAAAATCTGCTCCTTTTTAGCAAAATCAAAGTCCAACCTCTTGACCTTCAATGGTCATGAAATAAATCATGTAAGTTCCTTACTATATCAACATGATCTCCTAGAAATTTGAGCTTCAAATTCCATCTCTAGCATAGTTTTCAAAAATCATCAAAGTGATGATGAATAGTGTTTTCAAGATCTAATCTTTGATTTCTTGTTTTGTTTGGATGATCCAAGCTTTGTTAAGGTGTTCTAAGGATTGATCAAGGTTTATTAAGGTCTTACATACTCCAAGGAAGGTATAAACTTCAAGAACCCTAGTCTTTTATTTGAGTTTTAATGGAGTTTTAGATGAGATTTGATAATGTTTATGGCTTGTATTCATGATTTAGAACATGTATGTTGTGTGGGTGTTATAAAAAGATTAATATATGTTTTGTGGCTCCAAGACCTGTTGAGACAATGAGGGAGATGATAAATAGTGCCCATGAGTGTTGGTGGTGGATTGAATGATTATTTGTAGGGTTTTGATTTTGGAAATATCCGAGTTATAGCCGTCGTAATGCTGAAATTTCATAAACTCTTAAAATTTGAGCATAACAATTAGGATAGATGCCTGACCTTAGTGATATTATGGACTGACCTTATAGTTCTTGAGTCATAGATCGTTGTGGCGCAAGAATCGAAACATTCCGACTTACGGTTTAGGAGTTATGGTCAAATTACGAAAATACGTAAGTCAGTGGCGAATCTTGGTAATTAAATACTATAGGTAAAAAGGAAGGTGTGAGAGAAAACCTCATGTGAAACGGATCGTTTTCCGATTTTATAAAAATGTTGGAATCAAAGTTAAACGCGAACGAACCCCTAAAAACCCGCTTGATTATAACTTCGGTAAAACACTTAGAAAACGGGCGATAAAACTCGGAGTATAATATTGATTCGTAACGATCGACTTTAGAACTTGTATGACTTAAGTATGTCCCAAGTGTAAGTAGAGTGACATGTCGTATTAACGAACGAATGTCGGGTCGGATCGATGATAAAAGGAATCCACTAAAAGGGGTATAACGAGATAACTCGAGAACGTGTTTCGATTTAAGTATAACTTAACTTTTAAGATGTTAAGTGATTAATCCCGAATGCCTTGGCTATTTATAGATCACCAGCTGACCCGGGACCCGCTACCACTACCCCTTACCATACTCGACTACCAGGCAAGTTTCAATTCCCTTCTTTTATATATATATATATATATATATATATATATATATATATATATATATATATATATATATATATATATATATATATATATATATATGTTTTCTGTTATACATATGCCATAGCATGCATGCCTACTTTCCAGTTATATCGTTATGCTTGTTCCCTGATTGTTTATTGACATATAAATTAGATAGCTAACGTATCAATTATAAGCCGGTTATTGTAAGACCCTCATAGAAGGGCGTATACATCTTATTCATCAAATATAGACCGGGAGTCAATATTTCTTGACATATCGAGATTACCTCGGAGGAAAATATTTAAGTAAATATTTTTCATTATTTGGGCGACGAATATTATTTGAATATTCGTTCGAGATTATTTATTTAACGATCCTTACTTCAAATAATTATTTGAACGTAACCATTCGACGAATAATATTTTTCAATATTCATTCAGAGTCGAATAGATTAGCGATTATTATTCCGAATATTCTTCTAAAGATTGGACTACTAAATGAATATTATTTGAATATCCATTTAGAATATTATTTTATTAAATGAATATTACTTTTGAATAATCATTTAAGATATTAATTACTTGATGAATATTATTCTAATATTCATCTGAAGCTTGATTTATTTATCGAATATTATCTCGAATATTCCTTTAAAGCTTGGATTACTAAATGAATATTACTTGATATTCATTTAGAATATTATTCATTAAATGAATATTACTTTTTGAATATTCATTTAAATTCCTAATTAATGATGAATATTATCTTAAATATTCCTTTCAGGTCTTATTAATTAATGAATATTATTTTGAATATTCATTTAAATATTTATTTATTCAATAAATATTCTCCTGATATTTCTTCAAGGATTGTTTTGAGAAATACTCTGATTAAAGACATTCTTTCATATTCCTAAATATTCTTTAAATATGTTTAATTCAATAAATGTTCTCTGAATATTTATTCCCTACTTAGAATAACCTCAATAAGGTTTATCTTCTTCGATTATTACGGAAAATATTTCGGAGTCATATTATTATTAATTTAATATTAAGAAAGGTTCTCAGACATCATTCTTCTTTGAGTCTATCTCCCTAATAATAAGGGAACCTTACTTGGAAAATGATATTTATCTTGTCGACTTCCCGGTCATAAAGTATTCTCTTCACTCGCAACTCGGGTGCTATTGACTTATTAAGTCGTTGTTTACCTTCTCATCTTTCGAGGGGTAAGATGGTTGGAATAAGTTGATATTCGTTACCAAGCAATAGCTTGGAAGTTATTGGTGAATTTTCCTTTCCAACTAGATACGACTACTTTGTGGAGTCTTATCAACAAGTATTATATTTAGGGAAAGGGGGACGAATGTTACATTCAGAATCATGAATTCTTTTTGAATTAGGAGTCGTGTAAGAGGCCGAGTAGCGCCGGTCCATCCCCTTTGGCCCAACCGTTGGCCGGGGAGAGCTAGTAAGGCGGTAGACAAGTAAAGCCGTCAGTTCTTCCTTCTACTGGTAGTAAATCTAATTTGAGCTGTACGATCTCGACTGATCATCAAGATTGGAACAGCGGGCGCGGTGAATACTCCATCATTGGTTCATCATCCAAACTTATTTATTTCCTACAACATTATTACTGTTGGCAGAGCTGGAAAAGTGTTCATAACTGGAATTGCAATCTTTTCATGCAAGTTCCTCTTTTAATGGCAATGAGAATATCTCGATTACTTTTGATGTAGCAGATATTTCTACAAACAAATACTTTGAGTTACCTCGTAACTTCATCGTTCATATTATACTGGCATCATTTCCGTAAATGCATGGCATATGGTTTGAAAGATACTTTTGAACTTTTATATATTATCGTTCAGTTATATATTATTGTTGGTGGGCTATTGCTCACCCTTACTTTATTATTATATCACAACAACAGCTAGACCAGATGACTCGCACAAGGCGCACTCGACGCTGGCGAGGACGATGAGACTACCAGAGCGAAAGAGACAGCTATTGGTAGGATAGATTTATTCTTTCAGTACCAAGTATATGGTCTAGTATGACTTATGTAAATGGATGGCAAAGAGTATGTATTTATATTGAAATTCTTTTGGATTGTAAAAACTCATAATGTGATTAATAAAATTTGATTGTTACTCTGATTTCATCTCTGGGACTATAACGGGTGTGTTTTATATTGTTGTGTTGGGTCATAAAGATGTATATTATTTTATGTTGAGGTAAGTTCAAGTATTGTGGACAGAATTGGAGACCGTAACGACCGGATCCCGGACCCCGAATCTGGGGGTGTTACATGCCAAATATCTGTAAGTCCATTGCAGAAATAAAAAATTTGCAACTTATTCAACATGATGTATTCCAGGTTCAATTGAATACCATGGCAACCCAGTTAAATGATGCAATCAACTCCTTGGTAAAGCCATCTTCGTCTAATTTACCAACTTCACATCCTACTACTCTGGAGGATAACCCAAATGAGGGGGAGAAGGTGGATGACCAAGAAAAATCTACTAGGCGTAAGGGCAAGAAAAAGGTTGTTGACAAGGAATTAACTTTATTTTGGGAAAGGAAAAGCTAATTGGAGTATTTGTGCTATGTGGAAAGAAAGCAAAGGCAAACTTGAATATTTGTTCAGTCTAAAGGAACAATTGTCTTGTACTTGGTTAATTTTAGAAATCTGGAAAATGTATATATATGATCCAGAATGCACTTTAATATTATTTATCTTTGAACTTTATTTTTTTATTGTTGTATCAGTTGAGTTATCCTCTATGAATTTGCTTGTCAAACCCTAACAATCAAATAGAGGGAGATTGTAAAAAATAATGCAATGTAATATGTAATAGAGGACATATATAACTCAACTAGGATAAAAGATAAATAATATTAACTCTATACAGGGATCGTGAAATTTGAAGAACAGGCATCAACAAGGATCAAGTCGTTGAAAGAAGTTCATTAATATGATCAAGCCTCAGTGACAGAATAAGATGTACAGATGATTCAGTTGAAGGGTCAAAAGATTCTATGTATTTATATTATTTGAAGATACTGCTGCAGGCTAATCAATTGGAATGTAACGAAGGTGTGAAGATCAAGATCAGTGCTAGTCACTTGTGAACCAGACCAGTGCACTAAGTGTCAGCACATACGAGAAGGATCAACACATTAATTCACAGAAAGAATTGCCAAAGCCTATTGACGATCAAGGACAAACATAATATCTCAAGGTATTGTCAAAATTTAATTTACTCTGAAAATTAAATAAGTAACAGATTAATTAATTATTTATAACAAAATAATTAAATTAATTTGGTACTTGGATTATTTTCTGAGATGTATTAAAATAGCAGAATAAACAGAAGAGAGAAGCCCAAGAGATTAAAAAAATAGTATAACTATGCGTGATTACTATGTAAGATTACTATGCACGGTTACTATGCAGGTACTGTGCAAATAGTGGTACTGTGTAAATAGTGTTACTGTGTAAATATTGATTACTGTGCAAATAGTGGTACTTTGCAAATAGTGGCTGGTGGGGCCCACAGTGGTAGGTGATGAATAGTGGTACTATTCAAATAGTGGTTGGTGGGGCCCACGGGAGCTGTTGAAATATTAAATGGTGGGTGAAATAGTGCCCTCCTTCAGCCTATAAATAGGCCTGTTGTATTTCATTTCAAAACACACCTCAACACACAACTTTCTCTTCTCTCTCTTATATCTTCTCTTTGTAAGCTGCTAGACAGTCCATCTAGTAGGAAAGCCGTCTTAGCCCACTTTCAGGAAGTGTCGGGTAGAAGGTCCTCGTGCCTAGACTATCCTTAGGAGTGTTCTAGTTTTGAAGCTAATCCATTGGATTAGAAGTTGTTAAAATACTGCCTTGAATCTGTGTACTATTCTGTTTTTCAACAAAATAAGGCAGCGCGCCCGCGCCGTGCCATCTTTCCAGAATTAATTTTCTGTTCTGTTTTGGTAATTGCTTTGCTTTGGGTCCAAGTCTTCCGGATCCTTCTGTAACCGCCTAGAGAGTATTATATAAACTCTCTAGGGCATAGGCTAGCATATATGTCTAAAATCTGAGTCAGAAAATCTGAGTCTCTAAGTCTGTAATCTGAATCATATCTGTTATCAATTAAGTCTGTCAGATCTAAAGTCAATTAGATCTGAATCTGTATTCTGTAATCTGTATCCTCAAGATCAATAAAGTTTTCTCTTCTGCCAATCTGTGGTCTTCCTTTACGTTTATAATAATCTTTTTTGTGCTTCCGTTATAACAAACTGGTATCAAGAGCTTGCTTTTTTGGAGAGCTATGTCTGGATCTGGTGGTATTAACGTGAAGGTCGACAAATTTACTGGGCGGAATAGTTTCAGTCTGTGGCAGATCAAGATGCGTGCTTTGTTAAAGCAACAGGGGCTCTGGGCGCCGTTGAATCAGAAATCGGCTGCTGCTTCTACAAGCGCTGAGATGGCCACTCTGGAAGAAAAGGCACACTCAACAATTCTGTTGTGCCATGTAGATGATATTATTACTGAAATCGCGAAGGAGGATACCGCGTCTGGTTTGTGGTTGAAGCTTGAAAGTCTTTACATGACAAAGTCTTTAACAAACAAGTTGCTTCTGAAGCAACGTCTGTTCAGTCTGCGAATGCAGGAAGGTATGCCTCTTCGAGAACACTTAGATCAGTTAAACACAATTTTATTAGAATTGCGTAATATTGATGTTAAAGTTGAAGATGAGGATGCTGCATTGATTTTGTTAGTTTCTTTACCATTATCGTATGAGAATTTTGTACAGTCTTTTATTGTTGGTAAAGATACTATTTCTCTAGAGGAGGTTAGATCTGCTCTCCATACTAGAGAGCTGTGCCATAAGGCGGCTGGTACAGGTGCAGATAATCAGGCTGTTGGATTAATAGCTAGTGAGAGTAATGGACATGGAAAGTCGGGGAAGAAACCAGTTCCTAAGGGTCCAAAACCTAATGATATCTGTAATTACTGTAAAGAGAAGGGACACTGGAAATCTGACTGTCCCAAAAAAAAGAATCAATAGGATGAATTGATAGATACTGCTGCTGTAGCTGATATCAATTCTGAAGAAGATATTACTTTTGTTGCTGCTGATCACACGCATCACTATGATGTGTGGATTCTTGATTCTGGAGCGTCTCACCATATATGCCCGCGCAGGGAGTGGTTTACAACCTATGAGCAAGTAGACGGTGGCAATATTTCTATGGGTAACAGTTTTGCTTATGAGACGGTTGGAATAGGCTCGGTTAAACTTCGGACACAAGATGGAAATTTCTGCACATTGAATGATGTTAGGCATGTTCCACTTATTACAAAGAATCTGATATCTTTGAGTATGTTAGACAGCAAGGGTTTCAGTTTTCAAGGTGAAGGTGGAGTTTTACATGTCTGCAAGGGTTCCAATGTGGTCTTGAAAGGAGTTAAACGTGGTACCTTGTATCTTCTTCAAGGTTCTACGTTATCAGGTTCTGTTGCTGTTGCAACCTCGGAGATTGATAAGATATATGTAAGAACCCAGATTTTGGGTGGAATTAAAACTTTTATGTATTTAATGATGTAAGAATGAATAGTGGATATGGCTACAATGTAATAATTGATATTTGGGAAAGAATGAATGGAATTCGACTTTATTATGTTTATGTCTTGAAGAATGCTAAAGGGTGACAACATAGGTAAGAATAATCTATCTTCTAAGGGAATAAGATATGGCAACTTCAAGCAAGAGAATACTCTCATGTCATCCAGATCGATAACGATTAATCCAGTAGTTCCGTAAAAAGGTTAAGGAACGATCGAAAGAGAATACGGACAATTATACAACCCTAAGAGAACAAGTAAAGAATACAGAATGAATAGTGTTTTGGTGGGAGTATACAATAATATGAGATGACACTATATAGAAGTATTCGGAACGGATTTCCGAGTTCGTATTAGTGATCCAGGGGGAAAATAAGTGTATGTAAAAGCTGTCGGATTCTGAAAAACCGCACTTTTATTTTCTCCGAGAGTTCCCTGGACACTGATAGCCTTAAGTATTTAACGAATGGATTAAAGGAATATAAAATGGAAAGTTAGAATGAAAGATGGAGAATGAAAGTATTATTATTAAAGAGGATTCCCGGTAAACCCTAATTAAAAATCCGTGAAATATTCTCACGAACGATCAATCGAAACGGGTAATAAGCGGACACAGAATCAAGCAGGGAAAGCAAGATACATGTATGTGCAAGTGGATGGAGTAATAGAAACCAAAGTATGTGTTAGGTCCAAATGTGTTGTAGAGGGGGGGTGAATACAACTTTTCGAATATGAGAAGCAATAAATACGATGCAATAAATGAACACACAGATTCAAGGAATATATGTCTTATATATAACTTGAAATGGTTGCTACAACATTCATTACAAAGTATGACAGAAGTTCAGAGAGAAGTGGATGATACTAAGCTCTGTGAATGCACTCTCTCTTTTTCTCTTATTGCTCACTAACTAAAACATTACACAAGTACTTCTATTTATACTACATGTAATCTATGTCCTGTAGACTTCAAAGACTAAGATATACGTGGCCCAATGATGTCCACATAAATCTTGCCTTATCTTGAAAGCTTGGAAATCTGCCAATCAGAAGATGCCATGTGTCATGTTGAAGCTGCACTCTAAGTAGAACTTCTATTTGAGAATTTCTACTTAGCCATCTCGAATTTTCTAAGTA
This sequence comes from Saposhnikovia divaricata, assembly GCA_036435485.1. Classification (NCBI taxonomy): domain Eukaryota; kingdom Viridiplantae; phylum Streptophyta; class Magnoliopsida; order Apiales; family Apiaceae; genus Saposhnikovia; species Saposhnikovia divaricata. Next base: position 110,084,477 of record CM071598.1, read on the forward strand.
GAACTTCTACTTAGAAACTTCTACTTGGTCATCTAGAATATTTAGTACTTAGAAAATATTCTGGTCTTCAACTTGAAACTCCAATGCACATCTTGAACTTGTGATATCTTCATGTCTTCTTTGTTCTTCACTAAGCTCTTGAATATGGATCTTTATTACTGACATAAACTTGCTATCAATGTCCTGACACTTGATGCAACGGTCTGGTTCATAAGTGACTAGTCTTGATAGGGTTTTTGCTTCTTGAATAAGTTACCATATCCAATTAGTAATGTGGCTTTCCAATATTTGCTTTCCTTCTTGTTCACTTGAAATCAATTGGTCTTATTGATACTGATAGTTATGATCTTGATTCTTGGCTTTTCAAATCACTGAGGCATGAACAACTTTGACTTGAACTTCTCTCAATGATTTCTTCTTGGATTGATCATAGTTAACATGTTGAATTGTATCAATTACCTTGTCTTCATTTGGTGTTGATTTCTTGTGACTTCTTGTTCTTGATTGTCTTCTGGTTAAGTATCTTTTCCTTTAGTTTGAGTTACATTAGTTATAGTGTTACAAGTTTACACACTCTGCCTTTCAATCTCCCCCAATTTGATTGTCTAACAATGACATTCAAATTAATGAAGGATAACTCAACTAAACAATGAGACGAGAAAAGATAATTAACATTATAGTCTTGAATAATTTACAATTGAAATTTACATGAAAACAATACAAAGAACTTAAACTAGAAACAGAATTTGAACTTCGAATTAAAGATCATTTGAGTGATTCCTATCACCTGGATTATTTCATACCTTTTAGTCAAACTTGTATCACCTTATTGGATTCACTCTAAGGTGAATTTTCCTCAAGTGAGTTAAAGCAACCGAAAGACATGAAGTTTTTCCAACTTCAAGTTCACACCACTCTGACCTTTAACCCTAATTCCGTTTCCTCTTTCTAGCTTCAGCAGCTTGGTCTCTCTATTCTTTCTGCCTTTTGCGCTTCTCCTTCTGCTGCTATTCTTTCTTGTACACTGGATCTTTAAGCTGCTTCCACCTAGCATTCAACAGACTTACAGCTTCCATTTCTAGAGGATTCTTGGGCTCTGGATAAGGATGTTTGAAAAGCCTTCTGAGTTTGTCCACCTCCTGAGTAGTCCTGATCTTTGGAATATCATCAAAGTTCTTCATTATGAGCTGATATTTCCAATGTGTTTTATCAGCTTTAAACTGACAATAGATCATCTTGGGGTAGCCCTTGACACGGTTAGTATTGTGGACACTAGCCGCATCTCGCTCCATTCGCTTCTTTTCCACCACTATCTCAGACAGGTAACTCATGAGTCTCTGCTTTTCTTCAACAAACTTATCTTCCACTTCGCCCCATTTGAATACATATAATACTCTCTCCAGAAATGCAGCATCTTGAGTCCGTGGCAACCATTGTCTACTCATATGCAAGATTGTTTGATTCTGGTCTGCATCTATGAATACTAAGGCATCAGCTGTATCTTCAACATAAGCGTGTATCCAGTATACACTATCACTTCCTGGAACACCAATAGCCTCCCTTATTTCTCCTTGTTCTAGTGCTCCAGAAGGAAGAGTCAGAGCTTCATCTACATTCTTCATGGCTTGAAGAATATTCCATTTCTTCTCTATCAGCTCCGGCTCAATCTTCACGTCATCAAGAGGGTTTGGAGCAATGACATCACACTTCCACACCTCATTGCTCTTCTTGAATATAACTCTTTCAATGATCTCCACGGATTTATCTTTAAGCTCAGAAGCAAATCCCTTACTCATCATTTGTCTACAGACAGCTTTGAGAGATTCTACTGAAAGCTCCATTAGATCATTTTCCTCCATGCTAACCCTCTTCATCTTTCCGTCAACTACCATCCGGACAAAATTTGGATATGCTGAGAATTCTGGACCCTTGTCCTCTGCTAGCTGCATTAACTGATCCCTGTACAGAATGCTTAGCTCCTCAGATTGAGAGTATTGAATTTTAGTCGCTAGCAAGAACAACTCTGACGCAGATCTTCTCATTATGAATTGGTCATCCACATATAGGAAAGATGTTGGGACTCCTTCTACCAAAGACAAGATAACCTGCCACTCCTTAAGATTTGCATTGTATCCAACCCTGACTTTAGAAATTAATCTCTTCAAAGCATTTATATAGTCCCCAGTCATTGGATTCTGCAAATTCAAGTTGTAGAACAGATCATCTGCATCCTTGTTATGAACTCCTTTCGCACAGGGTCCCATCATTATCTTCCTTGCTTCATCCCATTTCTGCCCTATCCTTCGTTTGTCCAGATCAACTTGAGGATCAGCTAGCCTTGCAAGCTCATGATCATACTGCTTCCCTTGTAGCTCCACCTTCTTTTCTAGGAACGCAGCATGTTCTTGCATCATCTTCATTTTATGGAACTGAGCTTGTTCCAAGGCTAACTGTTGAGCTTTAAGGGTTTCCTCATCAACAGGAAATTCTTCAGGCATTCCGGAAGACATCCCAGCACCTCCACCTTGTTCCTTCAAAGATCTTTTTATAGCGTGTGCCAACGGTACGTCTTCCATGTCAGAATCTGAGTCAAGTACCTCCTGTACTGTTTCCTGATGACTCAGGTCAACAAATGGTTCATCAACCATTACTGCCTTACCCTTTCTCATCCTCAGAGCCTCTTCATCAACAGACGGCTCAACTTCTGGTTCCTTGACAAGATCAGCGGGTTCTTCAATTTCTTCGATGTGAACTGCCTGCTGTCTCGTCTCCTTTCCACTCTCCCCCTTAGGTGAGTTATCCTGAGCTCCACCTTGGTCTTCAGATCCACCAGCTGCATAGGAACCTCCAAAACCAGAACCAGAGGCTCCCGCTCCACTAGCACCACCTGCACCAGCATCGGGGGGAGGTTGTTGTGACTCGAAGCACTCCGGGGGCACAAAACTCCTGATTGCGAACATCATTCTACTGATTTCCACAGCCATTGTATGCATTGTAGACTCCAATGCCCCCATCCTCTCATTGAGAGTGCTTCCCAAGACACCACCAGCATGGCCCAAGTCATTGACCTTATTTGTCAAATCATCAAAAGCTGTAGCTTGACTTGCCATTCTTGCTGCGTAGTCGTCTAGAGCCCTTTGATTGTTTCCAATATTCATCCCGAACTGCCCCATCGTCTGTCCGAACTGCCGCATCTGACTTTCCATAGAAGTCATACGCGTATCAAGATTTTCAGTGTTAAGGGACGGTGTTTGGTTTAGGTGACCTCGCTCTAATACTCGTTCTCTTGGTATTTGGCGCTCGGTTTCGGGCCTTGAAAATGAAGGTCCCTCTCTCCCTAACCTCTCACACACACTCCCTGTCTCACGCTCGTGTATGTCTTCAATTATTGATCCGAAATATGAAGCAGTACCTGCAGAAATTTGATAAGCAAAATAATTGGCAGTTATGGGATCTATGTCTGTTATGTCCTGAGTTGGAATCTCAGGCTGAGCGGCTGCAAAGTGTTCTTGTACGACATTAGAACCGATCCTCTTTGCAGCATCAGTACGTACCGGTGAAGGTACGGCTGAAGTTGTTAAAACTCCATGTCCTTTTGAAGCAACAGGATCATCAAAAGGTACAAAACTGTCATCAAAATCCCTATGTGTAGACTGTTTAAAGGGAGAACCACTCTCGTGAGGTGGAGTGGTTGCGTGTGACACACTAGGGTTTGACTGTGGTTGTGAAGTAGTAGCGTGGAAAAGTTTGGCTTTCTTTCGAATAAGTTGCTGCTCTTCGGGTTCATTCTCCTCATCATTTTCTACATATACACGTGCTGGATTTCTGACTTCCGTTAACAAGGGTGAAAGAGAATAAGAATGTGTATTGGACTCAGAAATGTAGCTCTCACCCTGGGATAGATCCTGCGGGTTAGCAGTCTCTTGGGTCGCGGAATCAGATACATAGGAGGAGGAATGAATAGTATGCAGGGAGAGATTACCTGATTGATTACCTTGTGCATCATCGCTTTCCTCATCAGGAATCTCATCAAATGCCTCAGCATGAACAGATGGATTTTGAGCATGTGATGAAACTTGTGATGATGCCTCCAAATTGGTAACTCCTGCATCATATCTAAGCCACATTTGTATATTTTCAGGAATTGACATCGGTTTACCTTGATGTTTATCCTGATTAGCAATGGTTGAAAGTGACTTAGTGCCCATCCCTAGCGATGCAGATGTTGGGCTTCCGGCAAATCTCTGTCTAACAGCAAGAGCATCCTTCGGTATTAAGTCATTAATGAGCATTTGAAGGAACCGAGGAAACCAGCAGACAACATCAGCTGTAGTGAGGTCTCTGCTTGCAAGAGATCCCATTGAGGCCACTATCTCAGAGAGAACTATGCGTCCATAATTTATATCCAGTTCTCTTGCTAGGGCAACTGCAAAGGTTTGCATTGGAATTGGAATTTGATGAAAGTCTTTTTCGCGTGCCCGAAAACATCTTGTGATGGCCTCGAAAAAGTAATTCCATTCCACATGGAAGAATTGCTTTTGGATATTTCCTGTGATTGGGCCTTTCGGAGGATAACATCCAATTTCTTCAAAGAATGTGAGGCGTTCTGTAGCTGTAGGTTCTGGATCATAAGCATCTTTGATTGGGAATCCCAGAAGCCTGTTGACAATTTCTTCGGTCACCTCATATTCCTGACCCGCTAAGGTAAACCTGAAACCGAAGGGGGTTGATTTTCTCCCAAAAGTAACCGCACTAGTCCATAATTGCTGTAAAGCATCATGTACTAGTGTAGGTTTAGCAGTAAAAGCATGGCTAGCTTTGGAGTACAAATTGAGAAATCGTATCCAAAACTTAAACCGCGGGAGTTGATCACCAATTTCCGTAGAAATATTATAAAAATTGTTTTTAGCAAGTGAAAATTGGTGAGCCATTTTGATTAAATGTTTTTCTTTAAAAGATTTGAATTTTTTTTAATTAAGAAAAACAAATAATGTACGAATTAATCAGTTTTATTCCTTTTAATTTTTCGAGAATATCAAAAGACAATCTGAAAATTTAAACTATGGGATATGAACAGTTGCCAATTACTAAATCTGAATATTAAAAAAGGATGAATATTTGTGTGTTTATCAGCGAAATCGTGTGTGTGTATGGAGAATACGAAATCGTGCTTTGTGAACAGTTACACAAACAATATATGTTCGTGTGTATGTATATGCGTGTGTATATGCGGTTACAAAACACAGTATCACAATGATTAATGATAACACAGTGAATATCAGTCAAAAGTTTGGCAGTAATTCGTGATTAGTATGAGATTAATCACAAAAACACGGGTTAATAGTATGAAGTCTGTGAAATCGCACTGTTTTTGTGAAACGGCTGCTGTGAAAATGAAATTAGGTAAAGTGAATTAGGCATCGAGTTAGAGATGTATATATAGATGAATGTGAAATGACAAAAATGTCCCTGTTAAAAAGAGTAAAAAATTACCAAGTCCATACAGGGAACACCTAAGTCGAACTCTATCTCGAACATCTCTATCTCGAACATCAAGTCGAACTTCGAGATAAAGTTCGAGATAGAGGTTAACTCGAACAATTAAGCACAAATAAACACTTTAACCAATTTTACAGCAGAAACTATAGGGAAATCCTATCTCGAACATTATTAACTTGTAGTAAACTTGGAAAATTCCCCTCTTAAGAAAAACAGGGAAAATTCAAGATACTTTTCGAGTTAGAAGTCTATCTCGAACATCAAGTCAAAATTCGAGTTGAGTTTCGAGATAGACTAACTCGAAGTTAATCTCATTCTTTCCAAAATACCCCCTTGAACCAAAAAGTACAGGGTAATTCAAGATATGTTTCGAGTTAGGAGTGTAACTCGAAAAATTCCCTTTAGCTTAACTGAGAACTCTATCTCGAACATCAAGTCGAAATTCGAGTTGAGTTTCGAGATAGACTAAGAACTCTATCTCGAACATCAAGTCGAAATTCGAGTTGAGTTTCGAGATAGACTAACTCGAAGTTAATTCTCAGTTCTTTTCAAAATAATCCCTTAATGGAAACCTCATCTCAACTTTTGAGATAAAATTCGAGATAGACTTTATCTCGAATATTTTGAAGATAGAACTAGGCACACTGGTAACTCGAACTCGAACTCTAAGTCGAATTTCGAGATGAATTTCGAGATAGCCAACTCGAAATTCTTCCCAGACTTAGAATTTTTCAAAATCTTCACTCTGACAGCTTAAGTCGAAATTCAAGTCGAATTTCTAGATGAGTTTCGAGATAGAACCTAACTCGAAATTTTGAAGTTTTTTAATTCTAAGGCCTCTAAATACATGAAACTCATAGGTAAATTCATCTAAAAATCATGCAATATTTAGAATATTATGAATTTAACTCCCCCTATGATCATGCAATCTAACAAGCATAAATTCACAGATTTGTGCTATAAAAGACACTTAAAACACAATGAATTCATGCAAAATCACACTATATGCAAACTATAACAATCATTAATTAGGCATTTTAAAGTCTAAGCACATAATGATTGATTAGCTTGCACATACAAACATAAACATGGATTTTATAGATAGAAGGCTTTACTAACTTGTGTTAAGCATTCCCAATTCACCAACCAATCTATTGAATGTTACTTCATCAAGAGGTTTGGTGAATATATCTGCAATTTGTTGCATTGTGGGCACAAAATGTAGCTCCACAGTCCCCTCCTCGACATGTTTTCTTATGAAATGATACTTGATGTCGATGTGCTTAGTTCTTGAGTGATCTACAGGATTGTTGGTTATGGCAATGGCACTTGTGTTGTCACACATGATTGGAATTTTCTTGTGCTCCATGCCATAATCCTTCAATTGGTTCCTCATCCACAGTATTTGAGCTACACAGCTTCCAGCAGCAATGTACTCAGCTTCAGCAGTAGAAGTAGATACTGTATGTTGTTTTTTACTTTGCCAGGACACCAATCTTCTGCCAAGAAATTGGCAAGCACCAGATGTGCTTTTCCTATCAATCCTGCAACCTGCATAGTCTGAATCCGAATAGCCAATTAAATTAAAACCTGTATCTCTTGGGTACCAAATCCCTAGATTTGGTGTGCCCTTGAGATACCTAAAAATTCTTTGGACGGCTACGAGATGTGATTCTCTAGGATCCGCTTGGAACCTTGCACATAAACAAGTTGCGAACATTATATCGGGTCTACTTGCAGTTAAATAGAGGAGTGAGCCAATCATACCTCGATAGCTTGTGATGTCAACTGATTTACCTGATTTGTCTTCATCAAGCTTCGTGGCTGTTGCCATGGGAGTCTTAGCTGCTGATGCATCTTCTAGATTATACTTCTTGAGTAAATCTCTGACGTACTTGGATTGACAGATAAAGATACCATCTTTTCTCTGACTGATCTGCAATCCAAGGAAGAAGGACAGCTCTCCCATCATGCTCATCTCATATTTTTCCTGCATTAGCTTGGCAAATTTCTCGCACAAGCGCTCATTTAATGACCCAAAAATAATATCGTCCACATATACTTGAACAAGTATTAAGTCATTTCTCACAACTTTATAGAACAATGTTTTATCAATTACTCCCCTAACAAAACCATTTTCAATTAAGAATAGGGATAGGGTTTCATACCATCGCCTTGGGGATTGCTTGAGGCCATAGACAGATTTGAAGAGTAGATACACAAAATCTGCATGTTCTGGATCAACGAAGCCAGGCGGCTGTTCCAGATACACTTCTTCTTCTAACTCTCCATTCAGGAAGGCACTTTTCACATCCATCTAGAAAACCTTGAAGTTCTTATGTGCTGCAAATGCCAAGAACATCCTGACTGCCTCAAGTCTTGCAACTGGTGCATAGGTTTCATCATAATCAATTCCTTCTCGCTGAGAATAACCTTTTGCAACCAAACGAGCCTTGTTTCGTGTTACAAGTCCGTTTTCATCCAGTTTATTTCTGAATACCCACCTAGCTCCAATTACGGATATGTTATTTGGTCGGGGTACCAGTTTCCAAACTTTCTGCCTTTCAAACTGATTGAGTTCCTCTTGCATTGCAATCACCCAATCAGCATCGCCAAGAGCTTCTTCTATTTCTTTAGGTTCAAGCTTGGATAAGAACCCAGAATATAAGAAGATATTAACCATGTCAGCTCTTGCAGTTCTTCTAGTAGTCACACCAGCATCTGGATCACCAATAATTAACTCAAACGGATGGTCTCTATTCCATACTCGTTCACCTGGAAATTGTCTTGATGATTCAGCTTGACTTTCTGAGTTGGGGTGCTGACCACTTTGATTATTTTCACTAACTCCCCCTGAGTTAGTGCCAGCTCCTACAGAACTAGAGTCAACTCGACTCGAGCCTTGAACAGTAGTCCTTGAGCTGCTATTTACTCCCCCTGAGTTGTTGCCGGTTCGTACTGAAGAAGTCTCTCCTGATCTTGTAGAATTAGCTTGTTCACTAGACTCAGGTTCTTCATGTACACTTGGAACATTTAATGGAACAACCAACTCAGGTTCATCTTCAAGATCTTCTAAGTCCAGATTCTGAAATTTTAGGGACTCAGGTTCACTAGAATCTCTTGAAATTGATGAGAGTTTGGTATCGTCGAATCTGACGTTGTAACTTTCAGTCACTTTTCGATCATTCACCAAGAACACTCTATAAGCTACCACCACATCTGTAGAGTAACCAACAAAGATTCCTTCACGAGCTTTTGCTGCAAACTTGCCTAGATTTTCATCATCTATAAGCACATAGCATTTTGCTCCGAAGACATGAAAGTATTTGATTGTTGGTCTTCTGTTGTTCATTAGCTCACATAGTGTCTTTTCTTTATCTTTTATGATCAAGGTTCTATTTTGAGTGTAACAAGCGGTACTCACTGCTTCGGCCCAGAAATACAAAGGAAGTTTTGAATCATACAACAAAGTTCTTGCTGCTTCAACCAAAGTTCTATTCTTCCTTTCAACTACTCCATTTTGCTGTGGAGTTCTCGGGGCTGAATACTGACGACGTATTCCTTTAGATACACAGAAGTCATTCAGCACTGCGTTTTTGAATTCAGTGCCATTGTCTGATCTAATCGTCTTCACAGTAAGTGTTGAAATATTTTCAATTTGAGTGATATGATCAATGATTAAGAAAGGTACTTCATCTTTCGTCATTGCGAACAATACCCATGTATACTTGGAGAAGTCATCCACGATTACCAAAGCATATCTTTTCCTAGACAAAGATAGGACATTCACTGGGCCAAACAAATCCATATGAAGAAGTTGTAGAGGCTCAGTAATACTAGAAATTTCTTTGCTTTTATGCGATGCTCGCTTCGACTTTCCCATTTCACAAGCTTCACAGAGTCCTTTCGGAGCGAACTCCATTTGAGGTAGATCTCTCACCAGTTCTCGCCTCGTGAGAGCATTCATCGTTTTGAAGTTTAAGTGAGATAACCTTTTGTGCCATAACCAGCTTTCATCATCCGAGGCTTTGCTGTAGAAACAGGTGACCTCATTCTGATTTGCTGAATCCATATCTGCAACAAAAAGATCTGCCTTTCGAACTCCTCTCAACGCTAGTGAGCCTTCCTTGATGTGAGTGATTGATACACCTTTCTTGTTGAAGACAATTTCGTAACCTTTGTCACAGAATTGACTGATACTCAACAGATTATGCTTCAGTCCCTCAACAGAATTGACTGATTCTTGGGTGTAGTAGTCATCATCACTGTTAGATGCGCACTCGTCATCATTATCAACTTGATGTGGTGCAAGTGATGATTTAGGCTTTGCTGCAACCATTGCCTTCTTAGACTCTTCCTCATCAGCAACTAATCCTGATGCACTTTCTTTTCCCTTTGAATCATTGTCCCATGCTTGATCTTGAAGTGTTTCCAGCTCATAGGTCTTTAATATTCCATAATATTCTTCCAGAGAAGTTGTATGCAAATCTCTGGTTTCTCTTATTGCGTAGACCCTATGTTCAATGCTTTTTGGCTGGTTCCTCAGATATCTCGTATTAGTCTCAACCATGGGGAGAGTTTCACCTCTCAGATTCAAATCCAATACCAACTGACTGAATCGTAGGTAGACATCTGTTATGCCTTCTCCTTTCCTTATTCTAAAGGTGTCATACTCCATCTTGAGTATGAGTGTCTTGTTGCTTCTGACCTCTGCAGATCCTTCCATGACAACTTCTATCTTGTCCCAAATCTTCTTCGCTGTAGTCAGACCTTTAACTATGTTGAACATTTCATGATCAAGAGATTCCATCAAGGTTTGTCGAACGGCAGTATCACAAGCTATTTGTTCCTTGTCAGCATCCGAAAAGTCCGCTGCCTTTTTGGGCTCAGACCGAGGTGCTATAACCACCCCTCCTTCCGTATGTGCAGGAATAACCACCATAGGAACAAATTTACCCTTGTCAAGGACTTCCAGATATTCAGGGTTAACAGTCTCTAGATATAGTCTCATTCTGAAAACCCATTCTTCATAGTGATCTCGGTTGAACATTGGGATCTTGAATGCATTTTTAGGAGCCATTTCAATTCTGGTCAATAAAAGTTTCTAAGTACCCAAGACTAGGCTATGTAGAATATTTATGTAGAACTTTTGCCTAAGTCAAAATTTCTCTAAGTAGAAATTTTGCTCAAGTCGAAATTCACCAAGTAGAAATTGTCCAAGTCGAAATTCTATGTAGAAATTCTCAAGTAGAAATTCTATGTAGAACTTTTGTCCTTAGAATAATTTTTCTGCAGATTACTTTAATATTGAATAAACAATATTATCTCTTTAACACCTTTTGACTTTGAATGCTTTACTCACCTAACCCACCTAACCCACGTGCTAGGTAATGAATATGTCTTGTTCACTTTCGGCCGTGAATAATGCAAATCACAAAGTCCAAAAACACCTTTTTATTCTTTTACTATTTTTCTGTTTGAAAAGGAGATCAAAAAGTTGTTGGGTTGTCTTCTTTGATAAGAACATATGATGAACACTCAAGAACACCAAATATGAAAGTACCCAGATTAATTCACAAAAATTAATTAAAATACATCCAAGCTAATTAATCACACCTGGAGTATTTAAATAATTTTTCAGATGAGTTTTTCACCACAAACGATTTAAAGCACACTTTTCAAGAAAATGAAAAGTAGATCTAGAAAATGAAAACTCACGATTCTTCTACCAAACACAAGGATCTATGTTTTGTATGTTAAACATAAAGCTCTGATACCAATTGTTAGGTCCAAATGTGTTGTAGAGGGGGGGTGAATACAACTTTTCGAATATGAGAAGCAATAAATACGATGCAATAAATGAACACATAAATTCAAGGAATATATGTCTTATATATAACTTGAAATGGTTGCTACAACATTCATTACAAAGTATGACAGAAGTTCAGAGAGAAGTGGATGATACTAAGCTCTGTGAATGCACTCTCTTTTTTTCTCTTGTGTTTTTCTCAAGAATTGCTCACTAACTAAAACATTACACAAGTACTTCTATTTATACTACATGTAATCTATGTCCTGTAGACTTCAAAGACTAAGATATACGTGGCCCAATGATGTCCACATAAATCTTGCCTTATCTTGAAAGCTTGGAAATCTGCCAATCAGAAGATGCCATGTGTCATGTTGAAGCTGCACTCTAAGTAGAACTTCTACTTGAGAATTTCTACTTAGCCATCTCGAATTTTCTAAGTAGAACTTCTACTTAGAAACTTCTACTTGGTCATCTAGAATATTTAGTACTTAGAAAATATTCTGGTCTTCAACTTGAAACTCCAATGCACATCTTGAACTTGTGATATCTTCATGTCTTCTTTGTTCTTCACTAAGCTCTTGAATATGGATCTTTATTACTGACATAAACTTGCTATCAATGTCCTGACACTTGATGCAACGGTCTGGTTCATAAGTGACTAGTCTTGATAGGGTTTTTGCTTCTTGAATAAGTTACCATATCCAATTAGTAATGTGGCTTTCCAATATTTGCTTTCCTTCTTGTTCACTTGAAATCAATTGGTCTTATTGATACTGATAGTTATGATCTTGATTCTTGGCTTTTCAAATCACTGAGGCATGAACAACTTTGACTTGAACTTCTCTCAATGATTTCTTCTTGGATTGATCATAGTTAACATGTTGAATTGTATCAATTACATTGTCTTCATTTGGTGTTGATTTCTTGTGACTTCTTGTTCTTGATTGTCTTCTGGTTAAGTATCTTTTCCTTTAGTTTGAGTTACATTAGTTATAGTGTTACAAGTTTACACACTCTGCCTTTCAGTATGTCACATGTAAGTCAACTACAAGCTAAGTGGTATAAGTGCATTTTTGCAAAAAGGATGTGCTTAATAAGGAACCTACACTTGTCATAAGATGAAGCACCAAGATTAGGCTAGTGGAGTATGATGTAATCACTTTAGGATAGATATTATCTTAAGACAACACCTAATAATTCATTTCCACCAAGCCAAGAAAGAAACCAAAGCAAAACTCTCCATTTCCCCTTTGAAACACAACTCTCGGCCAAGGTGCTAGAAGAGGAGGTTCCCACCATTGTTTGTTCTTCTAATTTTTAGGGTAAGTACTTCATATCATGGCTTAGATCCCCTAGAAATTTCAGCCTCAAATTCACTTTCTTTCATTTTCAAATAAATCATCAAAGGTGATGATGAATAGTGTTTCCAAGATCTAATCTTTGTTTTTCTTGTTTTCATGGTTGATCCTAGCTAAGTTAAAGCTATCCAAGGGCAATACCAAGCTTTGTGAGGCTATTACATACTACAAGGAAGGTATAAGACTTGAAAACCCTTGTTCTACTTTGAGTTTTAAGCATGTTCTTGAATGGATCTAGCTTAGTAATGATTATGTTCATGTTATAAGCATGTTTAGTTAGTGATTTAGTGATTTGATTAACATGATGAGTTTGATACTAAGATCAGTGGCTTCTGGACTTGTTGAGATGCTTATTATGTGTATAAGTTGATTAGATGCCCGGTGTGGCTTGGTTGTTGCATAATGAATTTTAGAACGCTCGATTCGTAGCCGTCGTAATGCCCGATTTTCATTAACACTAAGAAACCGAACTGGTCAGTAGCCATAACTCTCTGTTCTGGCAAGATTAATGAACCCTACTGATAGAGTTTTGAACATAGATCACTTTGGCGAAAGAATCGAAGCATTTTGATTTACGGTTTAGGAATTATGAGCAAATTACTAAAAGTAGTTCGAATCCGTAAACGAAAGTTCGTAACTGAAATTGAACCCTCGTAAACTATGTAACGTCATGGAGAATCTTGGTAAATAAATACTAGGGGTAAGAAGGAAGGTGTGAAAGAAAACCGTATGTCAATAAGAGCATTTTTCAATTTATTAAAAATGTTCGAGTCAAGGTTAAACGCGAACGAACCCCTAAAAGACGACTCTTTTATAACTTTGGTAAAACACTTAGAAAACGGGCAATAAAACTCGGAGTATAATATTGGTTCGTAACGATCAACCTTAGAACTCATATGACTTAAGTATGTCCCAAGTATAAGTGCAGTGACTTGTCGTATTAGCGAACGAATGTCGGGTCGGATCAGTGATAATAAGTAATCCACTAAAAGGGGTATAACGAGATAACTCGAGAACGTGTTTCGATTTAAGTATAACTTAACTTTTAATATGTTAAGTGATTAATCCCGAATGCCTTGGCTATTTATAGATCACCAAGCTGAGCCGGGACCCGCTACCACTACCCCTTACCGTACTCGACTACCAGGCAAATTTCAATTCCCTTCTTTTATGCTGTTGTTGTGATTGAATAAATATATAGATATGATTGCTGTTATACATATGCCATTGCATGCATGCCTACTTTCAAGTTGAATTGATATACTTGTTCCCTGAATGTTATTGTTGGCTTATAAGCTAGATAGTTATATATCAGTTATAAGCCGGTTATTGTAAGACCCTCATAGAAGGGCGTATACATCTTATTCGTCAAATATAGACCGGGAGTCAATATTTCTTGATATATCGAGATTACCTAGGGAGAAAATATTTAAGTAAATATTTTCTATTATTTAGGCGACGAATATTATTTGAATATTCGTTCGAGACTAATTATTTTAACGATCCTTACTTCAAATAATTATTTGAATGTAACTATTCAACGAATAATATTTCTCAATATTCATTCAGAGTCGAATTGATTATCGACTATTATTTCAAATATTCTTCTAAAGATGAGACTATTAAATGAATATTAATTGGATATTCTTTTAGAATATTATTTTATTAAATAAATATTACTTTTGAATATTCATTTAAGATATTAAATACTTGATGAATGTTATTTTAATATTCATCTGAAGCTTGATTTAATTATCGAATATTATCTCGAATATTCCTTAAGGCTTGGATTACTAAATGAATATTACTTGATATTCATTTAGGATATTATTCATTAAATGAATATTACTTTTGAATATTCATTTAAATTCCTAATTAATTATGAATATTACCTTAAATATTCTTTTCAGGTCTTATTAATTAATGAATATTGTTTTGAATATTCATTTAAATATTTATTTATTCAATAAATATTCTCCTGATATTTCTTCAGGGATTATTTTGAGAAATACTCTGATTAAAGATATTCTTTCATATTCCCAAATATTCTTTCAATATTTTAACTCAATAAATATTCACTGAATATTTATTCCATACTTAGAATAATCTCGATAAGGTTTATCTTCTTCGATTATTACAGAAAATATTTCGAAGTCATATTATTATTAATCTTATATCAAGAAAGGTTCTCAGACATCATTCTTCTTTGAGTCTATCTCCTTAATAATAAGGGAACCTTACTTGGAAAATGTTATTTATCTTGTCGACTTCCCGATCATAAAGTATTCCCTTCACCCGCAACTCGGGTGCTGTTGACTTTTTAAGTCGTTGCTTACCTTCTCATCTTTCGAGGGGTAAGATTACTGGAACAAGTTGATATCCGTTACCAAGTAATAGCTTGGGAGTTATTGGTAAATTTTCCTTTCCAACTAGATACGACTACTTTGTGGAGTCTTATCAACAAGTATTATACTTGGGGAAAGGGGGACGAACGTTACATTCAGAATCATGAATTCTATTTGAACTAGGAGTCGTGTAAGAGGCCGAGTAGCGCCGGTCCATCCCCTTTGGCCCAACCGTTGGCCGGGGAGAGCTAGCAAGGCGGTATACAAGTAAAGCCGTCAGTTCTTCCTTCTACCGGTAGTAAATCTAAATTGAGCTGTACGATCTCGACTGATCATCAAGATTGGAACAGCGGGCGCGGTGAATACTCCATCATTGGTTCATCATCCAAATTTATTTATTTCCTGCAACATGATTACTGTTGGCAGAGTTGGAAAAGAGTCATAACTGGAATTGCAACCTTTTCTTGCAAGTTCCTCTTCTTAATAACAATAAGAATATCTCGTTTACTTTGATGTAGCAGATATTTCTTCAAGCAAATACTTTCAGTTACCTTGTAACTTCATCGTTCATATTATACTGGCATCATTTCCGTACATGCATGGCATATGGTTTGAAAGATAGCTTTGAACTGTTTTAAATTATCGTTCAGTATATATTTGTTGGTGGGCTTTCGCTCACCCTTGCTTTGTTTATATTATGTCACAACAACAGCTAGGACAGATGGCTCGCGTCAGGCGCACTCGGCGCAAGCAGGTTACCCGACCCACCGGACTACCCGCTGAGATGCTAGCCGCCATTGTTGAGGTAGCATAGTTAGACAGCTTTTGTTTCCTGTTTAACTATATGTATAATTAATGTAATCAACGGCAAAACTTTTAAACCTATGATGTTATCCTTTTGGGATTGTAATAACTTTTATTCGTAACCCCTTTAATGTAAGACTTATTTCAATTTCATCTCTGGGACTATAACTGTTGTGTGTGTGAGTGGTAATTATTGTGGGGTCACAGCATGTGATTTATTTATTGTGGATTCAAGTCAAGTATTATGAATGGATGTAAGACCGTAACCACCAGATCCCCGACCCCGGATCTGGGGGTGTTACAGAGATGGTATCAGAGCGAGAGTTATATATCCTAAGAGATGATACGACGTTATACAATAATAAATTCAATAATATAATAAGAACCCCTGCCAGGTTCACCTAAAACCCTTACGGGAACTTTTTAAGTATCATGATAGTAACATAGTTCGTCTTGTGTAGGCGAGCGACTTGTCGGCCCAGGAGGCAGCTGCGAGACAGCATGATGAGGACATGTTCCGGACTAGGGACCCATACTATGAGCACTTGCCTGAGGAGGATACTGAGCCTGAGGAGGAGGACGCTGAGGAGGTCCAGGTTGATGCTGATACTGATGTGATCGAGTCTGAGGAGGAGGACCCTGAGGAGGTCCAGGATGATGCTGACACAGATGTTGTTGAGACTGAGGGGGATGAGGACCCGGAGGGGATCCAGACAGGACAGGATGCTGAGTTAGTGGTTGAGGATGATGATTATTGGGTTGTGACTGAGATCAGGACTTTGGGAGATGACACTGACATGACCACGGATCATGTGGTGCCGGTAGATGAGGGTGTTGATGGAGATATAGATGAGCCAGTAGTTGGTGCTGTAGGGAGTTCTGGACTTTTTGTGCCACTCCTCCCTGTTGAGAGAGCCCCTACCCCACCACCACTACCAGTGAGCCCGTACCCCGACGAGTTTGAGGAGCTTACCCCAGAGCCCCAGCAGACAGAGACTGCCGCTCCAGCTGAGCCATCCACCCCACATCATGCCCCGATAGGAGGAGTCCCAGTATGTGTTCACAACTTGATTGTGAACGGGCTTTATAGAGAGTTGTCTGTGGCAGATGCCAGGTTGGCAGAGTCTAGGAGTGAGTTAGCAGCAGAGAGAGCCGCCCGGATGAGGTTGCAGGGCAGGAGGACTATCAGTGACAGAGTTGGGTATAGGGCTGTGACCCGCATCGAGCTGAGGGCTCGGGTGAGGGTGCGACAGTTGCCTACTGATGGGCATGGTAGGGTAGACAGAGCAGAGGCTGAGGAGGTTTTCCACATCGCCATGGGGAGGGTTCGGAGGATGTTTCGTCGTGGCGGCTGACTTCAGATGTAGTGATGCAGTGGTCTAGTTGTCTAGTCATGTACGGACATAGTAGTGCCGGCTTTTGTAGGGATGGTTTTCTTGTACTTGTTTTCCCTTTTTGCAGACTAGACAGATAGACAGCGTATTTCACTTTTGACTTGTTGTTGTTGTTAGGATGGCTGTACTTTAAACTATCGTTGTAACTCGGATGTTGTACCTTTTCGGTACCTGGTATGTATTTGTTTCCATTTCAGTCATTACAATTTTGTTGGGATGTGATCACGAGTTTATTAGTATATGTATTACTTTTCGATTAAGTGCCATGAGATATAAAACTGTGGGATTTTAAACCCAATCATGTAAAGAATTGTGCAAGGAAAAATCCTTTAAAACAGGTAAGTGAACCTAATGTATAATTTTCCAAATTTTCAGTAAAATGCCTCCAAGACGAATGGGCACTAGGGCTAACCCCCGCGAATCTACTGACCAAGAGAGTCACAACCAACACGAGGAAAACCGTGAAAGTAGTGAGGAACAAGATCAGGACTATAATGAGCAAGAAGATTCCCAGTATGGAGCAGAGGATGAACCCCTGTACTCTGAAGAATTTGGAAGGGAAATAGAGGGTGGAGAAACTGAAGTAGAACAGGAAGGGGAGAACCAGGGCGGAAACCCCATGGGCCAGTTTATGGATCTACTTAGGCAGAATTTGAATCAATACCCCCAACCACCACCAGGCAACAACACTTCAGTGGCAAATTCCTTTAGGGCCTTTAAGTCCCTTAAGCCCCCAGAGTTCCACGGATCGGCTAATCCCGTTGAGGCGAGGGCCTGGATCAAAGAAATGGAAAAGTCTTTTGAGATTCTGAGTATCAATGAGGCTCAGAAGACTGTTTTTGCTACTTACCTACTAAAGGGAGAGGCCAATTATTGGTGGGAAGCCAAGAAAAACATGGAGACTGATGCTGTCATAGCCTGGGAAAGGTTCAAACAATTATTCCTGGAGAAGTACTTCCCGAAGTTCATGAAGACCCAGATGGAACTTAAGTTTTTGGAACTGAAACAGAACAATATGTCAGTGGCGGACTATGAGGCCAAATTTACTGAGATATCGAGATTTGTGCCAGAGTTTGTAGACACAGAAGAGAAGAAAGCTAACAGGTTTCAACAGGGGCTGAAGCAGTGGATCCAGAATAGGGTGGCTGTTTTAGAGATTACAGATTAGGCCACCTTGGTGCAGAAGGCAACCATTGTGGAGGCTGGTAGTGATCAGATGCAGAGAGAGAGAGAGAAAGGGGGGATAAAGAGAAAGCATGTTAGTATGGGCGGAAGATCCGCTGGAGAAAAACCCCCAACCAAGTTTAATCGAGGAGCGGTTTCCCTACCAGGGAGGAATGTAGGGTTTAAACCATCTGCGAGTGTAAGTGTGAGCCAGGGCGGCCATCAATCAGGAATGTCCCGTTCCAACCCTTCTCGACCTCCATTGCCATTGTGAGCTACTTGTGGGAAGAAGCACTCCGGGGTGTGCAACCTGAAGCAGATAAACTGTTATAAGTGTGGGCGAGCTGGGCATTATGCTACCTTTTGCACCACGGTCATCCCTAACAGCACAACCTGTTTCCAGTGTGGACAGCGAGGGTACATGAGGAAGGATTGCCCAAAGAGCAAACCAGCAGCATTAGGAGCAAGCAAGGTTGCCTCAAATAGGCCACCAACTGCTAGGACTTTCAATATGTCAGTACAAGATGCCGTGAGGGACACAGATGTGATAGCAGGTACTTTTTCTCTCAATTCAGTCAGTGCAAATGTCTTATTTGATTCAGGAGCAACTAAGTCTTTTATATCTAGAGATTTTGCGCATAAGTTGAAACTTAAAACCCAGCAACTAAGAGATTCCTTACAAGTAGAAATAGCTAATCAGGAAATCGTACCGGTTAATAAAATTCACCCCGATTGTAAGCTAGAAATAGGAGGACGATCCTTCTATGTCGATTTAATTCCTTTTAAGCTAGGGGAATTCGATGTCATTTTGGGTATGGATTGGTTGTCTCGCAATGATGCGCGGATAGAATGTAAAGGGAAAAAGGTTAAGTTGAAAACCCCAGGGAAGAAAGAAATAGTGTTCAAGGGGATGCGACAGACCCAGAAAATTCTGACCATGGCGCAAACCAAGAGATTGTTACGAAAAGGGAACGAGGCTTATTTAGCCTACGTTATAGATACTCAGAAGGAAGTGCCAAGATTGCAAGACATTCTGGTAGTTAATGAGTTCGAGGACGTGTTCCCACAAGATCTTCCCGGACTACCACCTGATAGGGTAATTGAGTTTGCCATCGAATTAGCCCCGGGGACGGCGCCGGTTTCGAAGGCCCCGTACCGACTAGCCCCAGTAGAAATGAAGGAGCTAGCTAAACAATTACAGGAATTGTTGGATAAGGGCATGATAAGGCCCAGTGTGTCGCCTTGGGGCGCACCAGTGTTGTTTGTTAAGAAAAAGGATGGAAGTATGAGGTTATGCATCGACTACAGAGAATTGAACAAGCTAACCATAAAGAATAAGTATCCATTGCCCAGGATAGACGATTTGTTTGACCAGCTAAGAGGAGCTGAATACTTCTCTAAGATTGATTTGAGAACGGGATATCACCAACTGAAGATCAAACCTGAAGATATCCCGAAGACTGCATTCCGCACCAGATATGGACATTATGAGTTCTTAGTTATGTCATTTGGATTGACCAACGCCCCAGCAGCCTTCATGGACCTAATGAATAGAGTGTTCAAGGAATATTTGGACAAATTCGTGATAGTTTTCATTGATGATATTCTCATCTACTCAAAGACAGAGGCAGAACACGCTGAACATTTAAGGATAACCTTAGAAATACTCAGGAAAGAGCAGTTATATGCCAAGTTCTCCTAGTGTGAGTTTTGGAAAAATGAGGTACAATTCTTAGGGCACGTGATCAATAGAGAAGGAGTGTTGGTTGACCCCTCCAAGATAGAAGCAGTTTCAAACTGGGAACGGCCAACTACTCCAACCGAGGTGAGGAGTTTCATTGGACTGGTCGGATATTACAAGAGATTTGTCCAAGACTTTGCGAAAATCGCAGCTCCATTAACTCGACTTACCCGTAAAACCGAGAAATTTGAATGGACTGAGAAATGCGAGAAGAGTTTCCAAGAGTTAAAGAAGAGGCTGGTGACAGCCCCAGTGCTGGCATTACCTGATGGAAAAGGAGATTTCGTGATTTACAGTGATGCTTCGCATAAAGGACTGGGATGCGTGCTTATGCAGCACGGCAAGGTAATAGCGTATGCGTCTAGGCAATTGAAGGATTATGAAGTCAGATATCCCACGCATGATCTAGAACTAGCAGCCATAGTCTTCGCTTTCAAGATTTGGAGACACTACCTGTATGGGGAAAAATGCGAGATTTACAGAGACCATAAGAGCCTCAAATACATTTTCACTCAGAAAGAGCTTAACATGCGCCAGAGGAGATGGTTAGAGTTAATCAAGGATTACGATTGTGAAATTCGCTATCACCCGGGCAAAGCCAATGTGGTGGCTGACGCCCTCAGTCGGAAAGAGAAGCTCAAGATGATAACTTCAGAGAAAGAGCTAGTGAAGGATTTTGAGAAGTTGGAAATCGAGGTTAAGTTACCTGGAGAGGGCCAAGAAAAGTTGATGGAAATTAGAATCCAACCTCCATTGCTAGAAAAGATTAGACTGTGCCAGGAACGGATGATGGAGGAAGAAAAGAACTCCACAGAAGAGCTAATGACCGGGGAGGAAATTAAGTGCGAAAGAGACAAGGAAGGGATCATGAGGTACACATACAGGATATGGATCCCAAACGTTCAGGAACTCAAGAATGAGGTTTTAAATGAGGCACACAACTCAAGATACTCAGTGCACCCCGGTAGCACCAAAATGTATAGGGATTTGAAGGAGTATTACTGGTGGCCCAATATGAAAAAGGACGTAGCGGAGTGGGTAAGCAGATGCTTGACCTGCCAACGAGTGAAGGCAGAGCACCAGAAACCCAGCGGACTTCTACATCCCTTAGAGATTCCAGAATGGAAATGGGAACATATAGCCATGGATTTCGTAGTAGGTTTACCAAGGACCAAGGCTAATCATGACGCCATATGGGTAATTGTAGATCGACTGACGAAATCGGCTCACTTTCTCCCGATCAACGAAAGGTACACGGTCGACAGACTAGTGGACATCTACTTAAAAGAGATAGTGGCGTGACATGGAGTCCCAGTCGCAATAGTATCCGATCGAGATCCTAGATTTAACTCCAGGTTTTGGAGAAGTTTTCAAGAATGTGTAGGGACCCGTCTGAACATGAGCACAGCCTACCACCCCCAGACAGATGGGCAAAGTGAAAGGACCATCCAAACGCTAGAGGATATGTTGAGAGTCTGCGCGATAGACTTCAAGGGAAGTTGGGATGATCACTTGCCATTGGTTGAGTTCTCCTATAATAATAGTTATCATTCAAGCATTGGGATGCCACCTTATGAGGCCCTTTATGGAAGAAAATGTCGATCTCCCTTGTATTGGGATGAAGTTGGAGAGCGAAAGATGCTCGGGCCCGAAGTGGTCCAACGAACTAAAGATGCAGTAGATCTAATCAGAGGACGGTTGGTAGCAGCCCAGGATCGACAAAAGAAATATGCCGACTTAGCTCGGAAAGGCAAGGAATACGAAGTGGGGGACCTAGTGTTCTTGAAAGTGTCACCTTGGAAAGGTTTAATGAGATTTGGGAAGAAAGGAAAGCTGAGTCCCAGATACATTGGACCATTTGAGATATTGAGACGGATTGGGGAACTAGCTTATGAGCTCGCATTGCCCCCGAATCTACAGCAGGTGCACAATGTGTTCCATGTTTCGATGCTGAGGAAGTATAATCCGGATGCAAAGCATATTGTAGAGTATGAGCAAGTGGACATGCAACCAGACCTGACCTATGTGGAGCAACCTGTGGAAATCATAGACCGGAAAGAACAAGTGCTCCGAAACATGGTCATTCAGCTAGTCAGAGTTTTGTGGCAGAACCACAATGTAGAAGAATCCACCTGGGAACTTGAAAGCGCAATGCAAGAGAAGTACCCCCATTTGTTTTCAAACTGATTCCGGGACGGAATCCTTTTAAGGAGGGGAGACTGTAAGAACCCAGATTTTGGGTGGAATTAAAACTTTTATGTATTTAATGATGTAAGAATGAATAGTGGATATGGCTACAATGTAATAATGGATATTTGGGAAAGAATGAATGGAATTCGACTTTATTATGTTTATGTCTTGAAGAATGCTAAAGGGTGACAACATAGGTAAGAATAATCTATCTTCTAAGGGAATAAGATATGGAAACTTCAAGCAAGAGAATACTCTCATGTCATCCAGATCGATAACGATTAATCCAGTAGTTCCGTAAAAAGGTTAAGGAACGATCGAAAGAGAATACGGACAATTATACAACCCTAAGAGAACAAGTAAAGAATACAGAATGAATAGTGTTTTGGTGGGAGTATACAATAATATGAGACGACACTATATAGAAGTATTCGGAACGGATTTCCGAGTTCGTATTAGTGATCCAGGGGGAAAATAAGTGTATGTAAAAGCTGTCGGATTCTGAAAAACCGTACTTTTATTTTCTCCGAGAGTTCCCTGGACACTGATAGCCTTAAGTATTTAACGAATGGATTAAAGGAATATAAAATGGAAAGTTAGAATGAAAGATGGAGAATGAAAGTATTATTATTAAAGAGGATTCCCGGTAAACCCTAATTAGAAATCCGTAAAATATTCTCACGAACGATCAATCGAAACGGGTAATAACCGGACACAGAATCAAGCAGGGAAAGCAAGATACATGTATGTGCAAGTGGATGGAGTAATAGAAACCAAAGTATGTCACATGTAAGTCAACTACAAGCTAAGTGGTATAAGTGCATTTTTGCAAAAAGGATGTGCTTAATAAGGAACCTACACTTGTCATAAGATGAAGCACCAAGATTAGGCTAGTGGAGTATGATGTAATCACTTTAGGATAGATATTATCTTAAGACAATACCTAATAATTCATTTCCACCAAGCCAAGAAAGAAACCAAAGCAAAACTCTCCATTTCCCCTTTGAAACACAACTCTCGGCCAAGGTGCTAGAAGAGGAGGTTCCCACCATTGTTTGTTCTTCTAATTTTTAGGGTAAGTACTTCATATCATGGCTTAGATCCCCTAGAAATTTCAGCCTCAAATTCACTTCCTTTCATTTTCAAATAAATCATCAAAGGTGATGATGAATAGTGTTTCCAAGATCTAATCTTTGTTTTTCTTGTTTTCATGGTTGATCCTAGCTAAGTTAAGGCTATCCAAGGGCAATACCAAGCTTTTTGAGGCTATTACATACTACAAGGAAGGTATAAACTTGAAAACCCTTGCTCTACTTTGAGTTTTAAGCATGTTCTTGAATGGATCTAGCTTAGTTATGATTATGTTCATGTTATAAGCATGTTTAGTTAGTGATTTAGTGATTTGATTAACATGATGAGTTTGATACTAAGATCAGTGGCTTCTGGACTTGTTGAGGTGCTTATTATGTGTATAAGTTGATTAGATGCCCGGTGTGGCTTGGTTGTTGCGTAATGAATTTTAGAACGCTCGATTCGTAGCCGTCGTAATGCCCGATTTTCATTAACACTAAGAAACCGAACTGGTCAGTAGCCATAACTCTCTGTTCTTGGCAAGATTAATGAACCCTACTGATAGAGTTTTGAACATAGATCACTTTGGCGAAAGAATCAAAGCATTTTGATTTACGGTTTAGGAATTATGAGCAAATTACTAAAAGTAGTTCGAATCCGTAAACGAAAGTTCGTAACTGAAATTGAACCCTCGTAAACTATGTAACGTCATGGCGAATCTTGGTAAATAAATACTAGGGGTAAGAAGGAAGGTGTGAAAGAAAACCGTATGTCAAAAAGAGCATTTTTCGATTTATTAAAAATGTTCGAGTCAAGGTTAAACGCGAACGAACCCCTAAAAGACGACTCTTTTATAACTTTGGTAAAACACTTAGAAAACGGGCAATAAAACTCGGAGTATAATATTGGTTCGCAACGATCAACCTTAGAACTCATATGACTTAAGTATGTCCCAAGTATAAGTGCAGTGACTTGTCATATTAGCGAACGAATGTCGGGTCGGATCAGTGATAATAAGTAATCCACTAAAAGGGGTATAACGAGATAACTCGAGAACGTGTTTCGATTTAAGTATAACTTAACTTTTAATATGTTAAGTGATTAATCCCGAATGCCTTGGCTATTTATAGATCACCAAGCTGAGCCGGGACCCGCTACCACTACCCCTTACCGTACTCGACTACCAGGCAAGCTTCAATTCCCTTCTTTTAGGCTGTTGTTGTGATTGAATAAATATATAGATATGATTGCTGTTATACATATGCCATTGCATGCATGCCTACTTTCAAGTTGAATTGATATACTTGTTCCCTGAATGTTATTGTTGGCTTATAAGCTAGATAGTTATATATCAGTTATAAGCCGGTTATTGTAAGACCCTCATAGAAGGGCGTATACATCTTATTCGTCAAATATAGACCGGGAGTCAATATTTCTTGATATATCGAGATTACCTCGGGAGAAAATATTTAAGTAAATATTTTCTATTATTTGGGCGACGAATATTATTTGAATATTCGTTCGAGACTAATTATTTTAACGATCCTTACTTCAAATAATTATTTGAATGTAACTATTCAACGAATAATATTTCACAATATTCATTCAGAGTCGAATTGATTATCGACTATTATTTCAAATATTCTTCTAAAGATGAGACTATTAAATGAATATTAATTGGATATTCTTTTAGAATATTATTTTATTAAATAAATATTACTTTTGAATATTCATTTAAGATATTAAATACTTGATGAATGTTATTTTAATATTCATCTGAAGCTTGATTTAATTATCGAATATTATCTCGAATATTCCTTAAGGCTTGGATTACTAAATGAATATTACTTGATATTCATTTAGGATATTATTCATTAAATGAATATTACTTTTGAATATTCATTTAAATTCCTAGTTAATTATGAATATTACCTTAAATATTCTTTTCAGGTCTTATTAATTAATGAATATTGTTTTGAATATTCATTTAAATATTTATTTATTCAATCAATATTCTGTAACACCCCCAGATCCGGGGTCCGGGATCCGGTGGTTACGGTTTCCAATTCTGTCCACAACAATTGAACTTTCCTTAACATAAAATAAATTACGTCTCTATAACCCAACACAACAATATAAAACACACCCGTTATAGTCCCAGAGATGAAATCAGAGTAACAATCAAATTTTATTAATCACATTATGAGTTCTTACAATCCAAAAGAATTTCAATATAATACATACTCTTTGCCATCCATTTACATAAGTCATACTAGACCATATTCTTGGTACTGAAAGAATAAATATACCCTACCAATAGCTTCTTCTTCAGCTCTGGTAGTCTCATCGTCCTCGCCCGCGTCGAGTGCGCCTTGTGCGAGTCATCTGGTCTAGCTGTTGTTGTGATATAATAATAAAGCAGGGTGAGCAATAGCCCACCAACAATAATATATAACTGAACGATAATGTATAACAGTTCAAAAGTATCTTTCAAACCATATGCCATGCATTTACGGAAATGATGCCAGTATAATATGAACGATGAAGTTACAAGGTAACTTAAAGTATTTGTTTGTAGAAATATCTGCTACATCAAAGTAAGCGAGATATTCTTATTGTTATTAAGAAGAGGAACTTGCAAGAAAAGGTTGCAATTCCAGTTATGACCCTTTTCCAACTCTGCCAACAGTAATCATGTTGCAGGAAATAAATAAATTTGGATGATGAACCAATGATGGAGTATTCACCGCGCCCGCTGTTCCAATCTTGATGATTAGTCGAGATCGTACAGCTCAATTTAGATTTACTACCGGTAGAAGGAAGAACTGACGGCTTTACTTGTATACCGCCTTACTAGCTCTCCCCGGCCAACGGTTGGGCCAAAGGGGATGGACCGGCGCTACTCGGCCTCTTACACGACTCCTAGTTCAAATAAAAATCATGATTCTGAATGTAACGTTCGTCCCCCTTTTCCCAAGTATAATACTTGTTGATAAGACTCCACAAAGTAGTCGTATCTAATTGGAAAGGAAAATTTACCAATAGCTCCCAAGCTATTACTTGGTAACGGATATCAACTTGTTCCAGTAATCTTACCCCCCGAAAGATGAGAAGGTAAGCAACGACTTAATAAGTCAACAGTACTCGAGTTGCGAGTGAAGGGAATATTTTATGACCGGGAAGTCGACAAGATAAATAACATTTTCCAAGTAAGGTTCCCTTATTATTAAGGAGATAGACTCAAAGAAGAATGATGTCTGAGAACCTTTCTTGATATAAGATTAATAAAAATATGACTCCGAAATATTTTCTGTAATAATCGAAGAAGATAAACCTTATCGAGGTTATTCTAAGTATGGAATAAATATTCAGAGAATATTTATTGAATTAAATATTTTACAGATCATTTAGGAATTAGAAAGAATATCTTATATCAGAGTATTTCTCAAAATAATCCCTGAAGAAATATCAGGAGAATATTTATTGAATAAATAAATATTTAAATGAATATTCAAAACAATATTCATTAATTAATAAGACCTGAAAAGAATATTTAAGGTAATATTCATAATTAATTAGGAATTTAAATGAATATTCAAAAGTAATATTCATTTAATGAATAATATCCTAAATGAATATCAAGTAATATTCATTTAGTAATCCAAGCCTTAAGGAATATTCGAGATAATATTCGATAATTAAATCAAGCTTCAGATGAATATTAAAATAATATTCATCAAGTATTTAATATCTTAAATGAATATTCAAAAGTAATATTTATTTAATATAATAATATTCTAAAAGAATATCCAAATGATATTCATTTAGTAGTCTCATCTTTAGAAGAATATTCGAAATAATAATCGATAATCAATTTGATTCTGAATGAATATTGACAAATATTATTCATCGAATGATTACGTTCAAATAATTATTTGAAGTAAGGATCATTAAATAAATAAGCTCGAACGAATATTCAAATAATATTCGTCGCCCAAATAATAGAAAATATTTACTTAAATATTTTCCTCCGAGGTAATCTCGATATATCAAGGAATATTGACTCCCGGTCTATATTTGATTAATAAGATGTATACGCCCTTCTATGAGGGTCTTACAATAACCGGCTTATAACTGATATATAACTATCTAGCTTATAAGCCAACAATAACATTCAGGGAACAAGTATATCAATTCAACTTGAAAGTAGGCATGCATGCAATGGCATATGTATATCAGCAATCATATATATATATTTATTCAATCACAACAACAGCCTAAAAGAAGGGAATTGAAACTTGCCTGGTAGTCGAGTACGGTAAGGGTTAGTGGTAGCGGGTCCCGGTTCAGCTTGGTGATCTATAAATAGCCAAGGCATTCGGGATTAATCACTTAACATATTAAAAGTTAAGTTATTCTTAAATCGAAACACGTTCTCAAGTTATCTCGTTATACCCCTTTTAGTGGATTACTTATTCTCACTGATCCGACTCGACATTCGTTCGTTAATACGACATGTCACTGCACTTATACTTGGGACATACTTAAGTCATATGAGTTCTAAGGTTGATCGTTACGAACCAATATTATACTCCGAGTTTTATCGCCCGTTTTCTAAGTGTTTTACCGAAGTTATAAAAGAGTCGTCTTTTAGGGGTTCGTTCGCGTTTAACCTTGACTCGAACATTTTTAATAAATCGAAAAATGCTCTTTTTGACATACGGTTTTCTTTCACACCTTCCTTTTTACCTCTAGTATTTATTTACCAAGATTCGCCAAGACGTTACATAGTTTACGAGGGTTCAATTACAGTTACGAACTTTCGTTTACGGATTCGAACTACTTTTAGTAATTTGGTCATAAATCCTAAACCGTAAGTCCGTTTCACGTGATCTTTATATCCAAACAAAGCTTAGGACATTACCTATCCTATCATGGCAGATAAAGTCTCTGGACAGTAGGGGTTCGACATGGAAAATGGCATATAAAACATGGTATTGCAAAATCGGGCATTATAACGGCTGTAAATCGAATATCTACCAATTTCGAATCTTCCCATAAGCATAGTATCCAACCCAAACAACATATACATGACTTATATACATGAACTGAGGCCAAGCAATGCCTTTCCGTTCATCTAGCTAGTTACATCATTAATCCAAAATCCATACATAATCATGCTTATAATCTTAACATAACCATAACTAAGTTATAACTATCATAAACATGCTTAAATCTCAAACAAGGGTTAGGGTTTCAAGAGCTTTATACCTTCCTTGGAGTGTGTAAAGACCTTGCTAAGCTTTTCATAGTCCTTGTATACCCATAACCAAGCTTAGATCATCCTAGAAATCAAGAAAATCAAGAGTTGTTCTTGAAAATCACTATTCACCCTAGTCTTTGGTGATTTCTTTGAAAATGGAAACAAGAGAGTTTGGCTTTGAAATTTTTAGGGGATCACTTTTAGGAAATGTAAGACTCACCATAATTTTTACAAGATCAAGAGATGGTGGGAAGAGGGGTTTTGATTTTGGAATTTAGGAGGGAGGCCGAATGGAATTTTCAAGGGGGGGGGGAGTTGCTTGGTTTGTTTTGTTTTAATCTCATCCATTCTCATCTATTATCAAGATAATATCTTGTATAAATTCACTTTATTAAAGTGATGAGGTGTTGGATGAGGAATTACCATGACAAGTGTTGAAAATGTGGTGGTTTTAGCCTAACTACATGGTTGCCTTGCTAAGTACTTAGTTGCATTCTCTAGGGTGCTAGTTCCTTGATTCTAGTTTGGTTACTAGATATTTTATACTAGTAGCTTGCACAAGACTCTTGCTTCCTCTGCTTGTTTCTGTGTCCGGTTATTGCCCGTTTCGATTGATCGTTCGTAGGAATATTTCACGGATTTCTAATTAGGGTTTACCGGGAATTCTCTTTATTATTAATACTTTCATTCTCCATCTTTCATTCTAACTTTCCAATTTATATTCCTTAAATCCATTCGTTAAATACTTAAGACTATCAGTGTCCAGGGAACTCTCGGAGAAAATAAAAGTGCGGTTTTTCAGAATCCGACAGCTTTTACATACA
Source organism: Saposhnikovia divaricata (assembly GCA_036435485.1). Taxonomy (NCBI): domain Eukaryota; kingdom Viridiplantae; phylum Streptophyta; class Magnoliopsida; order Apiales; family Apiaceae; genus Saposhnikovia; species Saposhnikovia divaricata. The sequence continues at coordinate 110,113,942 of CM071598.1, forward strand.
CTTATTTTCCCCCTAGATCACTAATACGAACTCGGAAATCCGTTCCGAATATTTCTATATAGTGTCGTCTCATATTATTATATACTCCCACCAAAACACTATTCATTCTGTATTCTTTACTTGTTCTCTTAGGGTGGTACAATTGTCCGTATTCTCTTTCGATCGTTCCTTATCCTTTTTTACGGAACTACTAGATTAATCGTTACCGATCTGGATGACATGAGAATATTCTCCTGCTTGAAATTGCCATATCTTATTCCCTTAGAAGATAGATTATTCTTACCTATGTTGTTACCCTTTAGCATTCTTCAAGACATAGAAATAATAAAGTCGACTTCCATTCATTCTTTCCAAATATCAATTATTACATTGTAGCCATAACCACTCCTCAGTGGTTTCCTACCTTCATTCTTAAATCAAATATAATAACATCCCAAAATATCAAATCCTCAAAGTTAATATCTCAATTCTTGGATTATAATAATATTTAATCCACTGTCCGGTCAAATATTATACCGAAAAGAATTTGGAATTTCTGAATTCCGATCGTCTCTGCATTCACTTATTTCCTCCGCGTATTACTAATATGACTTCGAAACATCCATATCACGTCCCGTACATAGGGTGGAGTGAAAAGTTTTCCAACTTACAAAATCACTATTCATCCACCAAATTACTATGCACGTGCAGGAAACACTATGCACGTTCGGGAAATACTATGCACGTACTCATTTCCCTTCAAGGATCCATTAGCTCCTTCCTGGATGGTAGATTATTCTTATCTAGGTCCTCAACCATCGAATTACTCTATTCTGGCAATATACCAATGCATCAGGATCATTGTCCAAAGCAATATCCATTCATTACAATCATTGTTCTTTGAAACCACCACTCATTAGAGCTGGTGACCTTGTTGTCGGAATCATTGTTCCTCATTTTATCATTACTTAATAAAAAGTTTTAATTACATCCAAAATTTGGGGTTCTTACAGTCTCCCCTCCTTAAAAGGATTCCGTCCCGGAATCAGGTAGGAAGCAAAGAGTCGTTTGCCTGCCGTTCACTCTTTAGCTTCCCGGTCAATTCTTAGTCGTTCTACCCTTCCTCAGCACATCTTCTAGTGCTACAATTCATACTTTATCCTTTTTCCATCAACGTTGCTACTTTTCGTACAACTCACTATCCGGGTTATACTCTTACTCAGTCTTATCCTTATTGATACCTGCAGTAACATTGGTATCACTATCACCCTACGATTCGGAGGTAACCTCGCTCGTACTGTGCATTTCCTGATCGCTTTAATCTTCGCAATCTCGATCAATATAGAGAAGTGGAAAGATTTATTGAGAGATCACTATGATCAATTGAACATTTGTTATATTGCATAGTTAGTACAGAAGGGGGCCAGCCTTTAGTACTTGACAAGCAATTAAACAAGTCATGGCATTCCACTTAGACCTCTATCACATAGACAGATAGTCACGTAGCAGTACCTCCCCTCCTAAAAGGGTTGTTCTTCTCAATTCATAAAGAAGATGAATAAGAGAGAAGAAGAGAAAAGAGTTCTAAAGGATTATAGAAAGCTTTCATGATTGTAGAATATCATACTCAGAATTTTACCTCTGAACTATAGAGGTTCATCAAAGAAGAAATTAATCATAATTATATCCAGTACTATTTGATCGCAATCTCACGTGTCAACATATCTTGCTGCTTTGTCCATTATTCTATGGACAAATACTCTTGTTCAATCTTAGCGATACTCACATTCGGGAAATCCTTCAACCTTTCAGGTTAAATCTTAGATTTCTCACTTGACATCATTATTACTGACATCCCATATCATGTTAATAGCTTTTTCATAACTATAATATTGACACTATCAGGTTGTCATCCTGAGAATTCATTAGAAAACCCATTCATAACATTCCTTGCTTCTCATTCCATAGTTGTTTCCCCCAGCCTTTTCTTTATCAATCACATCCTTCTTATTAGCTGATTCTTACTCATTTCTATTATTTACTTTCACCTTCACCTCTTTATTGAGACACCTTTTTGCACTTGGTACCTCCTTATCGGTATTCCGTCTCATTTATTCTATAATCATCACGTTATTTCAATTTAAACTTTCCGATATGAATCTGGCCCGATTCCTTTAACTTAGATTCATATAATCTACTTCTACCAACCTTGTTTCTCATCACTGGTTCTTTTCTATCCGTGGTTTTCCACAGGTTGTCTTTCGTAAGTCAGACCAGGTCGCATATCTACCTGCTCGTACTCCTATCATCTGTTGAACATCTGCATTTTACTGGCGTAGCCTGGCCACATAAAAACCCGTTATGACCGTGCCATAATTTTGGGGGTAAGGCTGGCTCGAATACCGCCGCCCGAACACTTTAAACTCTCAAGTGGCCTAATAAGTCTTGGGCTCAACCGCCCTTCCCTCCAAGTCTCATTAATTCTTTCTACGGGAATACGTTTAGCATCAAGAATTATCAACCTCATATTCTCTATCTTGTTGGTGCAGATGTAAGAACCCCAAATTTTGGATATAATTAAAACTTTTTATTAAGTAATGATAAAATGAAGAACAATGATTCCGACAACAAGGTCACCAGCTCTAATGAATGGTGGTTTCAAAGAACAATGATTGTAATGAATGGATATTGCTTGGGACAATGATCCTGATGCATTGGTATATTGTCAGAATAGAGTAATTCGATGGTTGAGGACCTAGATAAGAATAATCTACCATCCAGGAAGGAGCTAATGGATCCTTGAAAGGAAATGAGTACGTGCATAGTGTTTCCCATACGTGCATAGTATTTCCCGTACGTGCATAGTGTTTCCCGTACGTGCATAGTGTTTCCTGTACGTGCATAGTAATTTGGTGGATGAATAGTGATTTTGTAAGTTGGAAAACTTTTCACGCCACCCTATGTACGGGACGTGATATGGATGTTTCGAAGTCATATTAGTAATACGCGGAGGAAATAAGTGAATGCAGAGACGATCGGAATTCAGAAATTCCAAATTCTTTTTCGGTATAATATTTGACCGGACAGTGGATTAAATATTATTATAATCCAAGAATTGAGATACTAACTTTGAGGATTTGATATTTTGGGATGTTATTATATTTGATTTAAGAATGAAGGTAGGAAACCACTGAGGAGTGGTTATGGCTACAATGTAATAATTGATATTTGGAAAGAATGAATGGAATTCGACTTTATTATTTCTATGTCTTGAAGAATGCTAAAGGGTAACAACATAGGTAAGAATAATCTATCTTCTAAGGGAATAAGATATGGCACTTTCAATCAGGAGAATATTCTCATGTCATCCAGATCGGTAACAATTAATCCAGTAGTTCCGTAAAAAGGATAAGGAACGATCGAAAGAGAATACGGACAATTGTACCACCCTAAGAGAACAAGTAAAGAATACAGAATGAATAGTGTTTTGGTGGGAGTATATAATAATATGAGACGACACTATATAGAAGCATTCGGGATGGATTTCCGAGTTCGTATTAGTGATCCAGGGGGAAAATAAGTGTATGTAAAAGCTGTCGGATTCTGAAAAACCGCACTTTTATTTTCTCCGAGAGTTCCCTGGACACTGATAGCCTTAAGTATTTAACGAATGGATTTAAGGAATATAAATTGGAAAGTTAGAATGAAAGATGGAGAATGAAAGTATTAATATTAAAAAGGATTCCCGGTAAACCCTAATTAGAAATCCGTGAAATATTCCTACGAACGATCAATCGAAACGGGCAATAACCGGACACAGAAACAAGCAGAGGAAGCAAGAGTCTTGTGTAAGCTACTAGAATAAATATCTAGCAACCAAGTGGCTTAAAGTAACTAGCATACTTGGAGATGGAAGTAGTACTTAGATATCAAACCAATACTTAGCATGAAAACCATTCAAAATGCAACACATGTCTCTTGATTGCATCATGGATGACCTAGGCACTTTAATAAAGCTACTTTAGCAAGATATTATCCAAGGCAACACAATAATACAAGGAAAAGATCAAGAACAAGCAAGCAACTCTCTCCCCCTCCAAAACATTCCATTCTACTTCCTCCCTAAATTCCAAATCCAAAGTCCAAGCTTCCACCATTGTTTGATCTCCAAATTTTTATGGTAAGTCCTATAATTCATAAAAGTGATACCCTAGAAATCTTGGCTTCAAACTCCATGTTTTCCATTTTCAAATAAATCATCCAAGCCTAGGGTGAATAGTGATTTTAAGAAACTAACTTTGATTTCTTGTTTTGTTTGGATGATCCAAGCTTTGTTAAGGTAATCTAAGGACTAGACAAGGCTTACCAAGTGTTATTCACTCTCCAAGGAAGGTAACAAGCTCCAAAAACCCTTGGTACCATTTTGAGATTTTATGAGTTTTATGGATGATTTAGTGTTAGTATGCTATGTTATGCTTAGATCTATGTTATTAGTTGATTATGGTTGTTGTTTGGATTGTGATCCATGAGATGGTTGAGATGAGTTGTTGATAGACTAGTCATGATGATTATCATGCGTTTGTGTGGTTGGATTGATCTTTGTTAGATCGAGATAAAGTGTAAAAACTTTGGAAAACGAGTAAACATAGCCGTTATAATGCCCGATTTTACAATATCATGTTTTGTATGCCATTTTTCACATCAAGACCCTACTGACCAGAAAATTTTCTGCCATTTTAGGATATCTTATGTTATAAGCTTCGTTTTGATATAAAGATCACGTGAAACGGACTTACGGTTTAGGAGTTACGGCCGGTTTACTAAAAGTATTTCGAAACCGTAACCGAGAATTCGTAACTGAATTTGAACCCTCGTAAAATATGTAAAGTCATGGCGAATCTTGGTAAATAAATACTAAAGGTAAAAAGGAAGGTGTGAAAGAAAACCGTATGTCAAAAGGATCATTTTTCGATTTATTAAAAATGTTCGAGTCGAGGTTAAACGCGAACGAACCCCTAAAAGACGACTCTTTTATAACTTCGGTAAAACACTTAGAAAACGGGCGATAAAACTCGGAGTATAGTATTGGTTCGTAACGATCGACTTTAGAACTCATATGACTTAAGTATGTTCCAAGTATAAGTACAATGACATGTCGTATTAACGAACGAATGTCGGGTCGGATCAGTGATAAAAGTAATCCACTAAAAGGGGTATAACGAGATAACTCGAGAACGTGTTTCGAATTAAGTATAACTTAACTTTTAATATGTTAAGTGATTAATCCCGAATGCCTTGGCTATTTATAGATCACCAAGCTGAACCGGGACCCGCTACCACTACCCCTTACCGTACTCGACTACCAGGCAAGTTTCAATTCCCTTCTTTTAGGCTGTTGTTGTGATTGAATAAATGTATATATATGATTGCTGATATACATATGCCATTGCATGCATGCCTACTTTCAAGTTGAATTGATATACTTGTTCCCTGAATGTTATTGTTGGCTTATAAGCTAGATAATTATATATCAGTTATAAGCCGGTTATTGTAAGACCCTCATAGAAGGGCGTATACATCTTATTAATCAAAAATAGACCGGGAGTCAATATTCCTTGATATATCGAGATTACCTCGGAGGAAAATATATAAGTAAATATTTTCTATTATTTGGGCGACGAATATTATTTGAATATTCGTTCGAGACTAATTATTTTAACGATCCTTACTTCAAATAATTATTTGAACGTAACTATTCAACGAATAATATTTCTCAATATTCATTCAGAGTCGAATTGATTATCGACTATTATTTCGAATATTCTTCTAAAGATGAGACTATTAAATGAATATTATTTGGATATTCTTTTAGAATATTATTTTATTAAATAAATATTACTTTTGAATATTCATTTAAGATATTAAATACTTGATGGATATTATTTTAATATTCATCTGAAGCTTGATTTAATTATCGAATATTATCTCGAATATTCCTTAAGGCTTGGATTACTAAATGAATATTACTTGATATTCATTTAGGATATTATTCATTAAATGAATATTACTTTTGAATATTCATTTAAATTCCTAATTAATTATGAATATTACCTTAACTATTCTTTTCAGGTCTTATTAATTAATGAATATTGTTTTGAATATTCATTTAAATATTTATTTATTCAATAAATATTCTCCTGATATTTCTTCAGGGATTATTTTGATAAATACTCTGATTAAAGATATTCTTTCATATTCCCAAATATTCTTTAAATATTTTAACTCATTAAATATTCTCTGAATATTTATTCCATACTTAGAATAATCTCGATAAGGTTTATCTTCTTCGATTATTACAGAAAATATCTCGGAGTCTTATTATTATTAATCTTATATCAAGAAAGGTTCTCAGACATCATTCTTCTTTGAGTCTATTTCCTTAATAATAAGGGAACCTTACTTGGAAAATGTTATTTATCTTGTCGACTTCCCGGTCATAAAGTATTCCCTTCACCCGCAACTCGGGTGCTGTTGACTTATTAAGTCGTTGCTTACCTTCTCATCTTTCGAGGGGTAAGATTACTGGAACAAGTTGATATCCGTTACCAAGTAATAGCTTGGGAGTTATTGGTAAATTTTCCTTTCCAACAAGATACGACTACTTTGTGGAGTCTTATCAACAAGTATTATACTTGGGGAAAGGGGGACGAACGTTACATTCAGAATCATGAATTCTATTTGAACTAGGAGTCGTGTAAGAGGCCGAGTAGCGCCGGTCCATCCCCTTTGGCCCAACCGTTGGCCGGGGAGAGCTAGTAAGGCGGTATACAAGTAAAGCCGTCAGTTCTTCCTTCTACCGGTAGTAAATCTAAATTGAGCTGTACGATCTCGACTGATCATCAAGATTGGAACAGCGGGCGCGGTGAATACTCCATCATTGGTTCATCATCCAAATTTATTTATTTCCTGCAACATGATTACTGTTGGCAGAGTTGGAAAAGGGTCATAACTGGAATTGCAACCTTTTCTTGCAAGTTCCTCTTCTTAATAACAATAAGAATATCTCGCTTACTTTGATGTAGCAGATATTTCTACAAACAAATACTTCAAGTTACCTTGTAACTTCATCGTTCATATTATACTGGCATCATTTCCGTAAATGCATGGCATATGGTTTGAAAGATACTTTTGAACTGTTATACATTATCATTCAGTTATATATTATTGTTGGTGGGCTATTGCTCACCCTTGCTTTATTATTATATCACAACAACAGCTAGACCAGATGACTCGCACAAGGCGCACTCGACGCGGGCGAGGACGATGAGACTACCAGAGCTGAAGAAGAAGCTATTGGTAGGGTATATTTATTCTTTCAGTACCAAGAATATGGTCTAGTATGACTTATGTAAATGGATGGCAAGAGTATGTATTTATATTGAAATTCTTTTGGATTGTAAGAACTCATAATGTGATTAATAAAAATTTGATTGTTACTCTGATTTCATCTCTGGGACTATAACGGGTGTGTTTTATATTGTTGTGTTGGGTTATAGAGACGTAATTTATTTTATGTTAAGGAAAGTTCAATTGTTGTGGACAGAATTGGAAACCGTAACCACCGGATCCCGGACCCCGGATCTGGGGGTGTTACAGAAGTGGTATCAGAGCGTACGTTATAAACCCCAGAGATGAGGTGACGTTAAAACAATAAATTCAAAAAGATAATAAGAACTCTTGCCAAGTTCATAGTCGGACTACTTAATGTAGTGATGACATATAAAACCCTTATGGGAACTCGTAAGTATAATGATAGTTGTAAGAACCCCAAATTTTGGATATAATTAAAACTTTTTATTAAGTAATGATAAAATGAGGAACAATGATTGTAATGAATGGATATTACTTTGGACAAAGATCTTGATGCATTGGTATATTGTCAGAATAGAGTAATTCGATGGTTGAGGACCTAGATAAGAATAATCTACCATCCAGGAAGGAGCTAATGGATCCTTGAAGGGAAATGAGTACGTGCATAGTGTTTCCCGTACGTGCATAGTATTTCCCGTACGTGCATAGTATTTCCCGTACGTGCATAGTATTTCCCGTACGTGCATAGTATTTCCCGTACGTGCATAGTGTTTCCTGTACGTGCATAGTGATTTTGTGGATGTATAGTGATTTTTGAGGTTTAAGAAATTTTTCATGCCACCTATGTACGAGACATGGTATGGATATTTCGAAGTCATATTAGTAATCTACAAGGTAAATAAGTGTATGTAAACGCGATCGGAATTCAGAAATTCCAAACTTTATTTTTATGGAAAATTGGATCGAGCAGTGAAGAGCATGTCAATGCGAACAAGAAAAGAGAATTATTATATCAAGGATTTTATTTTTATTAAATACGATTTAAGGATTTAGAACAAAAACCTTCGAGTTAGAAAAACGAGCGTTCTAGAAATCGCTAGAATTTTTAAAACGAGATTAAGCGATCAAACAAACGCTTAATGAGCTTTAAAATACAACACAACACAGATATATTACATGCAAGATCAGCTCATGCAAGTCATAAGAGGATTAAGTGTGAAACAAATCAAGAACAAGTGGATTCATGAGGTGTTTGATCAAGAACAAGCCAACAATGCACCTTGTTACTCTTTTTCTTTCTAACCACAAATCTTTGGCACATGGATTGAGGGGTGACAAGGCTGGTTACATCTGATCCTTGGCAAGGGAAATATCATAGAAACATATCATTTATCAATTGAAACAAAGTGGGAGAGAAAAGCCAAGCAACTCCATCTCTCTCCATTTTCTTCAAACTGCCCAGCAAGAACCACCATGAAATAAAAATTCATATCTCCACTTCTACCCATTCATAGATCACCAAATTTTAACCATAGCTTCCTCAATATATGTAGAGTATTCGTTCAAAATTTCATAATTTTTGAAGATCGTTTGGATAGGTAAATAAATTCAAGAAAATCACCCTGTTTTTCCCCTCAAGAAACAAGACTTCGAATTTTTGGAATTTTTAGATTTCCAAACCAAGCTTCCACTCCTTGTTTGATCATCAAATTTTTATGGTGAGTCCTATATTTCATAAAAGCAATCTCCTAAAAATTTCAAGTCCAAACTCCTTTGTTTCCATTTTCAAAAAAATCATGAAAGAGGAGGATGAATAGTGTTTCATGAACTAATCTTTGATTTTTTTTGTTTTCATGGTTGATCTTAGCTACCCTAAGGCTATCCAAGGACTATAACAAGCTTTGTAAGGCTAGTACATACTCTCAAGAAGGTATAACACTCTTGAAACCCTAGATCAACTTTAAGTTTATGGATGTTTTTGATGAGCTAAGCTTGGTTATGATGTTAGCATGATTATAAGCATAATTAGTAAGTGATTTAGTTGAGCAAGAAAGCATGTTAATTATTGTGGTAAACTGGTATGATCTGGACTTGATGATGTTCATAATCATGTGATAAGTTGTGTGGATGCCCGGTGTGGCTTGGTTGGATTGTTATAATTTTTGGAACGTTCGATATATAGCCGTCGTAATGCCGAAATTTCGTTAACCTTAAGAAAAACAACTTGGACAGTAGATGTAACTCACTGCCTAGCTTTGCAATCTGCCATGATAGGATAGGTAATGTTCTAAGCTTCGTTTTGATATAAAGATCACGTGAAACGGACTTACGGTTTAGGATTTATGACCAAATTACTAAAAGTAGTTCGAATCCGTAAACGAAAGTTCATAACTGTAATTGAACCCTCGTAAACTATGTAACGTCATGGTGAATCTTGGTAAATAAATACTAGAGGTAAAAAGGAAGGCGTGAAAGAAAACCGTATGTCAAAAGGATCATTTTTCGATTTATTAAAAATGTTCGAGTCGAGGTTAAACGCGAACGAACCCCTAAAAGACGACTCTTTTATAACTTCGGTAAAACACTTAGAAAACGGACGATAAAACTCGGAGTATAGTATTGGTTCGTAACGATCGACTTTAGAACTCATATGACTTAAGTATGTCCCAAGTATAAGTACAATGACATGTCGTATTAACGAACGAATGTCGGGTCGGATCAGTGATAATAAGTAATCCACTAAAGGGGCTATAACGAGATAACTCGAGAACGTGTTTCGATTTAAGTATAACTTAACTTTTAATATGTTAAGTGATTAATCCCGAATGCCTTGGCTATTTATAGATCACCAAGCTGAACCGGGACCCGCTACCACTACCCCTTACCGTACTCGACTACCAGGCAAGTTTCAATTCCCTTCTTTTAGGCTGTTGTTGTGATTGAATAAATATATATATATGATTGCTGATATACATATGCCATTGCATGCATGCCTACTTTCAAGTTGAATTGATATACTTGTTCCCTGAATGTTATTGTTGGCTTATAAGCTAGATAGTTATACATCAGTTATAAGCCGGTTATTGTAAGACCCTCATAGAAGGGCGTATACATCTTATTCATCAAAAATAGACCGGGAGTCAATATTCCTTGATATATCGAGATTACCTCGGAGGAAAATATTTAAGTAAATATTTTCCATTATTCAGGCGACGAATATTATTTGAATATTCGTTCGAGATTATTTATTTAATGATCCTTACTTCAAATAATTATTTGAACGTAATCATTCGACGAATAATATTTGTCAATATTCATTCAGAGTCGAATTGATTATCGAATATTATTTCGAATATTCTTCTAAAGATGAGACTACTAAATGAATATTATTTGGATATTCTTTTAGAATATTATTTTATTAAATGAATATTACTTTTGAATATTCATTTAAGATATTAAATACTTGATGAATATTATTTTAATATTCATCTGAAGCTTGATTTAATTATCGAATATTATCTCGAATATTCCTTAAAGCTTGGATTACTAAATGAATATTACTTGATATTCATTTAGAATATTATTCATTAAATGAATATTACTTTATCAATATTCATTTAAATTCCTAATTAATTATGAATATTATTTTGAATATTCATCAGGGTTCTATTTAATCACCGAATATTATTTTAAATATTTTAAATATTCCTTTCAGGACTTATTAAGTAATGAATATTACTTTGAATATTCATTTGATTATTTAATTATGCAATAAATATTCTCCTGATATTTCTTCAGGGATTATTTTGAGAAATACTCTGATTAAAGATATTCTTTCATATTCCCAAATACTCCTTAAATATTTTAACTCAATAAATATTCTCTGAATATTTATTCCATACTTAGAATAACCTCGATAAGGTTTATCTTCTTCGATTATTACAGAAAATATTTCGGAGTCATATTATTATTAATCTTATATCAAGAAAGGTTCTCAGACATCATTCTTCTTTGAGTCTATCCCCTTAATAATAAGGGAACCTTACTTGGAAAATGTTATTTATCTTGTCGACTTCCCGGTCATAAAGTATTCCCTTCACCCGCAACTCGGGTGCTGTTGACTTATTAAGTCGTTGCTTACCTTCTCATCTTTCGAGGGGTAAGATTACTGGAACAAGTTGATATCCGTTACCAAGTAATAGCTTGGGAGTTATTGGTAAATTTTCCTTTCCAACTAGATACGACTACTTTGTGGAGTCTTATCAACAAGTATTATACTTGGGGAAAGGGGGACGAACGTTATATTTAGAATCATGAATTCTATTTGAACTAGGAGTCGTGTAAGAGGCCGAGTAGCGCCGGTCCATCCCCTTGGCCCAACCGTTGGCCGGGGAGAGCTAGCAAGGCGGTATACAAGTAAAGCCGTCAGTTCTTCCTTCTACCGGTAGTAAATCTAAATTGAGCTGTACGATCTCGACTGATCATCAAGATTGGAACAGCGGGCGCGGTGAATACTCCATCATTGGTTCATCATCCAAATTCATTTATTTCCTGCAACATGATTACTGTTGGCAGAGTTGGAAAAGAGTCATAACTGGAATTGCAACCTTTTTCTTGCAAGTTCCTCTTCTTAATAACAATAAGAATATCTCGCTTACTTTGATGTAGCAGATATTTCTTCAGACAAATACTTTAAGTTACCTTGTAACTTCATCGTTCATATTATACTGGCATCATTTCTGTAAATGCATGGCATATGGTTTGAAAGATACTTTTGAACTGTTATACATTATTGTTCAGTTATATATTATTGTTGGTGGGCTATTGCTCACCCTTGCTTTATTATTATATCATAACAACAGTTAGACCAGATGACTCGCACAAGGCGCACTCGACGCGGGCGAGGACGATGAGACTACCAGAGCTGTAGAAGAAGCTATTGGTAGGGTATATTTATTCTTTCAGTACCAAGAATATAGTCTAGTATGACTTATGTAAATGGATGGCAAAGGGTATGTATTTATATTGAAATCCTTTTGGATTGTAAGAACCCATAATGTGATTAATAAAAATTTGATTGTTACTCTGATTTCATCTCTGGGACTATAACGGGTGTGTTTTATATTGTTGTGTTGGGTCATAGAGACGTAATTTATTTTATGTTAAGGAAAGTTTAATTGTTATGGACAGAATTGGAAACCGTAACCACCGGATCCCGGACCCCGGATCTGGGGGTGTTACAGAAGTGGTATCAGAGCGTACGTTATAAACCCCAGAGATGAGGCGACGTTAAAACAATAAATTCATTAAGATAATAAGAACTCTTGCCAAGTTCATAGTCGGACTACTTAATGTAGTGATGACGTATAAAACCCTTATGGGAACTCTTAAGTATCGTGATAGTAACTTAGCTCGATATCGTATTGACGAGTAAGGCGACAGACCTTGAGGCATACGAGCAGCAGCGCGATGATGCTTTGTATACTGAAGATCAGCGGGTAATTCGATGAAGTACCCTATTTGGAGACCCGGAAGAGGTTCTAGTAGATAAGGAAAAGTCCTGTTAGGATAAAGAGCTTACCCTTGAGGAATGAGGGTTGCAGCCAGAAAAACTGTGATGATTAAAGTATAGTGCTCAGAAAAGGGAGCATAAAGAACTGAGTTATTAGCAAGAGAACTGAAGATTCATGTTGGATTCATAGCCGGACTACCAGATGTAGTACCAGCAAGAAAGAAGGATTGGAAGAATTACTTGAGATCTTATACGGAAATAGATGAGAATCCTTAGAGATTTTCATCTTAACAAAGAAAGAGCTAGAGGGATGTATGATTATCAAATACATCGATTTAGGGCGAGGAGCAGAGTCCCTAGGAATAGTTGAGAAGGAGGCAGTAAGTGCCATATCATTTGATAAATGAATTAGTATGAATATGGTCAGTAATAATTCGCCATGAGAAGGCAGATGTCATAGGTTGTAATTTATGGAACCAAATTGAGGTTGATGAAATTGTTTTATTCAGGAAAATGTCCATTTTATGAATGAATCAGTTAGAAAGTAAAGACATTGGGAAGTGACAGCATGATTGGGTAAAATTATATAAGGAAGTAGTAAGCAAGACAATGATCTCAGAACCTACCGGAAGATAAGACCAGTGAGTCAAGATGAACTCGTAATGAGACTACTGCCAGAGACTGAGTATAGAGTTAATTCAACTCAGTTAAATGATGAACCAGAAACGTTAGATGCATGTGATTCAGAGGAATATTAAATTCCTTCTTCTCTTTGAATGGATTATAATAGTTACCTTAAGTTTACTCCGACACGGAATTATAATAGATCAAGTAATATGATCAGCAGTTAAAGAGAAAAATGTGAGAAAATCCTCCTGGAGCAAAAAGGTGAAATTGGTAATGACCAAGAGCTGGCATTGCTTAATGGAAAAAAAGGAGACTTTGTGCTTCCAATGACGCTTCGCATTAAGGGTTAGGTAGACCGACATTTAGTAGTATTGAATATCAGGACGTTGTGACAGGTTTCAGTTTGAAACTATTGATTCCCTTCTAAGGGATGTATATAATTGATTCCTCTCCAGTGGGTAAACTTCCAATCCGATGATGATTATTTCGTTAACTATGACTGCTTATGATTCCACCTGCTTGGAGGTTCATAGAACTATTCTTCAGGTTTCGAAACTGGTCTCCTTAATGTTACCAGTAGGTGGGTAGATTGATCAAAATTTCCCTGAGTCTGGAAAGGAATTCGGTGAATTTTGGCAAACCTTGTCTTTTTGATTATCAGAGAATGTCATGGAAGAGAGTAAAAAAAAAAAAATTTGGAGCAAACCCTGTGATTTGGGTAAGGATGCGGTAAAATGGGTTGGTGGACAGACCCTGGTTATCGCGATTGATTGTAGAAATACAATGATGAAGTGAGATTGGACGAAAAGAGGAAATGTAAGTAAGAAACCAGCCGGACTGAGAAACTTCGGGATTGACTTAAGTGAAAAGGCTGTTATGCCAGGAATGGTAAGCTTGCGTGGCACGTGGGAGTGATAAGAATAGTTGAAAAGATAAAAGTGGAGGAAAGGTGACCGGAGACAGTGCCGAGTAGTCGATTAAGACTTATTTGGAGTAAAGTTTTGGAAAGGTAGAAAGGTATCAAAGAAGAAGGCACTATGCCGGCAATTGCTAGAAAAGTAATGCTATTAGCCAACCCCTAAAATCATTTTTTTTTATTATTATTTTATTTTATTTTAGTGTGGCCAGTTGAGGCCAAGTCACAAAGGATTATCGAGTGACTAGACCATCAGTGAAAGGACAAAGCAGGGTTGCTTCTAAGAAAGCACCGACTGCAAGGGCTTCTGATATAAAGGAAACATTAATGAGATCGTTTGAATCTTCTGCCGAACAACCCATGTTTTGATTGGGAATTCACTAGACCTTTTTGGGATGGGGTCACCCGTACTGAAGTGACTCATGTGTATATGATCGTCCAAGATTACGAAAAAAAAAAAAAAATGGAAGTATAATGACTTGAGATGTATGATGTTAGGGTATCATGAATACCATGAATATATTATGACTGAGGAAAGTAAACAACGAAGGTTTATGAAGAGAGTATAGAAATGGTCAGATATGGATCAGTATGCTGTAGAAATTTCATCTAAGGCAATTACCTTTGAGAAGAACGATAAGTACTAAGAGATTCACGTTGAACTCGACTCGACCAATATCTTCCAAAACATCCTTGCTACCAGTACCAAGTTCTGTAAGAGAGCAGATAGACATACGTTGTCTTTGGGAAGGTCAAATAGGCTGACAACTATCTGAAAGAAGAGGTTAGCATTAAGCCACCGATCGATTATCAAATGAGAATGATTGGAAAGAGACCCTTATTAAGGATACATGATTTGATTGCCAAGTATAAAATGCCAGAATTCCTTGGCAGTTGAATTAAGGATAGGATATCCATAAAGTAAGGCAAACCCTGGGGAATGCACAAGGGATGGCACTAACCCTAATAAAGACATTGTGAATTCAGATGATATAAGTTAGATTTGCTAAGGCAACAATGACATGTAAAGATTATTAAAAAGAGTTCTGGAAAGAACAGAGATAGAATTATTAGAGTATTGATCAATGACGTTTTGATATACCCTGTACCTAGAAAATACAGGAGGAATAATGAGGACGACCTAAGAAACCTTACAAGGAAAAGCTAATATTCTGAGTTTCCAACTAGAAGTTTGGAAGAGAATGTAAGACACAATAACAATATACCAGATGATGAATGTATGAAACCCTGAGGGAGTATGGATTGAACCTATAAAGGTTGAGATTATCCTAAGATAAGGAAGGAACTAAGAAAAGAAGTATCCTAAGTAGGATTGGGAATAAACGTGATAAAGTTCCCATGGGTAGGTGGAAGCAATGACTTATGGAGAAAGACTGATAAATATATTTTTTCTCCATCAGCAGAGCTTAAGGGAGAATGCTTTCACCCAATAATGATAGGAATGAGGTAGAAATGTTTGAATTGGAATATATCCAGAGAACAAGGATTACCAGAAATTATTATCAGGAAAGGCCAATGAGGTGGCTGACAGTCTAAGTATAAAGGAATAATTATAAATGTTCATACCGAAGAAACAAAATGATATTTGGAAAGACCTGGAAGGTCATATTGGAGTGGAGGAAGTTACATTCCTTTTGATGATTGTGCAAGAATCGAAGGTAATAATAGTTTAAGTAAAGATTCGATTCCTGATGGAGTCTTAAGCATATTACGTACCTTAGAAGGTTCCGTTTTGAGGCAAACCAGGACCATGGTACAAAAAAAAAATTGATGAAGTAAACCGTTAAGTTTCCAGTCTTTTATGGAAGATGCATAAGTGATAGTTTCATCAACCGGACCTAGCTGCGATGCTTGAAACTCTTCTGCAATTCTATCTGCTTCATGTTATATCTACATCAAGTTCAGGAAGTGTTCCTTATGGATAAGGAATAATGATTACTTTGTCTCCCTAAGGGATTTGAAACCCGTAGGGTTAACTATTAACGCACTACGTAAACAACAAGCGAGGGTGATTCTTCTAAGAAAGGAGATGACAACGTAAAGATAAAGAAAGTGCTGCTATTGATAAGCTAAATGGCATGTTGATGAATGACAAGCAAGTTTGTGTTAGTGTACTTCTGCACAAACAAGATAGAGAATATGAGGTTGATAATTCGTGATGCTAAACATATTCCCGTAGAAAGAATTAATGAGACTTGGAGGGAAGGGCGGTTGAGCCCGAGACTTATTGGGCCACCTGAGAGTTTATAAGTGTTCGGACGGCGGTATTCGAGCCAGCCTTACCCCCAAAACTTATAGCACGGTCATAACGGGTTTTCATGTGGCCAGGCTACGCCAGTAAAATGCAGATGTTCAACAGATGATAGGAGTACGAGCATGTAGATATACGACCTGGTCTGACTTACGAAAGACAACCTGTGGAAAACCACGGATAGAAAAGAACAAGTGATGAGAAACAAGGTTGGCAGAAGTAGATTATATGAATCTAAGTTAAAGGGATCGGGCCAGATTCATTTCGGAAAATTTAAATTGGAATAACGTGATGATTATAAAATAAATGTGACGGAATACCGATAAGGAGGTACCAAGTGCAAAAAGGTGTCTCAATAAAGAGGTGAAGGTGAAAGTAAATAATAGAAATGAGTAAGAATCAGATAATAAGAAGGATGTGATTGATAAAGAAAAGGCTGGGAAAGCAACTATGGAATGAGAAGCAAGGAATGTTATGAATGGGTTTCTAATGAATTCTCAGGATGACAACCTGATAGTGTCAATATTATAGTTATGAAAAAGCTAGTAACATGATATGGGATGTCAGTACTAATGATGTCA
Organism: Saposhnikovia divaricata; assembly: GCA_036435485.1. NCBI lineage: Eukaryota > Viridiplantae > Streptophyta > Magnoliopsida > Apiales > Apiaceae > Saposhnikovia > Saposhnikovia divaricata. The sequence goes on from CM071598.1 coordinate 110,131,200, forward strand.
AGTGAGAAATCTAAGATTTAACCTGAAAGGTTGAAGGATTTCCCGAATGTGAGTATCGCTAAGATTGAACAAGAGTATTTGTCCATAGAATAATGGACAAAGCAGCAAGATATGTTGGCACGTGAGATTGCGATCAAATAGTATTGGATATAATTATGATTAATTTCTTCTTTGATAAACCTCTATAGTTCAGAGGTAAATTCTGAGTATGATATTCTACAATCATGAAAGCTTTCTATAATCCTTTGGAACTCTTTCCTCTTCTTCTCTCTTATTCATCTTCTTTATGAATTGAGAAAAACAACCTTTTTAGGAGGGGAGGTACTGCTACGTGACTATCTGTCTATGTGATAGAAGTCTAAGTGGAATACCATGACTTGTTTAATTGCTTGTCAAGTACTAAAGGCTGGCCCCCTTCTGTACTAACTATGCAATATAACAAATGTTCAATTGATCATAAGTGATCTCTCAATAAATCTTTCCACTTATCTATATTGATCGAGATTGCGAAGATTAAAGCAATCAGGAAATGCACAGTACGAGCGAGGTTACCTCCGAATTCGTAGGGTGATAGTGATACCAAGGTTACTGCAGGTATCAATAAGGATAAGACTGATTAAGAGTATAACCCGGATAGTGAGTTGAACGAAAAGTAGCAACGTTGATGAAAAAAAGGATACAGTATGGATTGTAGCACTAGAAGATGTGCTGAGGAAGGGTAGAACGACTAAGAATTGACCGGGAAGCCAAAAAGTGAACGACAGGCAAACGACTCTTTGCTTCCTACCTGATTCCGGGACGGAATCCTTTTAAGGAGGGGAGACTGTAAGAACCCCAAATTTTGGATATAATTAAAACTTTTTATTAAGTAATGATAAAATGAGGAACAATGATTGTAATGAATGGATATTACTTTGGACAATGATCTTGATGCATTGGTATATTGTCAGAATAGAGTAATTCGATGGTTGAGGACCTAGATAAGAATAATCTACCATCCAGGAAGGAGCTAATGGATCCTTGAAGGGAAATGAGTACGTGCATAGTGTTTCCCGTACGTGCATAGTATTTCCCGTACGTGCATAGTATTTCCCGTACGTGCATAGTATTTCCCGTACGTGCATAGTATTTCCCGTACGTGCATAGTGTTTCCTGTACGTGCATAGTGATTTTGTGGATGTATAGTGATTTTTGAGGTTTAAGAAATTTTTCATGCCACCTATGTACGAGACATGGTATGGATATTTCGAAGTCATATTAGTAATCTACAAGGTAAATAAGTGTATGTAAACGCGATCGGAATTCAGAAATTCCAAACTTTATTTTTATGGAAAATTGGATCGAGCAGTGAAGAGCATGTCAATGCGAACAAGAAAAGAGAATTATTATATCAAGGATTTTATTTTTATTAAATACGATTTAAGGATTTAGAACAAAAACCTTCGAGTTAGAAAAACGAGCGTTCTAGAAATCGCTAGAATTTTTAAAACGAGATTAAGCGATCAAACAAACGCTTAATGAGCTTTAAAATACAACACAACACAGATATATTACATGCAAGATCAGCTCATGCAAGTCATAAGAGGATTAAGTGTGAAACAAATCAAGAACAAGTGGATTCATGAGGTGTTTGATCAAGAACAAGCCAACAATGCACCTTGTTACTCTTTTTCTTTCTAACCACAAATCTTTGGCACATGGATTGAGGGGTGACAAGGCTGGTTACATCTGATCCTTGGCAAGGGAAATATCATAGAAACATATCATTTATCAATTGAAACAAAGTGGGAGAGAAAAGCCAAGCAACTCCATCTCTCTCCATTTTCTTCAAACTGCCCAGCAAGAACCACCATGAAATAAAAATTCATATCTCCACTTCTACCCATTCATAGATCACCAAATTTTAACCATAGCTTCCTCAATATATGTAGAGTATTCGTTCAAAATTTCATAATTTTTGAAGATCGTTTGGATAGGTAAATAAATTCAAGAAAATCACCCTGTTTTTCCCCTCAAGAAACAAGACTTCGAATTTTTGGAATTTTTAGATTTCCAAACCAAGCTTCCACTCCTTGTTTGATCATCAAATTTTTATGGTGAGTCCTATATTTCATAAAAGCAATCTCCTAAAAATTTCAAGTCCAAACTCCTTTGTTTCCATTTTCAAAAAAATCATGAAAGAGGAGGATGAATAGTGTTTCATGAACTAATCTTTGATTTTTTTTGTTTTCATGGTTGATCTTAGCTACCCTAAGGCTATCCAAGGACTATAACAAGCTTTGTAAGGCTAGTACATACTCTCAAGAAGGTATAACACTCTTGAAACCCTAGATCAACTTTAAGTTTATGGATGTTTTTGATGAGCTAAGCTTGGTTATGATGTTAGCATGATTATAAGCATAATTAGTAAGTGATTTAGTTGAGCAAGAAAGCATGTTAATTATTGTGGTAAACTGGTATGATCTGGACTTGATGATGTTCATAATCATGTGATAAGTTGTGTGGATGCCCGGTGTGGCTTGGTTGGATTGTTATAATTTTTGGAACGTTCGATATATAGCCGTCGTAATGCCGAAATTTCGTTAACCTTAAGAAAAACAACTTGGACAGTAGATGTAACTCACTGCCTAGCTTTGCAATCTGCCATGATAGGATAGGTAATGTTCTAAGCTTCGTTTTGATATAAAGATCACGTGAAACGGACTTACGGTTTAGGATTTATGACCAAATTACTAAAAGTAGTTCGAATCCGTAAACGAAAGTTCATAACTGTAATTGAACCCTCGTAAACTATGTAACGTCATGGTGAATCTTGGTAAATAAATACTAGAGGTAAAAAGGAAGGCGTGAAAGAAAACCGTATGTCAAAAGGATCATTTTTCGATTTATTAAAAATGTTCGAGTCGAGGTTAAACGCGAACGAACCCCTAAAAGACGACTCTTTTATAACTTCGGTAAAACACTTAGAAAACGGACGATAAAACTCGGAGTATAGTATTGGTTCGTAACGATCGACTTTAGAACTCATATGACTTAAGTATGTCCCAAGTATAAGTACAATGACATGTCGTATTAACGAACGAATGTCGGGTCGGATCAGTGATAATAAGTAATCCACTAAAGGGGCTATAACGAGATAACTCGAGAACGTGTTTCGATTTAAGTATAACTTAACTTTTAATATGTTAAGTGATTAATCCCGAATGCCTTGGCTATTTATAGATCACCAAGCTGAACCGGGACCCGCTACCACTACCCCTTACCGTACTCGACTACCAGGCAAGTTTCAATTCCCTTCTTTTAGGCTGTTGTTGTGATTGAATAAATATATATATATGATTGCTGATATACATATGCCATTGCATGCATGCCTACTTTCAAGTTGAATTGATATACTTGTTCCCTGAATGTTATTGTTGGCTTATAAGCTAGATAGTTATACATCAGTTATAAGCCGGTTATTGTAAGACCCTCATAGAAGGGCGTATACATCTTATTCATCAAAAATAGACCGGGAGTCAATATTCCTTGATATATCGAGATTACCTCGGAGGAAAATATTTAAGTAAATATTTTCCATTATTCAGGCGACGAATATTATTTGAATATTCGTTCGAGATTATTTATTTAATGATCCTTACTTCAAATAATTATTTGAACGTAATCATTCGACGAATAATATTTGTCAATATTCATTCAGAGTCGAATTGATTATCGAATATTATTTCGAATATTCTTCTAAAGATGAGACTACTAAATGAATATTATTTGGATATTCTTTTAGAATATTATTTTATTAAATGAATATTACTTTTGAATATTCATTTAAGATATTAAATACTTGATGAATATTATTTTAATATTCATCTGAAGCTTGATTTAATTATCGAATATTATCTCGAATATTCCTTAAAGCTTGGATTACTAAATGAATATTACTTGATATTCATTTAGAATATTATTCATTAAATGAATATTACTTTATCAATATTCATTTAAATTCCTAATTAATTATGAATATTATTTTGAATATTCATCAGGGTTCTATTTAATCACCGAATATTATTTTAAATATTTTAAATATTCCTTTCAGGACTTATTAAGTAATGAATATTACTTTGAATATTCATTTGATTATTTAATTATGCAATAAATATTCTCCTGATATTTCTTCAGGGATTATTTTGAGAAATACTCTGATTAAAGATATTCTTTCATATTCCCAAATACTCCTTAAATATTTTAACTCAATAAATATTCTCTGAATATTTATTCCATACTTAGAATAACCTCGATAAGGTTTATCTTCTTCGATTATTACAGAAAATATTTCGGAGTCATATTATTATTAATCTTATATCAAGAAAGGTTCTCAGACATCATTCTTCTTTGAGTCTATCCCCTTAATAATAAGGGAACCTTACTTGGAAAATGTTATTTATCTTGTCGACTTCCCGGTCATAAAGTATTCCCTTCACCCGCAACTCAGGTGCTGTTGACTTATTAAGTCGTTGCTTACCTTCTCATCTTTCGAGGGGTAAGATTACTGGAACAAGTTGATATCCGTTACCAAGTAATAGCTTGGGAGTTATTGGTAAATTTTCCTTTCCAACTAGATACGACTACTTTGTGGAGTCTTATCAACAAGTATTATACTTGGGGAAAGGGGGACGAACGTTATATTCAGAATCATGAATTCTATTTGAACTAGGAGTCGTGTAAGAGGCCGAGTAGCGCCGGTCCATCCCCTTGGCCCAACCGTTGGCCGGGGAGAGCTAGCAAGGCGGTATACAAGTAAAGCCGTCAGTTCTTCCTTCTACCGGTAGTAAATCTAAATTGAGCTGTACGATCTCGACTGATCATCAAGATTGGAACAGCGGGCGCGGTGAATACTCCATCATTGGTTCATCATCCAAATTCATTTATTTCCTGCAACATGATTACTGTTGGCAGAGTTGGAAAAGAGTCATAACTGGAATTGCAACCTTTTTCTTGCAAGTTCCTCTTCTTAATAACAATAAGAATATCTCGCTTACTTTGATGTAGCAGATATTTCTTCAGACAAATACTTTAAGTTACCTTGTAACTTCATCGTTCATATTATACTGGCATCATTTCTGTAAATGCATGGCATATGGTTTGAAAGATACTTTTGAACTGTTATACATTATTGTTCAGTTATATATTATTGTTGGTGGGCTATTGCTCACCCTTGCTTTATTATTATATCATAACAACAGTTAGACCAGATGACTCGCACAAGGCGCACTCGACGCGGGCGAGGACGATGAGACTACCAGAGCTGTAGAAGAAGCTATTGGTAGGGTATATTTATTCTTTCAGTACCAAGAATATAGTCTAGTATGACTTATGTAAATGGATGGCAAAGGGTATGTATTTATATTGAAATCCTTTTGGATTGTAAGAACTCATAATGTGATTAATAAAAATTTGATTGTTACTCTGATTTCATCTCTGGGACTATAACGGGTGTGTTTTATATTGTTGTGTTGGGTCATAGAGACGTAATTTATTTTATGTTAAGGAAAGTTTAATTGTTATGGACAGAATTGGAAACCGTAACCACCGGATCCCGGACCCCGGATCTGGGGGTGTTACAATAGTAACTTAGCTCGATATCGTATCGACGAGTAAGGCGACTGACCTTGAGGCATACGAGCAACAGCGCGATGATGCTTTATATGCTGAGGATCAGCTGGTAATTCGATGGAGTACCCTACTGGAGACCCGGAAGAGGTTCCAGCAGATAAGGAAAATCCTGTTAGGATAAGGAGCTTACCCATGGGTAATGAGGGTCGCAGCCAGAATGACTGTGATGATTAAGATATGGTGCTAAAAAAAAAAGTGAGTATAAAGAACCGAAATATTATTAAGAGATCTGAAGATGCATGTTGAATTCATAGCCGGACTACCAGATGTAGTACCAGCAAGAAAGAAGGATTGGAAGAATTACTTGAGATCTTATACGGAAATAGATGAGAATCCTTAGAGATTTTCATCTTAACAAAGAAAGAGCTAGAGGGATGTATGATTATCAAAGACATCGATTTAGGGCGAGGAGCAGAGTCCCTAGGAATAGTTGAGAAGGAGGCAGTAAGTGCCATATCATTTGATAAATGAATTAGTATGAATATGGTCAGTAATAATTCGCCATGAGAAGGCAGGTGTCGTAGGTTGTAAATTATGGAACCAAATTGAGGTTACTAAGGTGGTTTTATTAAGGAAAATGTTCATTTTATGAATGAATCATTTAGAAAGTAAAGACATTGGGAAGTGATAGCATGATTGGGTAAAGTTATATAAGGAAGTAGTAAGCAAGACAATGATCTCAGAACCTACCGGAAGATAAGACCAGTGAGTCAAGATGAACTCGTAATGAGACTACTGCCAGAGACTGAATATAGAGTTAATTCAACTCAGTTAAATGATGAACCAGAAACGTTAGATGCATGTGATTCAGAGGAATATTAAATTCCTTCTTCTCTTTGAATGGATTATAGTAGTTACCTTAAGTTTACTCCGACATGGAATTATAATAGATCAAGTAATACGATCAGCAGTTAAAGAGAAAAATGTGAGAAAATCTTCCTGGAGCTAAAAGGTGAAATTGGTAATGACCAAGAGCTGGCATTGCTTAATGGAAAAAGGAGACTTTGTGCTTCCAATGATGCTTCGCATAAAGGGTTAGGTAGACCGACATTTGGTAGCATTGAATATCAGGACGTTGTGACAGGTTTCAGTTTGAAACTGTTGATTCCCTTCTAAGGGATGGATATAATTGATTCCTCTCCAGTGGGTAAACTTCCAATCTTATGATGATTATTTCGTTAACTATGACTGCTTATGATTCCACCTGCTTGGAGGTTCATAGAACTATTCTTCAGGTTTCGAAACTGGTCTCCTTAATGTTACCAGTAGGTGGGTAGATTGATCAAAATTTCCCTGAGTCTGGAAAGGAATTCGGTGAATTTTGGCAAAACTTGTCTTGCTGATTATGAGAGAATGTCATGGAAGAGAGTAGAAAATGGAGCAAACCCTGTGATTTGGGTAAGGATGCTGTAAAATGGGTTAGTAAACGGACCCTGAGCATTACAATCGACGGTAGTGATAAAATGATGAAGTGAGATTGGACGAAAATAGGAAATGTAAGTAAGAAATTAGCCGGACGGAGAAACTCCGGGATTGACTTAAGTGAAAAGGCTGTTATGGCAGGAATGGTAAGCTTGCGTGGCACGCGGGATTGATAAGAATAGTTGAAAAGATAAAAAAAAAAAAAAAAAAAAAAAGAGGAAAGGCGACCGGAGACGGCGCTGAGTAGCCGATTAAGACTTATATGAAGTAAAGTTTTGGAAAGGTAGAAAGGTATCAAAGAAGAAGGCACTATGCCGGCAATTGCTAGAAAAGTAATGCTAATTAGCCAACCCTTAAAATCATATATTTTTATTTTAGTGTGGCCAGTTGAGGCCAAGTCACAACGGACTATAAAGTGACTAGACCAGCAATGAAAAGACAAAGCAGGGTTGCTTATAAGTAAGCACCGACTGCAAGGGCTTCTGATATAAAGGAAATAGTAATGAGATCGTAGGAATCTTCTACTAAACCCTTTGCAACCCATGTTTTGATGGGGAATTTACTAGACCTTTTTGGGATGGGGTAACCCGTACTAAAGTGACTCATGTGTATATGGTTGTCCAAGATTACGAGAAAAATGGAAGTATATGTATGATGTTAGGGTATCATGAATACCATGAACATATTACGACTAAGGGAAGTAAACAACGAAGGTTTATGAAGAAAGTATGGAAATGGTCAGAGATGGATCAGTATGCTGTAGAAATTTTGTCTAAGGCAAGTACATTTGAGAAGAACGATAAGTACTAAGAGATTCACGTTGAACTCGACCAATGTCTTCCAAAACATCCTTGCTACCATTACCAAGTTCTGTAAGAGAGCAGATAGGCATACGTTGCCTTTTGGAAGGCCAAATAGGCTGACAACTATCTGAAAGAAGAGGGTGGCATTAAGCCACCGATCGATTATCAAATGAGAATGATTGAAAAGAGACCTTTATTAAGGGTACATGATCTGATTGGCAATTATAAGATGCAAGAATTCCTTGGCAGTTGAATTAAGGATAGGATATCCATAAATTAATACAAACCCTGGGGAATGCACAAGGGGTGGCATTAACCCTAATAACGACATTATGACTTCAGATGATATGAGTTGGACTTGCTAAGGCAACAATGACCGGTAAGGATTATTAAAAAGAGTTCTGGAAAGAACATAGATAGAATTATTAGAGTATTGATCAATGACATTTTGATATACCCTGTACCCAGAAAATACAGGAGGAAGGATGAGGATGACCTATGAAACCTTACAAGGAAAAGGGTAATATTCCGAACTTCAAAATGGAAGTTTGGTAAGGAATGTATGACATAGTAACAATAATGCCAGATGAGGCATGTATAAAACCCTGAGGAAGTATGGATTGAACCTATAAAGGTTGAGATTATCCTAAGATAAGGAAAGAACTAAGAAAAGAAGTATCCTAAGTAGGATTGGGAATAAACGTGATAAAGTTCCCACGGGTAGGTGGAAGCAATGACTTATGGAGAAATACTGATAAATATACTTTTCTCCATCAGCAGAGCTTAAGGGAGAATGCTTTCACCCAACAATGATGGGAATGAGGTAGAAATGTTTGAATTGGAATATATCCAGAGAACAAGGATTACCAGAAATTATTATTATCAGGAAAGGCCAATGAGGTGGCCGACAGTCAAATTATAAAGGAATAATTATAAATGTTCATACCGAAGAAACAAAATGATATTTGGAAAGACCTTGAAGGTCATATTGGAGTGGAGGAAGTTACATTCCTTTTGATGATTGTGCAAGAATCGAAGGTAATAATAGTTTAAGTAAAGATTCGATTCCCGATATTGTCTTAAGCAAACTACACACCTTAGAAGGTCCCGTTTTGAGGCAAACCAGGACCATGATACAATATTGACGAAGTAAACCATTAAGTTTCCAGTATTTTATGGGAGATGCATGAGTGATGGTTTCATCAACCGGACCTAGCTGCGATGCTTGAAACTCTTCTGCAATTTTATCTACTTCATGTAATATCTACATCAAGTTCAAGAAGTGTTCCTTATGGATAAGGAATATTGATTACTTTGTCTCCCTAAAGGATTGAAACCCGTAGGGTTAGCTATTAATGCACTACGTAAACAACAAGCGATGGTGATTCTTCTAAGAAAATAGATGACAATGTAAAGATAAAGAAAGTGCTGCCATTGATTAACTAAATGGCATGTTGATGAATGACAAACAAGTTTATGTTAGTGTACTTCTGCGCAAACAAGATAGAGAATATGAGGTTGATGATTCATGATGTTAAAGATATTCCCATGGAAAGAATTAATGAGACTTGGAAGGAAGGGCGGTTGAGCCCGAGACTTATTGGGCCACCTTAGAGTTTAAAGTGTTCGGACGGCGGTATTCGAGCCAGCCTTACCCCCAAAACTTATAGCACGGTCATAACGGGTTTTCATGTGGCCAGGCTACGCCAGTAAAATGCAGATGTTCGACAGTTGATAAGAGTGCGAGCAGGTAGGTGTGCGACTTGGTCTGACTTACGAAAGACAATCTGTGGAAAACCACGGATAGAAAAGAACAAGTGAAGAGAAACAAGGTTGGCAGAAGTAGATTATATGAATCTAAGTTAAAGGAATCGGGCCAGATTCATTTCGGAAAGTTTAAATTGAAATAACGTGATGATTATAGAGTAAATGTGACGGGATACCAATAAAGAGGTGCCAAGTGCAAAAGATGTCTCAATAAAGAGATGAAGGTGGAAGTAAATAACAGAAGTAAATAAGAATCAGATAATAAGAAGGATGTGATTGATAAAGAAAGGACGGGGAAAGCAACTACGAAATAGGAAGCAAGGAATGTTAGGAATGGATTAATAAATGGGTTTTCCGATGAATTCTCGGGATGACAACCTGATAGTGTTAATATTATAGATATGAAAAAGCTAGTAGCGTGACATGGAATGTCAGTAACAATGGTGTCAAACGAGAAACTAAGATTTAACCTGAAAGGTTCAAAGATTTTCCAAAAGTAAGTTGCTAAGGTGGAACCAGGGTACAGGTCCAGAGAATAATGGACAAAGCAGCAAGATATGTTGACACGTGAGATTGCGATCAAATAGTATTGGATATAATTATGATTAATTTCTTCTTTGATAAACCTCTATAGTTCAGAGGTAAATTCTGAGTATGATATTCTACAACCATGAAAGCTTTCTATAATCCTTTAGAACTCTTTTCTCTTCTTCTCTCTTATTCATCTTCTTTATGAATTGAGAAGAACAACCCTTTTAGGAGGGGAGGTACTGCTACGTGACTATCTGTCTATGTGATAGAAGTCTAAGTGGAATGCCATGACTTGTTTAATTGCTTGTCAAGTACTAAAGGCTGGCCCCCTTCTGTACTAACTATGCAATATAACAAATGTTCAATTGATCATATTGATCTCTCAGTAAATCTTTCCACTTCTCTATATTGATCGAGATTGCGAAGATTAAAGCGATCAGGAAATGCACAGTACGAGCGAGGTTACCTCCGAATCGTGGGGTGATAGTGATACCAATGTTACTGTAGGTATCAATAAGGATAAGACTGAGTAAGAGTATAACCCGGATAGTGAGTTGTACGAAAAGTAGCAACGTTGATGGAAAAAGGATAAAGTATGGATTGTAGCACTAGAAGATGTGCTGAGGAAGGGTAGAACGACTAAGAATTGACCGGGAAGCTAAAAAGGGAACGACAGGCAAACGACTCTTTGCTTCCTACCTGATTCCGGGACGGAATCCTTTTAAGGAGGGGAGACTGTAAGAACCCCAAATTTTGGATATAATTAAAACTTTTTATTAAGTAATGATAAAATGAAGAACAATGATTCCGACAACAAGGTCACCAGCTCTAATGAATGGTGGTTTCAAAGAACAATGATTGTAATGAATGGATATTGCTTGGGACAATGATCCTGATGCATTGGTATATTGTCAGAATAGAGTAATTCGATGGTTGAGGACCTAGATAAGAATAATCTACCATCCAGGAAGGAGCTAATGGATCCTTGAAAGGAAATGAGTACGTGCATAGTGTTTCCCATACGTGCATAGTATTTCCCGTACGTGCATAGTGTTTCCCGCACGTGCATAGTGTTTCCTGTACGTGCATAGTAATTTGGTGGATGAATAGTGATTTTGTAAGTTGGAAAACTTTTCACGCCACCCTATGTACGGGACGTGATATGGATGTTTCGAAGTCATATTAGTAATACGCGGAGGAAATAAGTGAATGCAGAGACGATCGGAATTCAGAAATTCCAAATTCTTTTTCGGTATAATATTTGACCGGACAGTGGATTAAATATTATTATAATCCAAGAATTGAGATACTAACTTTGAGGATTTGATATTTTGGGATGTTATTATATTTGATTTAAGAATGAAGGTAGGAAACCACTGAGGAGTGGTTATGGCTACAATGTAATAATTGATATTTGGAAAGAATGAATGGAATTCGACTTTATTATTTCTATGTCTTGAAGAATGCTAAAGGGTAACAACATAGGTAAGAATAATCTATCTTCTAAGGGAATAAGATATGGCACTTTCAATCAGGAGAATATTCTCATGTCATCCAGATCGGTAACAATTAATCCAGTAGTTCCGTAAAAAGGATAAGGAACGATCGAAAGAGAATACGGACAATTGTACCACCCTAAGAGAACAAGTAAAGAATACAGAATGAATAGTGTTTTGGTGGGAGTATATAATAATATGAGACGACACTATATAGAAGCATTCGGGACGGATTTCCGAGTTCGTATTAGTGATCCAGGGGGAAAATAAGTGTATGTAAAAGCTGTCGGATTCTGAAAAACCGCACTTTTATTTTCTCCGAGAGTTCCCTGGACACTGATAGCCTTAAGTATTTAACGAATGGATTTAAGGAATATAAATTGGAAAGTTAGAATGAAAGATGGAGAATGAAAGTATTAATATTAAAAAGGATTCCCGGTAAACCCTAATTAGAAATCCGTGAAATATTCCTACGAACGATCAATCGAAACGGGCAATAACCGGACACAGAAACAAGCAGAGGAAGCAAGAGTCTTGTGTAAGCTACTAGAATAAATATCTAGCAACCAAGTGGCTTAAAGTAACTAGCATACTTGGAGATGGAAGTAGTACTTAGATATCAAACCAATACTTAGCATGAAAACCATTCAAAATGCAACACATGTCTCTTGATTGCATCATGGATGACCTAGGCACTTTAATAAAGCTACTTTAGCAAGATATTATCCAAGGCAACACAATAATACAAGGAAAAGATCAAGAACAAGCAAGCAACTCTCTCCCCCTCCAAAACATTCCATTCTACTTCCTCCCTAAATTCCAAATCCAAAGTCCAAGCTTCCACCATTTTTTGATCTCCAAATTTTTATGGTAAGTCCTATAATTCATAAAAGTGATACCCTAGAAATCTTGGCTTCAAACTCCATGTTTTCCATTTTCAAATAAATCATCCAAGCCTAGGGTGAATAGTGATTTTAAGAAACTAACTTTGATTTCTTGTTTTGTTTGGATGATCCAAGCTTTGTTAAGGTAATCTAAGGACTAGACAAGGCTTACCAAGTGTTATTCACTCTCCAAGGAAGGTAACAAGCTCCAAAAACCCTTGGTACCATTTTGAGATTTTATGAGTTTTATGGATGATTTAGTGTTAGTATGCTATGTTATGCTTAGATCTATGTTATTAGTTGATTATGGTTGTTGTTTGGATTGTGATCCATGAGATGGTTGAGATGAGTTGTTGATAGACTAGTCATGATGATTATCATGCGTTTGTGTGGTTGGATTGATCTTTGTTAGATCGAGATAAAGTGTAAAAACTTTGGAAAACGAGTAAACATAGCCGTTATAATGCCCGATTTTACAATATCATGTTTTGTATGCCATTTTTCACATCAAGACCCTACTGACCAGAAAATTTTCTGCCATTTTAGGATATCTTATGTTATAAGCTTCGTTTTGATATAAAGATCACGTGAAACGGACTTACGGTTTAGGAGTTACGGCCGGTTTACTAAAAGTATTTCGAAACCGTAACCGAGAATTCGTAACTGAATTTGAACCCTCGTAAAATATGTAAAGTCATGGCGAATCTTGGTAAATAAATACTAAAGGTAAAAAGGAAGGTGTGAAAGAAAACCGTATGTCAAAAGGATCATTTTTCGATTTATTAAAAATGTTCGAGTCGAGGTTAAACGCGAACGAACCCCTAAAAGACGACTCTTTTATAACTTCGGTAAAACACTTAGAAAACGGGCGATAAAACTCGGAGTATAGTATTGGTTCGTAACGATCGACTTTAGAACTCATATGACTTAAGTATGTTCCAAGTATAAGTACAATGACATGTCGTATTAACGAACGAATGTCGGGTCGGATCAGTGATAAAAGTAATCCACTAAAAGGGGTATAACGAGATAACTCGAGAACGTGTTTCGAATTAAGTATAACTTAACTTTTAATATGTTAAGTGATTAATCCCGAATGCCTTGGCTATTTATAGATCACCAAGCTGAACCGGGACCCGCTACCACTACCCCTTACCGTACTCGACTACCAGGCAAGTTTCAATTCCCTTCTTTTAGGCTGTTGTTGTGATTGAATAAATGTATATATATGATTGCTGATATACATATGCCATTGCATGCATGCCTACTTTCAAGTTGAATTGATATACTTGTTCCCTGAATGTTATTGTTGGCTTATAAGCTAGATAGTTATATATCAGTTATAAGCCGGTTATTGTAAGACCCTCATAGAAGGGCGTATACATCTTATTAATCAAAAATAGACCGGGAGTCAATATTCCTTGATATATCGAGATTACCTCGGAGGAAAATATATAAGTAAATATTTTCTATTATTTGGGCGACGAATATTATTTGAATATTCGTTCGAGACTAATTATTTTAACGATCCTTACTTCAAATAATTATTTGAACGTAACTATTCAACGAATAATATTTCCTAATATTCATTCAGAGTCGAATTGATTATCGACTATTATTTCGAATATTCTTCTAAAGATGAGACTATTAAATGAATATTATTTGGATATTCTTTTAGAATATTATTTTATTAAATAAATATTACTTTTGAATATTCATTTAAGATATTAAATACTTGATGGATATTATTTTAATATTCATCTGAAGCTTGATTTAATTATCGAATATTATCTCGAATATTCCTTAAGGCTTGGATTACTAAATGAATATTACTTGATATTCATTTAGGATATTATTCATTAAATGAATATTACTTTTGAATATTCATTTAAATTCCTAATTAATTATGAATATTACCTTAACTATTCTTTTCAGGTCGTATTAATTAATGAATATTGTTTTGAATATTCATTTAAATATTTATTTATTCAATAAATATTCTCCTGATATTTCTTCAGGGATTATTTTGAGAAATACTCTGATTAAAGATATTCTTTCATATTCCCAAATATTCTTTAAATATTTTAACTCATTAAATATTCTCTGAATATTTATTCCATACTTAGAATAATCTCGATAAGGTTTATCTTCTTCGATTATTACAGAAAATATCTCGGAGTCATATTATTATTAATCTTATATCAAGAAAGGTTCTCAGACATCATTCTTCTTTGAGTCTATCTCCTTAATAATAAGGGAACCTTACTTGGAAAATGTTATTTATCTTGTCGACTTCCCGGTCATAAAGTATTCCCTTCACCCGCAACTCGGGTGCTGTTGACTTATTAAGTCGTTGCTTACCTTCTCATCTTTCGAGGGGTAAGATTACTGGAACAAGTTGATATCCGTTACCAAGTAATAGCTTGGGAGTTATTGGTAAATTTTCCTTTCCAACAAGATACGACTACTTTGTGGAGTCTTATCAACAAGTATTATACTTGGGGAAAGGGGGACGAACGTTACATTCAGAATCATGAATTCTATTTGAACTAGGAGTCGTGTAAGAGGCCGAGTAGCGCCGGTCCATCCCCTTTGGCCCAACCGTTGGCCGGGGAGAGCTAGTAAGGCGGTATACAAGTAAAGCCGTCAGTTCTTCCTTCTACCGGTAGTAAATCTAAATTGAGCTGTACGATCTCGACTGATCATCAAGATTGGAACAGCGGGCGCGGTGAATACTCCATCATTGGTTCATCATCCAAATTTATTTATTTCCTGCAACATGATTACTGTTGGCAGAGTTGGAAAAGGGTCATAACTGGAATTGCAACCTTTTCTTGCAAGTTCCTCTTCTTAATAACAATAAGAATATCTCGCTTACTTTGATGTAGCAGATATTTCTACAAACAAATACTTCAAGTTACCTTGTAACTTCATCGTTCATATTATACTGGCATCATTTCCGTAAATGCATGGCATATGGTTTGAAAGATACTTTTGAACTGTTATACATTATCATTCAGTTATATATTATTGTTGGTGGGCTATTGCTCACCCTTGCTTTATTATTATATCACAACAACAGCTAGACCAGATGACTCGCACAAGGCGCACTCGACGCGGGCGAGGACGATGAGACTACCAGAGCTGAAGAAGAAGCTATTGGTAGGGTATATTTATTCTTTCAGTACCAAGAATATGGTCTAGTATGACTTATGTAAATGGATGGCAAGAGTATGTATTTATATTGAAATTCTTTTGGATTGTAAGAACTCATAATGTGATTAATAAAAATTTGATTGTTACTCTGATTTCATCTCTGGGACTATAACGGGTGTGTTTTATATTGTTGTGTTGGGTTATAGAGACGTAATTTATTTTATGTTAAGGAAAGTTCAATTGTTGTGGACAGAATTGGAAACCGTAACCACCGGATCCCGGACCCCGGATCTGGGGGTGTTACAGAAGTGGTATCAGAGCGTACGTTATAAACCCCAGAGATGAGGTGACGTTAAAACAATAGTCACTTTATAGTCCGTTGTGACTTGGCCTCAACTGGCCACTCATAAAAATATATGATTTTAGGGGTTGGCTAATAGCATTACTTTTCTAGCAATTGCCGGCATAGTGCCTTCTTCTTTGATACCTTTCTACCTTTCCAAAACTTTACTCCATATAAGTCTTAATCGGCTACTCGGCACCGTCTCCGGTCACCTTTCCTCCACTTTTATCTTTTCAACTATTCTTATCAATCCTGCGTGCCACACAAGCTTACCATTCCTGGCATAACAGCCTTTTCATTTAAGTCAATCCTGGAATTTCTCAGTCCGGCTGGTTTCTTACTTACATTTCCTATTTTCGTCCAATCTCACTTCATCATTTTATCACTACCGTCGATTGTAATGCTCAGGGTCCGTTTACTAACCCATTTTACAGCATCCTTACCCAAATCACAGGGTTTGCTCCAATTTTTACTCTCTTCCATGACATTCTCTGATAATCAGAAAGACAAGGTTTGCCAAAATTCACCGAATTCCTTTCCAGACTCAGGGAAATTTTGATCAATCTACCCACCTACTGGCAACATTAAGGAGACCAGTTTCGAAACCTGAAGAATAGTTCTATGAACCTCCAAGCAGGTGGGATCATAAGCAGTCATAGCTAACGAAATAATCATCATCGGATTGGAAGTTTACCCACTGGAGAGGAATCAATTATATCCATCCCTTAGAAGGGAATCAATAGTTTCAAACTGAAACCTGTCACAACGTCCTGATATTCAATACTACCGAATGTCGGCCTACCTAACCCTTTATGTGAAGCGTCATTGGAAGCACAAAGTCTCCTTTTTCCATTAAGCAATGCCAGCTCTTGGTCATTACCAATTTCACCTTTTAGCTCCAGGAAGATTTTCTCACATTTTTCTCATTAACTGCTGATCGTATTACTTGATCTATTATAATTCCGTGTCGGAGTAAACTTAAGGTAGCTACTATAATCCATTCAAAGAGAAGAAGGAATTTAATATTCCTCTGAATCACATGCATCTAACGTTTCTGGTTCATCATTTAACCGAGTTGAATTAACTCTATACTCAGTCTCTGGCAGTAGTCTCATTACGAGTTCATCTTGACTCACTAGTCTTATCTTCCGGTAGGTTCTGAGATCATTGTCTTGTTACTATTTCCTTATATAACTTTACCCAATCATGCTATCACTTCCCAATGTCTTTACTTTCTAAATGATTCATTCATAAAATGAACATTTTCCTTAATAAAACCACCTTATTAACCTCAATTTGGTTCCATAATTTACAACCTACGACACCTGCCTTCCCATGGCGAATTATTACTGACCATATTCATACTAATTCATTTATCAAATGATATGGCACTTACTGCCTCCTTCTCAACTATTCCTAGGGACTCTGCTCCTCGCCCTAAATCGATGTCTTTAATAATCATACATCCCTCTAGCTCTTTCTTTGTTAAGATGAAAATCTCTAAGGATTCTCATCTATTTCCGTATAAGGTCTCAAGTAATTCTTCCAATCCTTCTTTCTTGCTGGTACTACATCTGGTAGTCCGGCTATGAATTCAACATGCATCTTCAGATCTCTTAATAATATCTCGGTTCTTTATACTCACTTTTCTGAGCACCATATCTTAATCATCACAGTCATTCTGGCTGCGACCCTCATTACCCATGGGTAAGCTCCTTATCCTCACAGGATCTTCCTTATCTGCTGGAACCTCTTCCGGGTCTCCAGTAGGGTACTCCATCGAATTACCCGCTGATCTTCAGCATATAAAGCATCATCGCGCTGTTGCTCGTATGCCTCAAGGTCAGTCGCCTTACTCGTCGATACAATATCGAGCTAAGTTACTATCATTATACTTACGAGTTCCCATAAGGGTTTTATATGTCATCACTACATTAAGTAGTCCGACTATGAACTTGGCAAGAGTTCTTATTATCTTATTGAATTTATTGTTTTAACGTCACCTCATCTCTGGGGTTTATAACGTACGCTCTGATACCACTTCTGTAACACCCCCAGATCCGGGGTCCGGGATCCGGTGGTTACGGTTTCCAATTCTGTCCACAACAATTGAACTTTCCTTAACATAAAATAAATTACGTCTCTATAACCCAACACAACAATATAAAACACACCCGTTATAGTCCCAGAGATGAAATCAGAGTAACAATCAAATTTTATTAATCACATTATGAGTTCTTACAATCCAAAAGAATTTCAATATAATACATACTCTTTGCCATCCATTTACATAAGTCATACTATACCATATTCTTGGTACTGAAAGAATAAATATACCCTACCAATAGCTTCTTCTTCAGCTCTGGTAGTCTCATCGTCCTCGCCCGCGTCGAGTGCGCCTTGTGCGAGTCATCTGGTCTAGCTGTTGTTGTGATATAATAATAAAGCAAGGGTGAGCAATAGCCCACCAACAATAATATATAACTGAACGATAATGTATAACAGTTCAAAAGTATCTTTCAAACCATATGCCATGCATTTACGGAAATGATGCCAGTATAATATGAACGATGAAGTTACAAGGTAACTTAAAGTATTTGTTTGTAGAAATATCTGCTACATCAAAGTAAGCGAGATATTCTTATTGTTATTAAGAAGAGGAACTTGCAAGAAAAGGTTGCAATTCCAGTTATGACCCTTTTCCAACTCTGCCAACAGTAATCATGTTGCAGGAAATAAATAAATTTGGATGATGAACCAATGATGGATTATTCACCGCGCCCGCTGTTCCAATCTTGATGATCAGTCGAGATCGTACAGCTCAATTTAGATTTACTACCGGTAGAAGGAAGAACTGACGGCTTTACTTGTATACCGCCTTACTAGCTCTCCCCGGCCAACGGTTGGGCCAAAGGGGATGGACCGGCGCTACTCGGCCTCTTACACGACTCCTAGTTCAAATAAAAATCATGATTCTGAATGTAACGTTCGTCCCCCTTTCCCCAAGTATAATACTTGTTGATAAGACTCCACAAAGTAGTCGTATCTAATTGGAAAGGAAAATTTACCAATAGCTCCCAAGCTATTACTTGGTAACGGATATCAACTTGTTCCAGTAATCTTACCCCCCGAAAGATGAGAAGGTAAGCAACGACTTAATAAGTCAACAGTACTCGAGTTGCGAGTGAAGGGAATATTTTATGACCGGGAAGTCGACAAGATAAATAACATTTTCCAAGTAAGGTTCCCTTATTATTAAGGAGATAGACTCAAAGAAGAATGATGTCTGAGAACCTTTCTTGATATAAGATTAATAAAAATATGACTCCGAAATATTTTCTGTAATAATCGAAGAAGATAAACCTTATCGAGGTTATTCTAAGTATGGAATAAATATTCAGAGAATATTTATTGAATTAAATATTTTACAGATCATTTAGGAATAAGAAAGAATATCTTATATCAGAGTATTTCTCAAAATAATCCCTGAAGAAATATCAGGAGAATATTTATTGAATAAATAAATATTTAAATGAATATTCAGAACAATATTCATTAATTAATAAGACCTGAAAAGAATATTTAAGGTAATATTCATAATTAATTAGGAATTTAAATGAATATTCAAAAGTAATATTCATTTAATGAATAATATCCTAAATGAATATCAAGTAATATTCATTTAGTAATCCAAGCCTTAAGGAATATTCGAGATAATATTCGATAATTAAATCAAGCTTCAGATGAATATTAAAATAATATTCATCAAGTATTTAATATCTTAAATGAATATTCAAAAGTAATATTTATTTAATATAATAATATTCTAAAAGAATATCCAAATGATATTCATTTAGTAGTCTCATCTTTAGAAGAATATTCGAAATAATAATCGATAATCAATTTGATTCTGAATGAATATTGACAAATATTATTCATCGAATGATTACGTTCAAATAATTATTTGAAGTAAGGATCATTAAATAAATAAGCTCGAACGAATATTCAAATAATATTCGTCGCCCAAATAATAGAAAATATTTACTTAAATATTTTCCTCCGAGGTAATCTCAATATATCAAGGAATATTGACTCCCGGTCTATATTTGATTAATAAGATGTATACGCCCTTCTATGAGGGTCTTACAATAACCGGCTTATAACTGATATATAACTATCTAGCTTATAAGCCAACAATAACATTCAGGGAACAAGTATATCAATTCAACTTGAAAGTAGGCATGCATACAATGGCATATGTATATCAGCAATCATATATATATATTTATTCAATCACAACAACAGCCTAAAAGAAGGGAATTGAAACTTGCCTGGTAGTCGAGTACGGTAAGGGGTAGTGGTAGCGGGTCCCGGTTCATCTTGGTGATCTATAAATAGCCAAGGCATTCGGGATTAATCACATAACATATTAAAAGTTAAGTTATTCTTAAATCGAAACACGTTCTCAAGTTATCTCGTTATACCCCTTTTAGTGGATTACTTATTCTCACTGATCCGACTCGACATTCGTTCGTTAATACGACATGTCACTGCACTTATACTTGGGACATACTTAAGTCATATGAGTTCTAAGGTTGATCGTTATGAACCAATAATATACTCCGAGTTTTATCGCCCGTTTTCTAAGTGTTTTACCGAAGTTATAAAAGAGTCGTCTTTTAGGGGTTCGTTCGCGTTTAACCTTGACTCGAACATTTTTAATAAATCGAAAAATGCCCTTTTTGACATACGGTTTTCTTTCACACCTTCCTTTTTACCTCTAGTATTTATTTACCAAGATTCGCCAAGACGTTACATAGTTTACGAGGGTTCAATTACAGTTACGAACTTTCGTTTACGGATTCGAACTACTTTTAGTAATTTGGTCATAAATCCTAAACCGTAAGTCCGTTTCACGTGATCTTTATATCCAAACAAAGCTTAGAACATTACCTATCCTATCATGGCAGATAAGGTCTCTGGACAGTAGGGGTTCGACATGGAAAATGGCATATAAAACATGGTATTGCAAAATCGGGCATTATAACGGCTGTAAATCGAATATCTACCAATTTCGAATCTTCCCATAAGCATAGTATCCAACCCAAACAACATATACATGACTTATATACATGAACTGAGGCCAAGCAATGCCTTTCCGTTCATCTGGCTATTTACATCATTAATCCAAAATCCATACATAATCATGCTTATAATCTTAACATAACCATAACTAAGTTATAACTATCATAAACATGCTTAAATCTCAAACAAGGGTTAGGGTTTCAAGAGCTTTATACCTTCCTTGGAGTGTGTAAAGACCTTGCTAAGCTTTTCATAGTCCTTGTATACCCATAACCAAGCTTAGATCATCCTAGAAATCAAGAAAATCAAGAGTTGTTCTTGAAAATCACTATTCACCCTAGTCTTTGGTGATTTCTTTGAAAATGGAAACAAGAGAGTTTGGCTTTGAAACTTTTAGGGGATCACTTTTAGGAAATGTAAGACTCACCATAATTTTTACAAGATCAAGAGATGGTGGGAAGAGGGGTTTTGATTTTGGAATTTAGGAGGGAGGCCGAATGGAATTTTCAAGGGGGGGGGAGTTGCTTGGTTTGTTTTGTTTTAATCTCATCCATTCTCATCTATTATCAAGATAATATCTTGTATAAATTCACTTTATTAAAGTGATGAGGTGTTGGATGAGGAATTACCATGACAAGTGTTGAAAATGTGGTGGTTTTAGCCTAACTACATGGTTGCCTTGCTAAGTACTTAGTTGCATTCTCTAGGGTGCTAGTTCCTTGATTCTAGTTTGGTTACTAGATATTTTATACTAGTAGCTTGCACAAGAATCTTGCTTCCTCTGCTTGTTTCTGTGTCCGGTTATTGCCCGTTTCGATTGATCGTTCGTAGGAATATTTCACGGATTTCTAATTAGGGTTTACCGGGAATTCTCTTTATTATTAATACTTTCATTCTCCATCTTTCATTCTAACTTTCCAATTTATATTCCTTAAATCCATTCGTTAAATACTTAAGGCTATCAGTGTCCAGGGAACTCTCGGAGAAAATAAAAGTGCGGTTTTTCAGAATCCGACAGCTTTTACATACACTTATTTTCCCCCTGGATCACTAATACGAACTCGGAAATCCGTTCCGTATATTTCTATATAGTGTCGTCTCATATTATTATATACTCCCACCAAAACACTATTCATTCTGTATTCTTTACTTGTTCTCTTAGGGTGGTACAATTGTCCGTATTCTCTTTCGATCGTTCCTTATCCTTTTTTACGGAACTACTGGATTAATCGTTACCGATCTGGATGACATGAGAATATTCTCCTGCTTGAAATTGCCATATCTTATTCCCTTAGAAGATAGATTATTCTTACCTATGTTGTTACCCTTTAGCATTCTTCAAGACATAGAAATAATAAAGTCGACTTCCATTCATTCTTTCCAAATATCAATTATTACATTGTAGCCATAACCACTCCTCAGTGGTTTCCTACCTTCATTCTTAAATCAAATATAATAACATCCCAAAATATCAAATCCTCAAAGTTAATATCTCAATTCTTGGATTATAATAATATTTAATCCACTGTCCGGTCAAATATTATACCGAAAAGAATTTGGAATTTCTGAATTCCGATCGTCTCTGCATTCACTTATTTCCTCCGTGTATTACTAATATGACTTCGAAACATCCATATCACGTCCCGTACATAGGGTGGAGTGAAAAGTTTTCCAACTTACAAAATCACTATTCATCCACCAAATTACTATGCACGTGCAGGAAACACTATGCACGTACGGGAAATACTATGCACGTACTCATTTCCCTTCAAGGATCCATTAGCTCCTTCCTGGATGGTAGATTATTCTTATCTAGGTCCTCAACCATCGAATTACTCTATTCTGGCAATATACCAATGCATCAGGATCATTGTCCAAAGCAATATCCATTCATTACAATCATTGTTCTTTGAAACCACCACTCATTAGAGCTGGTGACCTTGTTGTCGGAATCATTGTTCCTCATTTTATCATTACTTAATAAAAAGTTTTAATTACATCCAAAATTTGGGGTTCTTACATATTCTCCTGATATTTCTTCAGGGATTATTTTGAGAAATACTCTGATTAAAGATATTCTTTCATATTCCCAAATATTCTTTCAATATTTTAACTCAATAAATATTCACTGAATATTTATTCCATACTTAGAATAATCTCGATAAGGTTTATCTTCTTCGATTATTACAGAAAATATTTCGAAGTCATATTATTATTAATCTTATATCAAGAAAGGTTCTCAGACATCATTCTTCTTTGAGTCTATCTCCTTAATAATAAGGGAACCTTACTTGGAAAATGTTATTTATCTTGTCGACTTCCCGGTCATAAAGTATTCCCTTCACCCGCAACTCGGGTGATGTTGACTTTTTAAGTCGTTGCTTACCTTCTCATCTTTCGAGGGGTAAGATTACTGGAACAAGTTGATATCCGTTACCAAGTAATAGCTTGGGAGTTATTGGTAAATTTTCCTTTCCAACTAGATACGACTACTTTGTGGAGTCTTATCAACAAGTATTATACTTGGGGAAAGGGGGACGAACGTTACATTCAGAATCATGAATTCTATTTGAACTAGGAGTCGTGTAAGAGGCCGAGTAGCGCCGGTCCATCCCCTTTGGCCCAACCGTTGGCCGGGGAGAGCTAGCAAGGCGGTATACAAGTAAAGCCGTCAGTTCTTCCTTCTACCGGTAGTAAATCTAAATTGAGCTGTACGATCTCGACTGATCATCAAGATTGGAACAGCGGGCGCGATGAATACTCCATCATTGGTTCATCATCCAAATTTATTTATTTCCTGCAACATGATTACTGTTGGCAGAGTTGGAAAAGAGTCATAACTGGAATTGCAACCTTTTCTTGCAAGTTCCTCTTCTTAATAACAATAAGAATATCTCGTTTACTTTGATGTAGCAGATATTTCTTCAAGCAAATACTTTCAGTTACCTTGTAACTTCATCGTTCATATTATACTGGCATCATTTCCGTACATGCATGGCATATGGTTTGAAAGATAGCTTTGAACTGTTTTAAATTATCGTTCAGTATATATTTGTTGGTGGGCTTTCGCTCACCCTTGCTTTGTTTTTATTATGTCACAACAATAGCTAGGACAGATGGCTCGCGTCAGGCGCACTCGGCGCAAGCAGGTTACCCGACCCACCGGACTACCCGCTGAGATGCTAGCCGCCATTGCTGAGGTAGCATAGTTAGACAGCTTTTGTTTCCTGTTTAACTATATGTATAATTAATGTAATCAACGGCAAAACTTTTAAACCTATGATGTTATCCTTTTGGGATTGTAATAACTTTTATTCGTAACCCCTTTAATGTAAGACTTATTTCAATTTCATCTCTGGGACTATAACTGTTGTGTGTGTGAGTGGTAATTATTGTGGGGTCACAGCATGTGATTTATTTATTGTGGATTCAAGTCAAGTATTATGAATGGATGTAAGACCGCAACCACCAGATCCCCGACCCCGCATCTGGGGGTGTTACAATATACATGAGTCAGCCAGATGGGTTTCAGGTTCCTGGTAAGGATGACTATGTTTGCAAGTTATTGAGGGTTTTGTATGGACTAAAGCAGTCTCCGAGGCAATGGTACAAGAGTATTATGGTGAGCAAAGTGGGTATTGCAGATAACCAAGCTGATATGCTCGCCAAGCCGGTCCCACATAGCAAGCTTCAACATTGTTTGAACTGGCTAAATGTTCGAAGTTCCTGACTGCCCTATTGAGGGCAAAATCTGAGGCAAAAGATTTTTTTATTTCTGGTACATCTGGCATTATTATGGTGCATTTGGTACATCTTGCATTATTGTGATGCGTCTGGTACATCTATTATCTGTTATTTGTGAGAGGATTCAAGTCAAGGTGAGATTTGTTAAAATACTGCTTTGAATCTGTGTATTATTCTGTTTTTCAGCAGAATAAGGCAGCGCCCCGCGCCGTGCCATCTTTCCAGAATTAATTCTTTCCAGAATTAATTTTCTGTTCTGTTTTGGTAATTGCTTTGCTTTGGGTCCAAGTCTTCCGGATCCTTCTGTAACTGCCTAGAGAGTATTATATAAACTCTCTAGGGCATAGCCTAGCATATATGTCTGAAATCTGAGTCGGAAAATCTGAGTCTGTAAGTCTATAATCTGAATCATATATGTTATCAATTAAGTCCGTCAGATCTAAAGTCAATTAGATCTGAATCTGTATTCTGTAATCTGTATCCTCAAGATCAATAAAGTTTTCTCTTCTACCAATCTGTGTTCTTCATTTACGTTTATTATTTGTTAAAATACTGCCTTTAATCTGTGTAATATTCTGTTTTTCAGCAGAATAAGGTAGCGCGCCCGCGCCGTGCCATCTTTCCAGAATTAATTCTTTCCAGAATTAATTTTCTATTCTGTTTTGGTAATTGCTTTGCTTTGGGTCCAAGTCTTCCGGATCCTTCTGTAAACGCCTAGAGAGTATTATATAAACTCTCTAGGGCATAGCCTAGCATATATGTCTGAAATCTGAGTCGGAAAATCTGAGTCTGTAAGTCTGTAATCTGAATCATATCTGTTATCAATTAAGTCTGTCAGATCTAAAGTCAATTAGATTTGAATCTGAATCTTTATTCTGTAATCTGTATTATCCTCAAGATCAATAAAGTTTTTCTTCTGCCAGTCTGTGTTCTTCATTTACGTTTATTATAATCTCTTTTGTGCTTCCGTTATAACAAACTGGTATCAAGAGCTTGGTTTTTGGAGAGCTATGTCTGGATCTGGTGGTATTAACGTGAAGATTGACAAATTTACTGGGCGGAATAGTTTCAGTCTGTGGCAGATCAAGATGCGTGCTTTGTTAAAGAAACAGGGGCTCTGGGCGCCGTTGAATCAGAAATCGGCTGCTGCTTCTACAAGCGCTGAGATGGCCACTCTGGAAGAAAAGGCACATTCAACAATTCTGTTGTGTCTTGCAGATGATATTATTACTGAAATCGCGGAGGTGGATACCGCGCCTGGTCTGTGGTTGAAGCTTGAAAGTCTCTACATGACGAAGTCTTTAATAAACAAGTTGTTGCTGAAGCAACGTCTGTTCAGTCTGTGAATGCAGGAAGGTATGCCTCTTCGAGATCACTTAGATCAGTTAAACACAATTTTATTAGAATTGCGTAATATTGATGTTAAAGTTGAAGATGAGGATGCTGCTTTGATTCCGTTAGTTTCTTTACCACTATCGTATGAGAATTTTGTGCAATCTTTTATTGTTGGTAAAGATACTATTTCTCTAGAGGAGGTTAGATCTTCTCTCCATACTATAGAGCTACGCCACAAGGCGGCTTGTACAGGTGCAGATAATCAGGCTATTGGGTTGGTAGCTAGCGGGAGTACCGGACATAAAAAGATGGGGAAGAACAAATTCAAGAAACCAGCTCCGAAGGGTCCAAAACCTAATGATATCTGCAATTACTGTAAAGAGAAGGGACACTGGAAATCTGATTGTCCCAAGAAAAAGAAGCAACATGAAAAATTGGCAGGTACTGGTGCTTCAGGTACTGTTACTGTAGCTGGTGCTACTTCTGAAGAAGATATTGCTCTTGTTGCTGCTAATCACACACATCACTCTGATGTGTGGATTCTTGATTCTGGAGCGTTTCACCATATATGTCTACGCAGGGAGTGGTTTACAACCTATGAGCAAGTAGACGGTGGCAATATTTTTATGGCTAACACTTTTCCTTTTGAGACGGTTGGAATAGGCTCGATTAAAATTCGAACACATGATGGTAAATTCTGCACATTGAACGATGTTAGGCATGTTCCACTTATGACAAAGAATCTAAAATCTTTGAGTATGTTAGACAGCAAGGGTTTCAGTTTTCAAGGTGAAGGTGGAGTTTTACATGTCTGCAAGGGTTCTAATGTGGTCTTGAAAGGTGTTAAACGTGGTACCTTGTATCTTCTTCAAGGTTCTACGTTATCAAGTTATGTTGCTGTTGCGACCTCGGAGATTGATAAGATATACATGAGTCAGCCAGATGGGTTTCAGGTTCCTGGTAAGGATGACTATGTTTGCAAGTTATTGAGGGCTTTGTATGGACTAAAGCAGTCTCCGAGGCAATGGTACAAGAGTATTATGGTGAGCAAAGTGGGTATTGCAGATAACCCAGCTGATATGCTCGCCAAGCCGGTTTCACATAGCAAGTTTCAACATTGTTCGAACTTGCTAAATGTTCGGAGTTCTTGACTGCCCTTTGAGGGCAAAATCTGAGGCAGAAGAGTTTTATCTGGTACATCTGGAATTATTGTGATGCATCTGGTACATCTGTTATCTGTTATTTGTGAGAGGATTCAAGTCAAGGTGGAGATTTGTTAAAATACTACCTTGAATCTGTGTACTATTCTGTTTTTCAGCAGAATAAGGCAGCGCGCCCGTGCCGTGCCATCTTTCTAGAATTAATTCTTTCCAGAATTAATTTTCTGTTCTGTTTTGGTAATTGCTTTTCTTTGGGTCCAAGTCTTCCGGATCCTTCTGTAACCGCCTAGAGAGTATTATATAAACTTTCTAGGGCATAGCCTAGCATATATGTCTGAAATCTGAGTCGGAAAATCTGAGTCTGTAAGTCTGTAATCTGAATCATATCTATTATTAATTAAGTCTGTTAGATCTAAAGTCAATTAGATCTGAATCTGAATCTGTATTCTGTAATCTGTATTATCCTCAAGATCAATAAAGTTTTCTCTTCTGCCAGTCTGTGTTCTTCCTTTACGTTTATTATAATCTCTTTTATGCTTCCGTTATAACAGAAGTTGTAACACCCCTCGGTTTTTATCAATTCAATGATATTTTCCCGAATTGATTATGTTATTTCGATTCAGTTGTTGGCCTTATTTTTCACATCTCAAAATCCAAATATTTCGAAATAACGTATTCAACCCCCCCCTTCTACGTTATTCTAGACCTAACAAAACTCCTTGGCTTGAAATTTCAATTGTATAGCTTGGCAACCTTTTCTCGGTACTTAGAGATATTGGCCTGTGTAGAGTCCCTGAGCTCCTCAAAGAGGTCGACATTCAGCCTTAGTCCCTCCTCGGATGATTTTGGATCGAAATTCTCAATTCTTAGGGACTTAGCACTTATCTCAACTGGCAATACTACTTCGGTTCCAAATGCCATCCTAAATGGTGTTTCACCTGTGGAAGCTTTTGGGGTAGTTTGGAGACTCCATAGCACATTTGGTAACTCATCTGCCCAGTTTCTGTTGGCCTCAAGCAACCTTTTTTTTAATCCTTGTAAAATTGCCTTGTTGGTGATTTCCACTTGCCCATTGGCTTGCAGATATGCAACTGAGGCCTTGAGGTGTTGAATTTCAAGTTCTACCATGGCATTGACCCATTTCTCCCCTGTGAACTGAGTACCATTGTCTATAATGACCATTCTAGGTAAGCCAAATCTGAACACTATCTGCTCCACGAAAAAATGGACTGCATCAATCTCTCTTATCATTGCTAATGGTTTTGCCTCCACCCATTTTGTGAAATAATCGACTGCCATGATTATGTATTGACACTGTTTGGAGCTCTTAGGAAGGGGACCCACCAGATCGATGCGCCATATAAAGAATGGGCACGGAGTTGTTATTGGGTTGAAGTTAACAGAAGGTCTGTGATTCATGAACCCATAATTCCGACATGGCTCGCATTGCTTCGTGAACTCCTCACAGTCCTGTCGCATCATAGGCTAGTAGACTCCGTGTCTCATGATTATTAATGCCATATTTTTCCCGGCTAGATGATTGTAACACCCCCAGATCCGGGGTCCGGGATCGGGTCGTTACTGTCTCATAACTTATACACAATACTTGACTTGAGTCCAAAATCAATAAGTAGCATGCTATGACGCCACAATAATATCCACTCACACACACACAGTTATAGTCCCAGAGATGAAATTGAAATAAGTCTTACATAAAAGGGTTTACGAATAAAAGTTATTGCAATCCAAAAGGGTAACATCATAAGTTTAAAAGTTTGCCGTTGATTACATTAATTATACATATAGTTAAACAGGAAACAAAAGCTGTCTAACGAAGCTACCTCAGCAATGGCGGCTAGCATCTCAGCGGGGAGTCCGGTGGTTCGGGTAACCCGCTTGCGCCGAGTGCGCCTGATGTAAGAACCCTAATTTTTGGTAATATTTTCTTTTATATAATATCATATGACATTGTCAATTTGGAACCTTTTTAGTCATCCCTGTTGTTTAATGGAATTGATTGTCTGAGAAACTATGTTGTTACATTCACTATGTAAGATAAAGGGAAGATTGTTGAAGGCAAGAATCTTATTGTTAGTAAGATTTATAAAACTTGGGACTTGAGAGTTATTGGAGTATTAAAAGATTTATTAGGAATTATGACGATGAATTATGGATATTCGAGGAATTTACACAATTAAGTACTTAAGGAATTATAAGGGAAGTCTCTACGCGACAAAATATTATTACGAGAAATTAATTAAGATACGATACGAATTAAAGATTAAGTGACAAGCATTGGTGGAAGAATAATGATACAAGGAATGATATTGCATGCAAGTCCCGTGCAACTAAGTAGTTAGGAAAGCAAACTAGTAATACAAAGTTGACAAGAGGAATAGTAACTAGTTAGTACCTTTTCCAAGGAGACAAGAGGGTATGGTGGTCTAGACACTAGGCTTGTACCATGTGATACATATACACACATAATACATATCAACCACACTTTACACTTTAATCAACCAACACCAAAAGCAAAAACAAAAACTCTCTCCTCCCCCCTTTGCCATTGTTGCTCTCGGCCAAACAAGAAACAAGGGGAAGAAGAAATTCTTTCTTCCACTTTTCTTCACTCTTAATTCAAGGCAAAAATCCTAGGCACTCTACATCACATAAGGAAGGTATACTATGAATTCCAACCCTTTTCATCCATTAGTTTTCAAGTTATAAATTGTTGAAGTTTTGATGAATAGTAACAATGTTGAGTTTTCTTTTAGATCTTGAGTTGTAAGGATTGTAGGAGCTCATCGAAGGTGTTCTTGAGACTTGTAAGGCATACCCAAGGCTTCTAGATACTCAAGAAGGTATAAAAACCCTAACCCCTCTTGGCCATGTAGTATTTGTGATGTTTAATGTTAGATCCATGATTATTAGGGTGAATCTTGGACATATAAGTGATGGATGATGTAGATCTTGAGTTTAAGTGTTGTGGTTGTGATTTTTAAGCTTGTGGTTAGTATATGTAACTCCATGTATGTTATAAAGTATGATCTTGGTGGTTTAGATGATGGTTGTGATGTGTATGTAAGATTCTTGGTTGGTTAAGTGTAAAAGCATGCTGAGTATTTTTCCAGGAACTTGTACTGTCTTGTAGGAGGGTTTTGAACCCCTAAATCTTGTTCCCTGAAGTCCTAATATATATTGTTGGAAAGGTATTTGAATGTAGTTTCCAGAAATATAAGGTTCATGACTTGGTGATGTATAGATTTTGAGTTATGGCCTGAGAAGTGAAATGTGTTTCTGGAATCCGGACTGCACTAAATGGTCCCCTTGTGAACCTTGTTTAAACCCCTAAAAATTTATGTAGGATCATGGAAAAATTAGAGAAGCTAGTAAATGCAGTGGGGAAGGCTACCCAAAAAGAATTTGATTAAAATATGTATTTTTCAATTTTATAAAAATGTTAGAGTAAAATTCGCACAAGGGAAAAAGTCGTAAGTGGAGTGTAATTTAAGGGGGAATGGATATGATTCGGATGTGGTAACCAAATTACGTCGAATAAGTGACGAGCGTAATCGAGTGTTGACATGAACCTATAGTGGGGCTAGAGGGTCATAAGACGAAGTCATTAAGTTAATTTTGTACCCCCTAAAACCCCGCAATTAAAAGAGATATTGTTAAGGTACTAACGATCGGCTATTGATTATGTATAGATCGTTCCACTCCGCAAGCTTGACCACCCCAACCTCACCAAGGCAAGTTTACTTTTCAAAACTTACATATACAAGGACTTTCACTGTTGTGTTTGTAGTTTTCAATCATATCAAATGTTTATGTTTATCGAAGTATTGATGAAATTGAGATGTATAAGCACATATATGTTTGCACCCCTTGAACTTAGAATGAAATGTTTTCTTCGGACAACGACTCTAGCAATAGAGGTCGTAGTGGTCCGTATATACTATTGACCGGGGAGCGGTATATTATTATATCATAATTAAATTGCGAAAACCCGAAGGGTCATTCGGGAAGTATCGTATACTCAAGTAATTATTCTTATATCTTCGTAAATACTCAAAATACCTATCTTGGATTAAAAGCTTATTTAATTAAATAATTATTTTATTAATTATTAATATTAAATCTTAAAATATCATTTATTAATTATTGTTCACTACTTTAAAGACAAAGCTAATCCAAGATACTTTTAGCACTTTCGAACTCGAACTCTTTCGAACTCAAAACATTTTCGAAAACCCCCAGTCAGGTTCTGCTTCTTGTATGATTTCAAGAATCATCGGTCGACTGATGTCGGACCTCAATTACTCAGTTTTCAATCAAAATCAAGTTTTAAAAGAAAAAGAAAAAGGGACTCTGGCAGGTGTGGGAACCGTTGACGAACGATTCCCGAGATGTGTAAGCGGCCGTGAGCCAGGCAGTCCATCAATTATTATTCCGGCCCAGGTGTTGCCGAAGGATGATTACGGATGTAGTTTTCATCGAGGGTGATTAGGGATGTAGTTTTCACCCGAGGATTGTTACGGATGTAGTTTCTATCCTTCTACCGGTAGAGAAGACCCGCGGATTATTGGACTTGGATGTGGCGACTGATCATCGTCAATCCCTGTCAGGTTTTATGTTTTCTTTAAGTCCCATTCCTCCATTTTGGAAAATGCTCTGACACTGTTTCTTAGGCTTATGTGCCAAGTTGCTGATAGTGTTCTATTTTGATGAGAAAGATGTTGACTCCATGCAGTATCTAGAACTGCAAGTTTATTTTGAAAACAAGGGCACGTATTGGTGCACCTTCAAAATTTATCAACAATGACAAGTGATTTTATAACTGATTGATACAAACGAGTTTAATAACTGCTAAACATATGTAATGTTATATTGCTTACCTTATACATATATTTCTTGTTGAGCTATAGTTGCTCACTCTTGCTTGTTTTCAAATTTAAAAATACAACAGCTAAGAGAAATGGAAAGACCCAGACAGACTGCCCGAAAGCAGGTGACTAGACCCGAGGCAGCAGTTAAGATTCCACCGGTAGGCCCCATTAGCCGGATTGGTTGGCAACTTTTGTTAGTACGTTTTATTTATAAGTATGACCTGTGCAAGGTAGTGTACCGTAACAAACTTTCAAGCCGCCAACTCCGCTTCTTATCGAAGTGTTGCTGGTAGCATAAATGCTATTTAATTCGGTCTGTAATAACTCTGAAACTTTTACTTCTGCTTAATCAATTGTGTGACGTTTCTGAGACTCTAACCTGTGTGTGTGTGTGCGGTGTGAGTTTATTATGGGGTCGATGGCTGTTTTATATATTATGTGCAAGAACAGGTATGTTATTAATGGAAAATGGACCGTGAGCGCCTAGATCTCCGACCCCGGATCTGGGGGCGTCACACCTGACGCGAGCCATCTGTCCTAGCTGTTGTTGTGACATAATATGAACAAAGCAAGGGTAAGCGAAAGCCCACCAACAATAATATAACTGAACAGTGATACATATATACAGCAGTTCAAAATATCCTTTGAAATCATATGCCATGCATTAATGAAGTTATTGCCAGTATAATATAAAGGATGAAGTTACCAGGTAACTCAAAGTATTTGTTTTTAGAAATATCTGCTACATCAAAAGTAAGCGAGATATTCTCATTGTCAAAAAAAGAGGAACTTGCATGAAAAGATTGCAATTCCAGTTATGAATACTTTTCCAGCTCTGCCAACAGTAATCATGTTGCAGGAAATAAATAAGTTTGGATGATGAACCAATGATGGAGTATTCACCGCGCCCGCTGTTCCAATCTTGATGATCAGTCGAGATCGTACAGCTCAAATTAGATTTACTACCGGTAGAAGGAAGAACTGACGGCTTTACTTGTCTACAGCCTTGCTAGCTCTCCCCGGCCAATGGTTGGGCCAAAGGGGATGGACCGACGCTACTCGGCCTCTTACACGACTCCTAGTTCAAATAGAATTCATGATTCTGAATGTAACGTTCGTCCCCCTTTCCCCAAGTATAATACTTGTTGATAAGACTCTACAAAGTAGTCGTATCTAGTTGAAAAGGAAAATTCACCAATAACTTCCAAGCTATTGCTTGGTAACGAATATCAACTTGTTCCAACAATCTTACCCCTCGAAAGATGAGAAGGTAAACAACGACTTAATAAGTCATTAGCACCCGAGTTGTGAGTGAAGAGAATACTTTATGACCGGGAAGTCGACAAGATAAATAACATTTTCCAAGTAAGGTTCCCTTATTATTAGGGAGATAGACTCAAAGAAGAATGATGTCTGAGAACCTTTCTTGATATAAGATTAATAATAATATGTCTCCGAAATATTTTTCGTAATAATCGAAGAAGATAAAACTTATTGAGGTTATTCTAAGTATGGAATAAACATCCAGAGAATATTTATTGAATTATGAATATTTAAAGAATATTTAGGAACATGAAAGAATATCTTTAATCAGAGTATTTTTCAAAATAATCCCTGAAGAAATATCAGGAGAATATTTATTGAATAAATAAATATTTAAATGAATATTCAAAATAATATTCATTAATTAATAAGACCTGAAAGGAATATTTAAGATAATATTCATAATTAATTAGGAATTTAAACGAATATTCAAAAGTAATATTCATTTAATGAATAATATTCTAAATGAATATCAAGTAATATTCATTTAGTAATCCAAGCCTTAAAGGAATATTCGAGATAATATTCGATAAATAAATCAAGCTTCAGATGAATATTAAAATAATATTCATCAAGTAATTAATATCTTAAATGAATATTCAAAAGTAATATTTATTTAATAAAATAATATTCTAAATGAATATCCAAATAATATTCATTTAGTAGACTCATCTTTAGAAGAATATTCGAAATAATAATCGATAATCAATTCGACTCTGAATGAATATTGACAAATATTATTCGTCGAATGATTACGTTCAAATAATTATTTGAAGTAAGGATCGTTAAATAAATAATCTCGAACGAATATTCAATAATATTCGTCGCCCGAATAAGGGGAAATATTTACTTAAATATTTTCCTCCGAGGTAACCTCGATATATCAAGAAATATTGACTCCCAGTCTATATTTGATGAATAAGATATATACACCCTTCTCTGAGGGTCTTACAATAACCGGCTTATAATTGATACGTTAGCTATCTAATTTATAAGCCAATAAACAATCAGCGAACAAGCATAATGATATAACTTGAAAGTAGGCATGCATGCTATGTCATATGTATAACAGAAAACATATATATATATATATATATATATATATATATATATATATATATATATATATTCAATCACAACAACAGACTAAAAGAAGGGAATTGAAACTTGCCTGGTAGTCGAGTACGGTAAGGGGTAGTGGTAGCGGGTCCCGGGTCAGCTTGGTGATCTATAAATAGCCAAGGCATTCGGGATTAATCACTTAACATCTTAAAAGTTAAGTTATACTTAAATCGAAACACGTTCTCGAGTTATCTCGTTATACCCCTTTTATTGGATTCCTTTTATCATCGATCCGACCCGACATTCGTTCGTTAATACGACATGTCACTGTACTTACACTTGGGACATACTTAAGTCATACAAGTTCTAAAGTCGATCGTTACGAACCAATATTATACTCTGAGTTTTATCGCCCGTTTTCTAAGTGTTTTACCGAAGTTATAATCGAGTCATCTTTTAGGGGTTCGTTCGTGTTTAACCTCGACTCGAATATTTTTAATAAATCGAAAAACGATCCTTTTGACATACATATTTTATCATGGTATTTATTTAACAAGATTCGTCATGACTTTACATATTTTATCGGGGTTCAATTTTAAGTACGAATACTTGTTTACGGTTTCGAACTACTTTTACGAATTTTATCATAACTCCTAAACCGTAAGTCCGTTTCACATGATCTTTATATCAAAACAGAGCTTATAACATAACCTATCCTATCATGGCAGAAAAGGCTTCTGGACAGTAGGATCTTGATATGAAAAATGGCACACAAAACATGAATTGTAAAATCGGGCATTATAACGGCAATGTTTACGTGTTTTCCAAAGTTTTTACACTTTATTACGATCTAACCAAGATCAATTCAACCATCCCAACACATAATAAACATCATTACTAGTCTATCAACAACTCATCTTAACCATTACATGGTTCATAAACCAAATCATAATCATAACAACTAATAACAAGGATCTAAGCATACCATAACATACTAATCACTAAATCATCCATAAAACTTATAAAATCTCAAAACAACACCAAGGTTTTTCAAGTCTTATACCTTCCTTAGAGTGTTTACTAGCCTCACTAAGCTTTGTATGGTCCTTAGATGTGCTTAAGCTTGCTATATCATCCATGAAAACAAGAAAAAAACAAGTTAGTTCATAAGAAACACTATTCATGCTCCTCTTTCTTGATTTTTTTGAAAATGCAAACAAAGGAATTTGGAGCTAATATTTTGAGGAGATAAGTTTTATGAAATATAAGACTCACCATAATTATTTCAAGAACAAACAATGGTGGGAAGGTGGATTTTGGTTTTGGAATTAATGGAAGGGCCGAATGGTGTTCTTGGAGGGGGGGTTTTGCTTGGTTTGTTTGGTTTGCTCTCATCCACTTTGATGCATTATTGGAATAATATCTTGATAAAGTGACTTTAATAAAGTGGTGATGTATTGGATGATGGAAATTGCATGCCAAGTGTTGATCTTTGGATGGTTATAAACTAACTAGTTGGTTTGTTTTGCTAAGTACTTGTTCAATCTCTAAGTGTCTAGTTACTTAGCCCACTTGGTTGCTAGAAATTTATTTAGTAGCTTGTGCATGACTATTGCTTCCTCTGCTTGTTTCTTTGTTCGTTTATTGCTTAATTCGATAATCGTTCGAGGGAATAATTCAATCGTTCCTAGTTAGGGTTTTACCGGGAATCCCCTTAATATTTCTATAATCATTCTCACTTCTTTCCTATAATCTCGGATTCCAACTTTCTCAAATTTTATCAAATAAGTCCCAAAATCGTTCCGTATCTTGAGAATCTCGGGAAAATTAAAGTGCCGATTTTCAGAATCCGACAGCTTTTACATACACTCTTTTTCCTTCCGGATCAATAATACGAACTCAGAATTTCGTTCCGGGTACTTTTATATAGCGTCGTCTAATAATATTCTCAATTACACCAAAATCACTATTCATCCTTATTCTTTACTTATTCATTTAGGGTTGTACAATTGTCCGTATTCTCTTTCGATCGTTCCTTAACCTTTTTACGAAACCACTGGATTAATCGCTATCGATCTGGATGACATGATAATATTCTCCTGCTTGGAATTGCCATATCTTATTCCCTTAGGAGATAGATTATTCTTACCTATGTTGTCACCCTTTAGCATTCTACAAGACATAGAAATAATAAAGTCGAATTCCATTCATTCTTTTTTTTTAAATATCAACTATTACATTGTAGCCGTAACCGCTATTCATTCTTACATCATTAATTAAATAAAAGTTTTAATTCTACCCAAAATCTGGGTTCTTACAGTCTCCCCTCCTTAAAAGGATTCCATCCCGGAATCAGTTTGAAAACAAGTGGGGGTACTTCTCTTGCATTGCGTTTTCAAGCTCCCAGGTTGATTCTTCTACATTGTGGTTCTGCCACAAAACTCTGACTAGCTGAATGACCTTGTTTTGGAGCACTTGTTCTTTCTGGTCTATGATTTCCACAAGTTGCTCTACATAGGTCAAATCTGGTTGCATGTCCACTTGCTCATACTCTACAATGTGCTTGCCATCCGGGTTATAGTTCCTCAGCATCGACACATGGAACACATTGTGCACCTGCTGTAGATTCGGGGGCAATGCCAGCTCGTAATCTAGTTCCCCAATCCGTCTCAAGATCTCGAATGGCCCAATGTATCTGGGACTCAGTTTTCCCTTCTTCCCAAATCTCATTAAACCTTTCCAAGGTGACACTTTCAAGAACACTAGGTCCCCTACTTCGTATTCTTTGCCTTTCCGAGCTAAGTCGGCATATTTCTTTTGTCGATCCTGGGCTGCTACCAACCGTCCTCTGATTAGATCTACTGCATCTTTAGTTCGTTGGACCACTTCGGGCCCGAGCATCTTTCGCTCTCCAACTTCATCCCAATACAAGGGAGATCGACATTTTCTTCCATAAAGGGCCTCATAAGGTGGCATCCCAATGCTTGAATGATAACTGTTGTTGTAGGAGAACTCAATCAATGGCAAGTGATCATCCCAATTTCCTTTGAAGTCTATCGCGCAGACTCTCAACATATCCTCTAGCGTTTGGATGGTACTTTCACTTTGCCCATCTGTCTGGGGGTGGTAGGCTGTGCTCATGTTTAGCCGGGTCCCTACACAATCTTGAAAACTTCTCCAAAACCTGGAGTTAAATCTAGGATCTCGATCGGATACTATTGCGACTGGGACCCCATGTCGCGCCACTATCTCTTTTAAGTAGATATCCACTAGTCTGTCGATCGTGTATCTTTCGTTGATCGGGAGAAAGTGAGCTGACTTCGTCAGTCGATCTACAATTACCCATATGGCATCATGATTATCCTTGGTCCTTGGTAAACCTACTACAAAATCCATGGCTATGTGTTCCCATTTCCATTCTGGAATCTCTAAGGGATGTAGAAGTCCGCTGGGTTTCTGGTGCTCTGCTTTCACTCGTTGGCAGGTCAAGCATCTGCTTACCCACTCTGTTACGTCCTTTTTCATATTGGGCCACCAGTAATACTCCTTCAAATCCCTATACATTTTGGTGCTACCGGGGTGCACTGAGTATCTTGAGTTGTGTGCCTCATTTAAAATCTCATCCTTGAGTTCCTGAACGTTTGGGATCCATATCCTGTACGTGTACCTCATGATCCCTTCCTTGTCTCTTTCACACTTAATTTCCTCCCCGGTCATTATCTCTTCCGTGGAGTTCTCTTCTTCCTCATTCATCCGTTCCTGGCACCGTCTAATCTTTTCTAACAATGGAGGTTGGCTTCTTATTTCCTTCAACTTTTCTAGGCCCTCTCCAGGTAACTTAATCTCAATTTCCAGCTTCTCAAAATTTTTCACTAGCTCTTTCTCTGAAGTTATCTGTTGGTGTATACTGAAAATATTTATTTGAAGTATTTACATTTATTTCTGGCCGGTTTAATTGAGAATCATTTAAATGTTTACATGTTGTCTAAATATTATATATTGTGAATAATCTAGTATCAAATGGGATACAGAATATTAGATTATTAAATACGGTTTATATAATATAATAAGGTTCACAGCACAGGTGGAGTTAGACAATCCACTGGAATGGCTGTAGTATTATTTAGATTAGTTTATATTGACTAATAAATAATACTAGTATACTTTGTGTATATTGAACAGGATCAAATTTAGAATTGTTCCCTTATACTGATTAAGGAGGTGAACTAAGATTCTATGTTATTATTAATGCTTAGGTTCTTAATCCGGAAATAATAATTGACACGTGTATATTATTTACATGCTTTGATTTATATATGAAATAATTCTTTTGATTTATTTCATTATATTTTGGGTGATGAAATAATATATATGGTGGGATATTATTTATTGAAGGAATCCATGTCCTGATAATATTCGGGTTAATGATGTCCCCTTGAAAGCTCAAAAAGATTTAATTATGTGAAACCCTGCAGGTGGATTTATTCCGGCATAATTAAATAAAGGTTGAGTGGATAATCAAGGATAAAAGATATTAATTAAATGAATTATCAGTAATTTATTTAATTAATGGACATGCGATATTTTAAACATGGGGAATTTAATAAGCAAATAATATTGGAACCGAATTAATTAATTAAATTACGGTATTAGGAAAGGTAGTGCAAATATTAATTCTTTAGTGGATTGAATTAATATTTAATTACATTGGGCTAGGCTCAAGATGTAATTAGAAGGCCCAACCTAATTGTCCATGATCCCTATTGTAGCCTATATATATTCCTATTCTCTTCTTGCTGGGGGCTGGTTGAAAAATTTTGTAGCCACCCAGGAGCAAGAAGAGAGGTTAACTTGAGAAGACGAAGGCCACACTTCGCTCAAGGGAATTTGGGAATACAATAGAAGAGCGTGGAATCAACCGTTAACAAGGTGATTTTTCTATTCGTACTCGTTAATTTATTGTATCGAAATTCGCAGTGCCAAGATCTGATTGTCCTAACAATTGGTATCAAGAGCCTGGTTCATTGGTTCTGCGAATTTTGATACGATGTCCATGTCGTAATTATATATGCATGTGTATAGTGGTGTGCTTGGATAATAATCTTTTGCAGGTTGTTTAGTATCCACTATTATGGCCATGTAATTTTAATTATGTGTTTGGATCCCACGTGGTTTAATCGTGGTTATTTTGTTTGGTTTCCACGTGGTTTATCGTGGTTGTAAAACACGAGGGTTGATCGTGTTAGAATAGATTTACAAAATTAGTTTTGTATTGGATCTGTTTTGTATGTAATTGTTTGATGGATTATGTAAAAATCCGGGTATTTTGTAACAATTACGTTCGATCGGAAATCAAATCGGAGAAACAATTTTGTCCACTGCGAAGCTACTTGATGGCTGTGTTGATTAACTAAGTCGAACAGAAACAAGATCTGGAGAACAGGAAACAGAGGAGCAGGCGCGCGCGTGAAAATTCTGGAAAACGTGAGTAACGCAGGTCTGTCCTGCGTTACAGGACTTCCAGGGGTGTAACGCATGTTGCACATGCGCAACAGGGCTTCCAGGACCTGTAACGCATGTGCGTCATGCGCAACAAGGCTTTCAGGGCTGTAACGCAGGCTACAGATGCGCAACAGCAAGGTTTTGGCAGAAAAATGATTTTTTCAGCACAACAGGGCTGGAAATTTAATTTTTTTTCAAGGGGCCATAATAGTGGATTTAAATTATGTTTTTTAATTTTAATTCCGCTATTTAATTTTTTAATTATTGCTTTAAATAATTATTATGTGTGTTGTTAATTATGTGTGTAATTTTTAATTGCATATTTAACATAATTAGGACGACATGGACATTAATTGTAACACCCCTAGATCCGGGGTCAGGGATCTGGTCGTTACCGTCTCAATTCCCATCCACAGTTCAACATAAATATTAAATTACAACCTTGTAACCCAAAACAATAACATAAAACACACCCGTTATAGTCCCAGAGATGAAATCAGAGTAACAACCAAATTTTATTAAACACATTATGAGTTCTTACAACCCAAAAGAATTTTAATATAAATACATACTCTTTGCCATCCATTTACATGAGTCATACTGGACCATATACTTGGTACTGAAAGAATAAATCTATCCTACCAATAGCTTTCTCTTTGGCTCTGGTAGTCTCATCGTCCTCGCCAGCATCGAGTGCGCCTTGTGCGAGTCATCTGGTCTAGCTGTTGTTGTGATATAATAATAAAGCAAGGGTGAGCAATAGCCCACCAACAATAATATTTAACTGAACGATAATATATAACAGTTCAAAAGTATCTTTCAAACCATATGCCATGCATTTACGGAAATGATGCCAGTATAATATGAACGATGAAGTTACAAGGTAACTCAAAATGTAAATATATGAGGGAATATCTGCTATGTCGAAAATAAGCAAGATATTATAAAGAGGAACTTGCAAGGAAAATATTGCAATTCCAGTTACGAACACTTTTCCAGCTCTACCAACAGTAATCATATTGCAGGAAATAAATAAGTTTGGATGATGAACCAATGATGGAGTATTCACCGCGCCCGCTGTTCCAATCTTGATGATCAGTCAAGATCGTACAGCTCAAATTAGATTTACTACCGGTAGAAGGAAGAACTGACGGCTTTACTTGTCTACCGCCTTACTAGCTCTCCCAGGCCAACGGTTGGGCCAAAGGGGATGGACCGGCGCTACTCGGCCTCTTACACGACTCCTAGTTCCAATAGAATTCATGATTCTGAATGTAACGTTCGTCCCCCTTTCCCCAAGTATAATACTTGTTGATAAGACTCTACAAAGTAGTCGTATCTATTTGGAAAGGAAAATTCACCAATAACTTCCAAGCTATTGCTTGGTAACGAACATCAACTTGTTCCAACAATCTTACCCCTCGAAAGATGAGAAGGTAAACACAGACTTAATGAGTCCATAGCAACCAAGTTGCGAGTGAAGAGGATAAATTATGACCGGGAAGTCAACAAGATAAATAACATTGCTCAAGTAAGTTCCCCTATAATATGGAAGTTTGAGCGAGCATTTAAATCCTTTTAAGATAGATTTAAATGAAAATGAAAGAGTTGGGAACCTTTCCTTGATAAAATAGTCGTAAAAAGACTCCGAAATATTTTACATAATATCTGGAGGTGAAAGGTAATCTCCGAATAATATAAATTATTTTAAAAGAATTTTAAAAGAATTAAATAAATATTCCAAGAATATTTATTTACTCAATAATAATTATGGAATATTATTAATTCATAATATTGCTCGTAAGTAATCCTCGAATGAATATATGGAATTATTTAATAAATAAATCCCTGCTTAAATGAATATTCGAAATAATATTCATTAAATAATTAAACTCCAATAAATATTTAAAATAGTATTCAATAAAAAATTCAAACCTTAAATGAATATTTGAAAATAATGTTCATTTAATATTTACTCTTTTAAATGAATATCCAAATAGCATTCATTTAATAAATAATCTTCTAAATGAATATCCAAATAATATTCATTTAGTAATCAAAACTTTAAAGGAATAATCGAAATAATATTCCTTAAGTAAATAGAACTTCCAATGAATATTTTAAAATAATATTCATTAAGTACATAAAACCTTAAATGAATATTCGAAAGTAATATTCATTTAATAAATAACATTCTAAAGAATATCAAAATAATATTCATTAAATATCAACTCTAAATGAATATTCAAAATTAACATTCATTTATTATCTCTCGACTAAGATAATACTCGATTAACATTCCTCGAAATATTTCCAAGTAATTGATACTTTATGGAATATAATAACGTTTAACAATAACCTTCCTCAGATAAATAATAATCTGTCGTTGGAATCCCTCCGGGTTTCCACGACTATCTATAACTCAAAATACCGACTCCCGGTCTATATTTAGAATGAATATCATATGCCCTTCGCTAAGGGTCTTACCAAAACAATCCGGCTTATTACTGATAAATCGTATCTAGTCTATAAGCCAATATCAATTCAGGGAACAAGTATCACAAAAAAATAACCAGAGTCACAATATAATTGGAAACAGGCATGCATGCGATGGCATATGTAAAACAGAAATCATATACATATATTATCACAACAACAGGTTCAAAGGTTTGAACACTTGCCTGGTAATTGAGCACGGGTGGGGGTAGTGGTAGGGTGTCCCGAGTCAGCTCGGCGATCTATAATAGTCAAGAAATTCGAGATTAATCAATCACTTAACATTTTTCAAAAGGTTAAGTATTAACTTAAGTCGAAACATGTTTTCGAATTATCTCGTTATACCCCTTTTTAGTGTAACTCTTTTTATTACCGATACGATTTGACATTTGTTCGTCATTAAGACATGTCATCGTATTCACAATTAGTGTATACTTAAGTCGTATAAGTTCTAAATTTGATCGATTACGAACCAAGATTATATCTCGAGTTTTATCGCTCGTTTTCTACGTTATAACAAAAGTTATACTTTTAAGGGGTTCGTTCGCGTTTAACCTATATTCGAACATTTTTATAAAATCGAAAAATGATCCGATTCACATGAGGTT
The DNA here is from genome assembly GCA_036435485.1 of Saposhnikovia divaricata. Lineage (NCBI taxonomy): Eukaryota > Viridiplantae > Streptophyta > Magnoliopsida > Apiales > Apiaceae > Saposhnikovia > Saposhnikovia divaricata. The sequence goes on from CM071598.1 coordinate 110,174,476, forward strand.
TTCTCTCACACCTCCCTTTTTACCTCTAGTATTTAATTACCAAGATTCGCCACTGACTTACGTATTTTACGAGGGTTCATTTTTAATTACGAATTCTCGGTTACGGTTTCGAACTACTTTTAGTAAACCGACCGTAACTCCTAAACCGTAAGTCCGTTTCACACGATCTTTATATCAAAACGAAGCTTATAACATGATCTATCCTATCATGGCAGAAAACGAAGCCAAACAGGGAGTTACATGTTCTGTCAAAATCGTTTTCTTAAGCTTAACGAAATTTTTGCATTACGACGGCTATAAATCGAACATTCCAAAAATCATAACAACAATACCAAGCCACACCGGGCACAAATCCAACTTATACACATGATCTTCATCTCAACAAGTCCAGAAGCTACTGATCTTATCATCAAAATCATCATGCTTCTTAAATTAACTAAACCACTTAACTAATCATGCTAATAACATCACTTATACTAAATCCATCAAAAGCATGCAAAATCTCAAAGTAAGACCTAGGGTTTCAAGTGATGATTACCTTCCTTGGAATGTTCTAAAGCCCTACTAAGCCTTGATCTACCCTTGTGTGGCCTTAGAGTAGCTAGATCAACCATAAGAATCAAAGAAAACAAAGTTAAATCTTGAAGAACACTATTCATTCTCATCTTTGTTGATTTATTTGAAAATGCTAACAAAGGAATTTGAAGCTAAGATTTCATGGAGATTAGTTTTATGAAATATAGGACTCACCATAAAATTTGGAAGATCAAATAAGGGGTGGAAGCTTGATTTTGATCCTTGAATTTATGCAAAATTCGAATGCCCTGTTTTTGAGAGGAAAAACAGGGTGATCTTCTTGAATTTATTTACCCATTCAAACGACCTTCAAAAATTATGAAATTTTGTACGAATGTTATACATGGAGTGGAGAAGCTATGGTCAAATTTTGGTGATTTTATCATGGTTGGAAATGGAGTTATGATTTTTTCTTTGATGGTTGCTCTAGCTGATCAGTTTGAGAGGAAAGAGAAAATGGAGAGTTTCTTTGCCTTGGTTGGTTTTGTGGTGTATTTTACCTTGCTACTTTTCATCCACTAATTCAAGTGTGTAGTGGAAGATATTGTGTAAAGCTACTTTATTAAAGTAGTGATGTAATGGATGATGAAAATGGAGGGACATGTGTTAAGATTTTGATGGTTTACATGCAACTAGTAGTTTGATTTGCTAAGTATTAGTTAATCTCTAACCATACTAGTTACTAGATATTTATCATTTGTACATGCATGTATCTTGCTTCCTCTGCTTGATTCTGTGTCTGGTTATTACCCGTTTTGATTGATCGTTCGTAGGAATATTTCACGGATTTCTAATTAGGGTTTACCGGGAATCCTCTTAATATTAATACTATCATTCTCCATCTTTCATTCTAACTTATTCATCTAGGGTTGTACAATTGTCCGTATTCTCTTTCGATCGTTCCTTAACCTTTTTACGGAACCACTGGATTAATCGCTATCTATCTGGATGACATGAGAATATTCTCCTGCTTGGAATTGCCATATCTTATTCCCTTAGGAGATAGATTATTCTTACCTATGTTGTCACCCTTTAGCATTCTTCATGACATATAAGTATTTGAATCCATATCCATTCCATTCATTCATTAGAGCTGGTGACCTTGTTGTCGGAATCATTGTTCCTCATTTTATCAGTACTTAATAAAAAGTTTTAATTATATCCAAAATTTGGGGTTCTTACAGTCTCCCCTCCTTAAAAGGATTCCGTCTTGGAATCAGGTAGGAAACAATCGGGTTCTTGTTTGTCATCTAGCTTTCCAGTCCTCGGTTGATCCTTAATCATTTCAACCCGTTTACAGCACATCTCCGTAGTGCTACAGTACTCTCTTTTTCCTTTTTATCAACTTTTCTACTTTTGCACATCACACTATCCTGGTTCTGCTCTTACTCATTCATATAATATCACCCTTATTGGTATCTACAGTGACTTCGGTATCACTATCGCATTTCGAATTCGGAGATAACCTCACTCGCACTATGCATTTCCTGATCGCCTTAATCTTCGTAATCTCGATCAATATAGAGAAGTGGAAAGATTTATTGAGAGATCACTATGATCAATTGAACATTTGTTATATTGCATAGTTAGTACAGAAGGGGGCCAGCCTTTAGTACTTGACAAGCAATTAAACAAGTTATGGTATTCCACTTAGACTTCTATCACATAGACAGATAGTCACGTAGCAGTACCTCCCCTCCTTAAAGGGTTGTTCTTCTCAATTCATAAAGAAGATGAATAAGAGAGAAGAAAAGAAAAGAATTTTAAAGGATTATAGAATTTTTTTTTTTTTTTTTTGTAAAATATCATACTCAGAATTTACCTCTGAACTATAGAGGTTCATCAAAGAAGAAAATAATCATGATTATATCCAATACCATTTGATCGCAATTTCACGTGTCAACATATCTTGCTGTTTTGTCCATTATTCTATGCACCTATACTCTGGTTCAATCTTAGCAACACTTTTGGAAAAATCTTTCAACCTCTCAGGTTAAATCTTAGGTTTCTCGCTGGACATCATTGTTACTGACATTCCATGTCACGCTACTAGCTTTTCATATCTATTATATTAACACTATCAGGTTGTCATCCCGATAATTCATCAGAAACCCATTTATTAATCCATTCATAACAATCCTTACTTCACATTCCATAGTTGTTTTCCCAGTCTTTTCTTTATCAATCACATCCTTCTTATTATCTGATATTTATTTACCTCTGTTATTTACTTCCACCTTCATCTCTTTATTGAGACATCTTTTGCACTTGGCACCTCCTTATTGGTATCCCGTCACATTTACTCTATAATCATCACATTATTTCAAATTTAAAACCTCCGAAATGAATCTGGCCGATTTCTTTAGCTTAGATCCAATATAATCTACTTCTGTCAACTTGTTTCTCATCACTTATTCTTTTCTACCCACGGTTTTTCACAGGTTGTCTTTCGTAAGTCAGACCAGGTCGTACACCTACCTGCTCGCACTCTTATCATCTGTTGAGCATCTGCATTTTACTGGTGTAGCTTTGCCACAAGAAACACGTTACTACCATGCTATAAGCTTTGGGGGTAAAACTGGCTCGAATGCCACCTTCCGAACACTTTAAACCCTCAGGTGGCCTAATAAGTCTCGGGCTCAACTGCCCTTCTCTCTAAGTCTCATTAATTTTTTTTTTCCACGGGAATACATTTAGCATCATGAATCATCAACCTCATATTCTCTATCTTGTTTGCGCAGAAGTACACTAACACAAACTTGCTTGTCATTCATCAACATGCCATTTAGCTTATCAATAGCAGCACTTTCTTTATCTTTACGTTGTCATCTACTTTCTTAGAAGAATCACCATCGCTTGTTGCTTACGTAGTGCCTTAATAGCTAACGGTACGGGTTTCAATCCTTTAGGGAGACAAAGTAATCACTATTCCTTATCCATAAGGAACACTTCCTGAACTTGATGTAGATATTACATGAAGTAGATAGAATTGCAGAAGAGTTTCAAGCATCGCAGCTAGGTCCGGTTGATGAAACTATCACTTATGCATCTTCCATAAAAGACTGGAGACTTAATGGTTTACTTCCTCAATTTTTTTGTATCATGGTCCTGGTTTGCCTCAAAACGGGACCTTCTAAGGTATGTAATATGCTTAAGACCCATCAGGAATCGAATCTTTACTTAAACTACTATTACCGTCGATTCTTGCACAATCATCAGAAGGAATGTAAATTCCTCCATTCCGATATGACCTTCAAGGTTCTTCCAAATATTATTCTGTTTCTTCGGTATGAACATTTGTAATTATTCCTTTATACTTAGACTGTCGGCCACCTCATTGGCCTTTCCTAATAATAGTAATTTCTCTCATTCTCAACACTGTTGGGTGAAAGCATTCTCCCTTAAGCTCTGCTGAAGGAGAAAAATAAATCTATCAGTCTTTTTCCATAAGTCATTCCTTCCAACTACCCGTGGGAACTTTATCACGTTTATTCCCAATCCTACTTAGGATACTTCTTTTCTTAGTTCTTTCCTTATCTTAGGATAATCTCAACCTTTATAGGTTCAATCCATACTCCCTCAGGGTTTCATACATGCATCATCTGGTATATTGTTATCGTGTCTTACATTCTCTTCCAAACTTCTAGTTGGAAACTCAGAATATTAGCTTTTCCTTGTAAGGTTTCTTAGGTCGTCCTCATCATTCCTCCTGTATTTTCTAGGTACAGGGTACATCAAAACGTCTTTGATCAATACCCTAATAATTCTATCTCTGTTCTTTCCAGAACTCTTTTTAATAATCTGTACAGGTCATTGTTGCCTTAGCAAATCCAACTCATATCATCTGAATTCACAATGTCTTTATTAGGGTTAGTGCCATCCCTTGTGAATTCCCCAGGGTTTGCCTTACTTTATGGATATCTTATCCTTAATTCAACTGCCAAGGAATTCCTGCATCCTATAACTGGCAATCAAATCATGTATCCTTAATAAGGGTCTCTTTTCAATCATTCTTATTTGATAATCGATTGGTAGCTTACTGCTAATTTCTTCTTTCAGATAGTGGTCAACCTATTTGACCTTCCAAAAGACAACGTAGGTCTATCTGCTCTCTTACAGAACTTGTTAATGGTAGCAAGGATGTTCTGAAAGATATTGGTCGAGTTCAACGTGAATTTCCTAGTGCTTATCGTTCTTCGCAAGGTACTTGCCTCAGAGAAAGTTCCTACAGCATATTGTTCAATTTCTGACCATTTCTATACTCTCTTCATATACCTTCATTGTTTACTTTCCTCCGTCATAATATATTCATGGTATTTACGATACCCTAACATCATACATCTCAAGTCACTATACTTCCATTTTACTCGTAATCTTGGACAACCATATACACATGAGTCACTTTAGTACGGGTGACCCCATCCCAAAAAGGTCTAGTGAATTCCCAATCAAAACATGGGCTGTTCAGCAGAAGATTCCTACGATCTCATTAATGTTTCCTTTTATATCAGAAGGCGTTGCAGTCGGTGCTTTCTTAGAAGCAACCCTGCTTTGTTCTTTCATTGCTGGTCTAGTCACTTGATAATCCTTTGTGACTTGCCCTCAACTGGCCACACTAAAATTATATATGATTTTAGGGGTTGGCTAATTTAGCATTACTTTTCTAGCAATTGCTGGCATAGTGCCTTCTACTTTGATACCTTTCTACCTTTCCAAAACTTTACTCCATATAAGTATTAATCGACTTCTCGGCACCGTCTCTGGTCACCTTTCCTCTATTTTTATCTTTTCAACTATTCTTATCACTACCACGTGCCACGCAAGCTTACCATTCCTGGCATAACAGCCTTTTCACTTAAGTCAATCTCGGAGTTTCTCAGTCCGGCTGGTTTCTTACTTACATTTCCTGATTTCGTCCAATCTCATTTCATCATTGTATTTCTACAATCAATCGCGATAACCGGGGTCTGTCCACCAACCCATGTAGCGGCTACCTTACCCAATTCACGGGGTTTGCCACAGTTTCTACTCTCTTCCATGATGTTCTCTGATAATCAGAAAGACAAGGTTTGCCAAAATTCGTTGAAGTTCTTCCCAGAATTAGGGAAATTTTGGTCAATCTATCCATCGACTGGTAACACTAAGGAGACCAGTTTCGAAACCTGAAGAATAGTTCTATGAACCTCCTAGTAGGTAGAACCGTAAGCAGTCATAATTAACGAAATAATCGTCATCGGGTTGGAAATTTAACCCCTGGAGAGGAACCAAATATATACATCCCTTAGAAGGGAATTAACAGTTTTAAACTGAAACTTGTCACAACGTCCTGATACCTATACGTCCTGATATTCAATATTACCAAATGTCAGTCTACCTGACTACCAGTCTCAGAAGGAACATTACCGTCGGAGTTGGTTGTTCCACAAAAATTGGCACTACTAAGGCCATCCGAACCTGGTGAGCCATGCTGTCCGAATGCATCCGCAAGTACTTTGTCGTGCTGCGCAAGCACACATCCTAATCTTTTATGCGAAGCGTCGTTGGAAGCACAAAGTCTCCCTTTTTCCATTAAACAATGCCAACTCTTGGTCATTACCAATTTCATCTTTTAGCTCCAGGAAGATTTTCTCACATTTTTCTCTTTAACTGCTAATCGTATTACTTGATCCGTTATAATTCCGCGTCGGAGTAAACTTAAGGTAACTACTATAATCCATTCAAAGAAAAGAAAGAATTTAATATTCCTCTGAGTCACATGCATCTAACGTTTCTGGTTCATCATTTCATTGAGTTAAATTAACCCTATACTTAGTCCCTGACAATAGTCTCATGACGAGTTCGTCTTGACTCACTGGTCTTATCTTCCGGTAGGTTCTGAGATCATTGTCTTGCTTACTACTTCCTTATATAACTTTATCCAATCATGCTGTCACTTCGCAATGTTTTCACTTTCTAACTGATTCATTCATAAAATGGACATTTTCTTGAATAAAACAACTTCATCAACCTCAATTTGGTTCAATAAATTACAACCTATGACATCTGCCTTCTCATGGCGAATTATTACTGACAATATTCATACTTATTCATTTATCAAATGATATGGCACTTACTGCCTCTTCTCAACTATTCCTAGGGACTCTGCTCCTCGCCTTATATCGATGCCGTTAATATGAAAGTCTCTAATGATTCTCATCTATTCCCGTATAAGATCTCAAGTAATTCTTCCAATCCGTCTTACTTGCTGGTACTACCTCCACTAGTCCAGCCACGAATCCAACATGAATCTTTAGTTCTCTTGCTAATAGCTTAGTTCTTTATGCCCACTTTTCTGAGCTCCATACCTTAATCATCTCAGTCTTTCTGGCTACAGTCCTCATTCCTCGAGGGTAAGTTCCTTATCCTAACAAGATTTTTCTTATCTGCTGGAACCTCTTCCGGGTCTCCAGTAGGGTACTCTATTGAATTTACCCGCTGATCTTCAACATATAATAAAGCATCATCGCGCTGCTGCTCGTATGCCTCAAGGTCTGTTGCCTTACTTGTCGATGGGATATCGAGCTAAGTTACTATCATGATACTTAATAGTTCCCATAAGAGTTTTATAGGTCATCACTACATTAAGTAGTCCGACTATGAACTTGGCAAGAGTTCTTGTTATCTTAGTGAATTTATTGTTTTAACGTCGCCTCATCTCTGGGGTTTATAACGTAGGCTCTGATAACACTTCTGTAACACCCCTAGATCCGGGGTCAGGGATCTGGTCGTTACCGTCTCAATTCCCATCCACAGTTCAACATAAATATTAAATTACAACCTTGTAACCCAAAACAATAACATAAAACACACCCGTTATAGTCCCAGAGATGAAATCAGAGTAACAACCAAATTTTATTAAACACATTATGAGTTCTTACAACCCAAAAGAATTTTAATATAAATACATACTCTTTGCCATCCATTTACATGAGTCATACTGGACCATATACTTGGTACTGAAAGAATAAATCTATCCTACCAATAGCTTTCTCTTCGGCTCTGGTAGTCTCATCGTCCTCGCCAGCATCGAGTGCGCCTTGTGCGAGTCATCTGGTCTAGCTGTTGTTGTGATATAATAATAAAGCAAGGGTGAGCAATAGCCCACCAACAATAATATTTAACTGAACGATAATATATAACAGTTCAAAAGTATCTTTCAAACCATATGCCATGCATTTACGGAAATGATGCCAGTATAATATGAACGATGAAGTTACAAGGTAACTCAAAATGTAAATATATGAGGGAATATCTGCTATGTCGAAAATAAGCAAGATATTATAAAGAGGAACTTGCAAGGAAAATATTGCAATTCCAGTTACGAACACTTTTCCAGCTCTGCCAACAGTAATCATATTGCAGGAAATAAATAAGTTTGGATGATGAACCAATGATGGAGTATTCACCGCGCCCGCTGTTCCAATCTTGATGATCAGTCAAGATCGTACAGCTCAAATTAGATTTACTACCGGTAGAAGGAAGAACTGACGGCTTTACTTGTCTACCGCCTTACTAGCTCTCCCAGGCCAACGGTTGGGCCAAAGGGGATGGACCGGCGCTACTCGGCCTCTTACACGACTCCTAGTTCCAATAGAATTCATGATTCTGAATGTAACGTTCGTCCCCCTTTCCCCAAGTATAATACTTGTTGATAAGACTCTACAAAGTAGTCGTATCTATTTGGAAAGGAAAATTCACCAATAACTTCCAAGCTATTGCTTGGTAACGAACATCAACTTGTTCCAACAATCTTACCCCTCGAAAGATGAGAAGGTAAACACAGACTTAATGAGTCCATAGCAACCAAGTTGCGAGTGAAGAGGATAAATTATGACCGGGAAGTCAACAAGATAAATAACATTGCTCAAGTAAGTTCCCCTATAATATGGAAGTTTGAGCGAGCATTTAAATCCTTTTAAGATAGATTTAAATGAAAATGAAAGAGTTGGGAACCTTTCCTTGATAAAATAGTCGTAAAAAGACTCCGAAATATTTTACATAATATCTGGAGGTGAAAGGTAATCTCCGAATAATATAAATTATTTTAAAAAGAATTTTAAAAGAATTAAATAAATATTCCAAGAATATTTATTTACTCAATAATAATTATGGAATATTATTAATTCATAATATTGCTCGTAAGTAATCCTCGAATGAATATATGGAATTATTTAATAAATAAATCCCTCCTTAAATGAATATTCGAAATAATATTCATTAAATAATTAAACTCCAATAAATATTTAAAATAGTATTCAATAAAAAATTCAAACCTTAAATGAATATTTGAAAATAATGTTCATTTAATATTTACTCTTTTAAATGAATATCCAAATAGCATTCATTTAATAAATAATCTTCTAAATGAATATCCAAATAATATTCATTTAGTAATCAAAACTTTAAAGGAATAATCGAAATAATATTCCTTAAGTAAATAGAACTTCCAATGAATATTTTAAAATAATATTCATTAAGTACATAAAACCTTAAATGAATATTCGAAAGTAATATTCATTTAATAAATAACATTCTAAAGAATATCAAAATAATATTCATTAAATATCAACTCTAAATGAATATTCAAAATTAACATTCATTTATTATCTCTCGACTAAGATAATACTCGAATAACATTCCTCGAAATATTTCCAAGTAATTGATACTTTATGGAATATAATAACGTTTAACAATAACCTTCCTCAGATAAATAATAATCTGTCGTTGGAATCCCTCCGGGTTTCCACGACTATCTATAACTCAAAATACCGACTCCCGGTCTATATTTAGAATGAATATCATATGCCCTTCGCTAAGGGTCTTACCAAAACAATCCGGCTTATTACTGATAAATCGTATCTAGTCTATAAGCCAATATCAATTCAGGGAACAAGTATCACAAAAAAAAAACCAGAGTCACAATATAATTGGAAACAGGCATGCATGCGATGACATATGTAAAACAGAAATCATATACATATATTATCACAACAACAGGTTCAAAGGTTTGAACACTTGCCTGGTAATTGAGCACGGGTGGGGGTAGTGGTAGGGTGTCCCGAGTCAGCTCGGCGATCTATAATAGTCAAGAAATTCGAGATTAATCAATCACTTAACATTTTTCAAAAGGTTAAGTATTAACTTAAGTCGAAACATGTTTTCGAATTATCTCGTTATACCCCTTTTTAGTGTAACTCTTTTTATTACCGATACGATTTGACATTTGTTCGTCATTAAGACATGTCATCGTATTCACACTTAGTGTATACTTAAGTCGTATAAGTTCTAAATTTGATCGATTACGAACCAAGATTATATCTCGAGTTTTATCGCTCGTTTTCTACGTTATAACAAAAGTTATACTTTTAAGGGGTTCGTTCGCGTTTAACCTATATTCGAACATTTTTATAAAATCGAAAAATGATCCGATTCACATGAGGTTTTCTCTCACACCTCCCTTTTTACCTCTAGTATTTAATTACCAAGATTTGCCACTGACTTACGTATTTTACGAGGGTTCATTTTTAATTACGAATTCTCGGTTACGGTTTCGAACTACTTTTAGTAAACCGACCGTAACTCCTAAACCGTAAGTCCGTTTCACACGATCTTTATATCAAAACGAAGCTTATAACATGATCTATCCTATCATGGCAGAAAACGAAGCCAAACAGGGAGTTACATGTTCTGTCAAAATCGTTTTCTTAAGCTTAACGAAATTTTTGCATTACGACGGCTATAAATCGAACATTCCAAAAATCATAACAACAATACCAAGCCACACCGGGCACAAATCCAACTTATACACATGATCTTCATCTCAACAAGTCCAGAAGCTACTGATCTTATCATCAAAATCATCATGCTTCTTAAATTAACTAAACCACTTAACTAATCATGCTAATAACATCACTTATACTAAATCCATCCAAAGCATGCAAAATCTCAAAGTAAGACCTAGGGTTTCAAGTGATGATTACCTTCCTTGGAGTGTTCTAAAGCCCTACTAAGCCTTGATCTACCCTTGTGTGGCCTTAGAGTAGCTAGATCAACCATAAGAATCAAAGAAAACAAAGTTAAATCTTGAAGAACACTATTCATTCTCATCTTTGTTGATTTATTTGAAAATGCTAACAAAGGAATTTGAAGCTAAGATTTCATGGAGATTAGTTTTATGAAATATAGGACTCACCATAAAATTTGGAAGATCAAATAAGGGGTGGAAGCTTGATTTTGATCCTTGAATTTATGCAAAATTCGAATGCCCTGTTTTTGAGAGGAAAAACAGGGTGATCTTCTTGAATTTATTTACCCATTCAAACGACCTTCAAAAATTATGAAATTTTGTACGAATGTTATACATGGAGTGGAGAAGCTATGGTCAAATTTTGGTGATTTTATCATGGTTGGAAATGGAGTTATGATTTTTTCTTTGATGGTTGCTCTAGCTGATCAGTTTGAGAGGAAAGAGAAAATGGAGAGTTTCTTTGCCTTGGTTGGTTTTGTGGTGTATTTTACCTTGCTACTTTTCATCCACTAATTCAAGTGTGTAGTGGAAGATATTGTGTAAAGCTACTTTATTAAAGTAGTGATGTAATGGATGATGAAAATGGAGGGACATGTGTTAAGATTTTGATGGTTTACATGCAACTAGTAGTTTGATTTGCTAAGTATTAGTTAATCTCTAACCATACTAGTTACTAGATATTTATCATTTGTACATGCATGTATCTTGCTTCCTCTGCTTGATTCTGTGTCTGGTTATTACCCGTTTTGATTGATCGTTCGTAGGAATATTTCACGGATTTCTAATTAGGGTTTACCGGGAATCCTCTTAATATTAATACTATCATTCTCCATCTTTCATTCTAACTTATTCATCTAGGGTTGTACAATTGTCCGTATTCTCTTTCGATCGTTCCTTAACCTTTTTACGGAACCACTGGATTAATCGCTATCTATCTGGATGACATGAGAATATTCTCCTGCTTGGAATTGCCATATCTTATTCCCTTAGGAGATAGATTATTCTTACCTATGTTGTCACCCTTTAGCATTCTTCATGACATATAAGTATTTGAATCCATATCCATTCCATTCATTCATTAGAGCTGGTGACCTTGTTGTCGGAATCATTGTTCCTCATTTTATCAGTACTTAATAAAAAGTTTTAATTATATCCAAAATTTGGGGTTCTTACATTAATTTTATTTATTGCTTTAATTTTATGATGCATGCTGCTATGTTATGTGTTCTTTGTTTTGTTATTTTTATAACATGTGGACCTCGAAAAAATAACATAGGGCGATGCATCTAGATAAAATTCCTCAATTTTAAATAAAAATTCTAAGTGGGTGAGGGAATTAATTAGGAATTAAATCCCATGGTCTCCATTATTGTTTGTATGTAATTTAACACCGAGACGAATATAAATTATATACATGCCACCCATCGTGGCGTATGATTTATGGTGTCAGGTAGTGTTATGGATATTACTAGAACAAACTTCCTAAATTAATTTCGAATATTGAAAGGTATACATGCCACCCATCGTGGCGTACCAAGTTTCATAGAATTCAATTAATTAGAAGGGTACCACTGATTGAATATAGATTTTGATATTGAGAGAAAGGATGATTCTGTCTAGAAAGGGGTCTTAAGTGATGCCTCTTGACAATGCTCCCCCCGATCTGGGAATTATCCTATTATCGATTATTGATTTGAAATATTTAATGGTGGTATCCAGTCTTTTTATTAATTTAAGATTTAATAATGGTATACACTTAGCTATGAAAAATAATATTTAGTCCACCCTAACGTGGCGTATTATTTAGTAATAGGACCGAAGTAATATTTAAACGAATTTAAGTGGTATATATGTCATCCATCGTGGCGTACCAGATACTTATGGTGTTTAAATATTAGTGCATTAATTTTAATTAATTGTTAGAGGAAACCAATAGGATTTAAGATTTATGCAACTATCTGATTATGTGTTACATGTATGATTCTCAGGATTAGATCACTATGGGCTTTAATCCACTATTCACCATACTTAAGGATAACAAACTTACTGGACCGAACTATATTGAATGGAAACGTAATTTGGACATAGTGTTGACTGCTGAGGAGTACAAATTTTGTACTTATGAACCCAAGCCAGACCAGCCTGCTGAAGATGCTCCTGAAAGTGAGAAGGAGTATTATAAGCGGTGGATTAAGGCTGATGAGATGTCGCGATGTTACATTCTGGCAGCAATGTCGGGTGTTTTGCAGCATCAGCATCAGGCTATGCCCACTGCTTCAGATATGCTCTATAATCTCAAGGAACTTTTTGGAGAACAGAATAGGGCTGCTAGGCAAGTAGCAATGAAGGCTTTAATGAACACTCAGATGGTTGAAGGAACACCTGTAAGGGATCATGTTCTCAGAATGATGTCTCATCTCAATGAGATAGAGATCCTTGGTGCTGATATTGATGGGGAAACCCAGATCGATATCATCCTTATGAGCTTGCCCAAAAATTTTGAGCAGTTCCGCTTGAATTACACAATGAACAAAAGGATGTATAGTCTTGCGGAACTTCTGACAGAACTTCAGGCAGCTGAAGGACTCTTTAAGCAGAATGTTCAAGTGAATGTGGTCGAGAAAGCTTCTTCATCTAAGCCGAAAGGTAAGAAGAAGAAAAAGACTCAGACACAGAAAGCTGGAAAGATTGCTAATGCAGTGGGAGTTCAAGGTGGTGTGAAAAAGCCTAAGGGCAAGTGCTTCAGGTGCAAGCAGTCAGGTCACTGGAAACAGGATTGTCCTCTTCCTAAGAAGACAAACAATACTGGTATGTCTCTTTCTCTAGTTACAGAAACATATATAGCGGCTATATCTACGAGCACTTGGTGTGTAGATACAGGAGCCACTGACCATGTTTGTAACTCTATGCAGGGGTTCCAGCAATCCAGAATGCTTAGAGATGGCGAGATATATGTGTTCATGGGAGATGCTACGAAAGTAGCAGTAGTTGCAGTTGGAATAATTACATTATCTTTTGGCGATGATAGGATTTTGGTTTTGAACAATTGTCTTTATGTACCTTCGTTTAGAAGGAATTTAATTTCGGTTTCTAAACTTGCCATGGATGGTTATAATGTTTGTTTGGATCGTAATGTTTCTATTATGATGAATAAACGAGTTATATGTTCTGGTACATTGCAAGACAATTTATATATTATTAATCCTATCCAACCAATGCTGCAACATAAGGAAACTAATAACATTCTTTCTAGCTCAAATAAAAGAAAGAAACCTTCTGAATTGAACCAAACATATCTTTGGCACTTAAGATTAGGTCATATTAACTTGAGGAGGATTCAAAGACTGGTAGTAGATGGGCCATTAGGCTCGTTGGCAGTGGAGCCATTTCCAGTTTGTGAATCCTGCTTGGAAGGTAAGATGACTAATAGGCCTTTTAAAGCAAAGGGGAATAGAGCTAAAGAAGTGTTAGAATTGGTTCATACTGATTTATGTGGACCTATGAGTATCCAAGCAAGAGGAGGATATGAGTATTTTGTCACTTTCATTGACGATTATTCTAGATATGGGTACATTTATTTGTTGCGCCGTAAGTCTGAGTGCTTTGAAAAATTCAAAGAGTACAAAGCAAGTGCGGAGAAGCGACATCTTGGAAAATGTATCAAGTCACTACGATCAGATCGTGGTGGCGAATACTTGCTTGGAGAATTTAGGGAATATTTATCAGAAAATGGGATTGCATCCCAGTTGTCTGCACCTGGCACACCTCAGCAGAATGGTGTAGCAGAGAGAAGGAATCGGACTCTTTTAGAGAGTGTTAGATCGATGATGAGTTATTCAGATTTACCCAAGTCGTTTTGGGGATATGCTATAGAAACAGCGGCTTACCTTCTGAACTTGGTACCTTCTAAGTCGGTTCCCAAGACTCCAATAGAATTGTGGACTGGTATCAAACCAAGTCTAAGACATATTCGGATTTGGGGTTGTCCAGCACATGTGCTGAACAAGAACGCGACCAAGTTAGAATCTCGTACAGAAGTAAGGCTGTTTGTAGGCTATCCCATGGGAACGAAAGGTTATTCATTTTATAGTCCTAGGGATCGAGACATCATTGTTAGCACCAATGCTAGATTCTTAGAAGAAGACTATATAATGAAACACAAACCCATGAGTAGTATCGTTTTAGAGGAACTAGTGGGAGGGATAGATAATCCCCAAGTGCCAATAGTACAAGTAGATCAACCGCAAGAAAACGCACAACCTGTCACTAATACCACACCGGTGCTTCGTCGTAGTGGGAGGGTTGTTCAACAACCTGATAGATTCATGTTTTTGGGAGAGTCCTCGGACTTGGTCTCTGGTGAACATGATGAGGATCCCAGGACATACGAACAAGCAATTCTAGATAAAGATGCAGATCTTTGGCAAAAGGCAATGGAATCTGAGATGGAATCTATGTATTCTAATCAAGTTTGGGAGCTCGTGGAACCACCCAAAGGTGTAAAACCCATTGGATGTATGTGGATCTACAAGAAGAAAAGAGGATCTGACAAAAAGGTGAAAGCCTGGAAAGCACGACTTGTTGCGAAAGGGTATACTCAGAAAGAAGGGATCGATTATGAGGAAACTTTTTCGCCAGTTGTTATGCTTAAGTCGATCCGGATTCTTTTATCTATAGCAGCTCATCTCGATTATGAGATTTGGCAAATGGATGTCAAGACAGCTTTCCTTAATGGAAGTCTTGAGGAAACCATCTATATGCAACAACCAAAAGGATTCATTAAGGAAGGCCAAGAGCATCTTGTTTGTAAGCTTAAGAGGTCTATTTATGGACTAAAACAAGCTTCTAGGGACTGGAATATTCGTTTTGATCAGGCAGTCCAGTCATATGGATTTGATCAAAGTCCAAGCGAATCATGTGTGTATAAGAGAAGTGAGGGTAATGCAGTGGTTTTTCTAGTACTGTATGTAGATGACATTTTACTCATTGAAAACAATGTTAAGATGTTGTCATCAATAAAGGCATGGTTGTTCAAACAATTTGAAATGAAGGACTTAGGTGAAGCGGCATACATCCTTGGGATCAAAGTAATAAGGGATCGCAAGAAAAGGATGTTGGCTTTATCTCAAGAGCCCTACATTGATGAAGTATTAGCTCGTTTTAACATGCAGAACTCTAAGAAAGGTTTTCTACCTTTTAAGCATGGAGTGGCTCTATCCAAGGAGCAGTGTCCTTCGACACCTAAGGATATAGAGAGCATGAAAGCAGTTCCTTATGCTTCGGCATGTGGAAGCTTAATGTATGCTATGTTATGTACGAGGCCTGACATCTGCTTTGCTGTAGGCATGGTTAGTAGATATCAGTCGAACCCAGGTCAGGAACATTGGAGTGCAGTAAAAACTATACTCAAGTACCTGAGAAGGACAAAGGAGTATATGTTAATTTACAAGGCCTCAGATCTATTTCCTTTGGGATATACTGATTCAGATTTCCAATCAGATAGGGATAAGAGGAAATCTACCTCGGGATATGTTTTTACTTTGGGAGGTGGAGCCGTTATATGGAGGAGTGTAAAGCAGAAATGCATTGCAGACTCTACCATGGAAGCCGAGTACGTGGCGGCCTCTGAGGCTGCAAAGGAGGCTGTATGGTTCAGGAACTTCCTTTTGGACTTGGATGTGGTACCTAATTTGCCTAGGAGCTTGACAGTGTATTGTGATAACACTGGTGCTGTGGCAAATTCGAAGGAACCGCGAGATCACAAAGCAGCTAAACATATTGAACGTAAGTATCATCTCATACGAGGAATCGTAAAGCGAGGAGATATAGTTGTGGCTCACATATCATCAGAAGACAACCGGGCAGATCCTTTCACAAAGAGTTTGTCAGCCAAGGTTTTTGACAGGCATGTGGAAGCGATAGGAGTCAGATTGATGGACACATAGTTTTCTGTGTAATAGTGGATTAAATAAACACTGATATACTCATAGAATATTTAGAGTATAAGTGGGAGATTGTTGGTGTATACTGAAAATATTTATTTGAAGTATTTACATTTATTTCTGGCCGGTTTAATTGAGAATCATTTAAATGTTTACATGTTGTCTAAATATTATATATTGTGAATAATCTAGTATCAAATGGGATACAGAATATTAGATTATTAAATACGGTTTATATAATATAATAAGGTTCACAGCACAGGTGGAGTTAGACAATCCACTGGAATGGCTGTAGTATTATTTAGATTAGTTTATATTGACTAATAAATAATACTAGTATACTTTGTGTATATTGAACAGGATCAAATTTAGAATTGTTCCCTTATACTGATTAAGGAGGTGAACTAAGATTCTATGTTATTATTAATGCTTAGGTTCTTAATCCGGAAATAATAATTGACACGTGTATATTATTTACATGCTTTGATTTATATATGAAATAATTCTTTTGATTTATTTCATTATATTTTGGGTGATGAAATAATATATATGGTGGGATATTATTTATTGAAGGAATCCATGTCCTGATAATATTCGGGTTAATGATGTCCCCTTGAAAGCTCAAAAAGATTTAATTATGTGAAACCCTGCAGGTGGATTTATTCCGGCATAATTAAATAAAGGTTGAGTGGATAATCAAGGATAAAAGATATTAATTAAATGAATTATCAGTAATTTATTTAATTAATGGACATGCGATATTTTAAACATGGGGAATTTAATAAGCAAATAATATTGGAACCTAATTAATTAATTAAATTACGGTATTAGGAAAGGTAGTGCAAATATTAATTCTTTAGTGGATTGAATTAATATTTAATTACATTGGGCTAGGCTCAAGATGTAATTAGAAGGCCCAACCTAATTGTCCATGATCCCTATTGTAGCCTATATATATTCCTATTCTCTTCTTGCTGGGGGCTGGTTGAAAAATTTTGTAGCCACCCAGGAGCAAGAAGAGAGGTTAACTTGAGAAGACGAAGGCCACACTTCGCTCAAGGGAATTTGGGAATACAATAGAAGAGCGTGGAATCAACCGTTAACAAGGTGATTTTTCTATTCGTACTCGTTAATTTATTGTATCGAAATTCGCAGTGCCAAGATCTGATTGTCCTAACATTATCATCTTGAGCTTCTCTTTCCTACTAAGGGCGTCAGCCACCACATTGGCTTTGCCCGGGGGATAGCGAATTTCACAGTCGTAATCCTTCATTAACTCTAACCATCTCCTCTGGCGCATGTTAAGCTCTTTCTGAGTGAAAATGTACTTGAGGCTCTTATGGTCAGTGTAAATCTCGCACTTTTCTCCATACAAGTAGTGTCTCCAAATCTTTAAATCGAAGACTATGGCTGCTAGTTCTAGATCATGCATGGGATATCTGACCTCATAATCCTTCAATTGCCTAGGCACATACGCTGTTACCTTGCCGTGCTGCATAAGCACGCATCCCAGTCCTTTATGCGAAGCATCACTGTAAATCACGAAATCTCCTTTTCCATCAGGTAATGCCAGCACTGGGGTTGTCACCAACCTCTTCTTTAACTCTTGGAAACTCTTCTCGCATTTTTCAGTCCATTCAAATTTCTCGGTTTTACGGGTAAGTCGAGTTAATGGAGCTGCGATTTTCGCATAGTCTTGGACAAATCTCCTGTAATATCTGGCCAGTCCGATGAAACTCCTCACCTCGGTTGGAGTAGTTGGCCGTTCCCAGTTTGAAACTGCTTCTATCTTGGAGGGTCAACCAACACTCCCTCTCTATTGTTCACGTGCCCTAAGAATTGTACTTCATTTTTCCAAAACTCACACTTGGAGAACTTGGCATATAACTGCTCCTTCCTGAGTATTTCTAAGGTTTTCCTTAAATGTTCAGCGTGTACTGCCTCTGTCTTTGAGTAGATGAGAATATCATCAATGAAGACTATCACAAATTTGTCCAAATATTCCTTGAACATTCTATTCATTAGGTCCATGAAGGCTGCTGGGGCGTTGGTCAATCCAAATGACATTACCAAGAACTCATAATGTCCATATCTGGTATGGAATGCAGTCTTTGGGATATCTTCAGGTTTGATCTTCAGTTGGTGATATCCCATTCTCAGATCTTAGAGAAGTATTCAGTGCCTCTTAGCTAGTCAAACAAATCGTCTATCCTGGGCAATGGATACTTATTCTTTATGGTTAGCTTGTTCAACTCTCTGTAGTCGATGCATAACCTCATGCTCCCATCCTTTTTCTTAACAAACAACACTGGTGCGCCCCAAGGCGACACACTGGGCCTTATCATGCCCTTATTCAACAATTCCTGTAACTGTTTAGCTAGCTCCTTCATTTCTACTGGGGCTAATCGGTACGGGGCCTTCGAAACCGGCACCGTCCCTGGGGCTAACTCGATGGCAAACTCAATTACCCTATCAGGTGGTAGTCCGGGAAGATCTTGTGGGAACACGTCCTCGAACTCATTAACTACCGGAATGTCTTGCAATCTTGGCGCTTACTTCTGAGTGTCTATAACGTAAGCTAAATAAGCCTCGTTCCCTTTTCGTAACAATCCCTTGGTTTGCGCCATGGTCAGAATTTTCTGGGTCTGTCGCATCCCCTTAAACACTATTTCTTTCTTCCCTGGGGTTTTCAACTTAACCTTTTTCCCTTTACAATCTATCTGCGCATTATTACGAGAAAACCAATCCATACCCAAGATGACATCGAATTCCCCTAGCTTAAAAGGAATTAAATCGACATAGAAGGATCGTCCTCCTATTTCTAGTTTACAATCGGGGTGAATTTGATTAACCGGTACGATTTCCTGATTAGCTATTTCTACTGTAAGGAATCTCTTAGTTGCTGGGTTTTAAGTTTCAATTTATGCACAAAATCTCCAGATATAAAAGACTTAGTTGCTCCTGAATCAAATAAGACATTTGCACTGACTGAATTGAGAGGAAATGTACCTGCTATCACATCCGTGTCCCTCACGGCATCTTGTACTGACATATTAAAAGTCCTAGCAGTTGGTGGCCTATTTGAGGCAGCCCTGCTTGCCCCTGATGCTGCTGGTTTGTTCCTTGGGTAGTCCTTCCTCATGTGCCCTCGCTGTCCGCACTGGAAACAGGTTGTGCTGTTAGGGATGACCGTGGTGCAAGAGGTAGCGTAGTGCCCAACTCGCCCACACTTATAACATTTTATCTGCTTTAGGTTGCACACCCCGGAATGTCTCTTCCCACAAGTAGCACACAATGGTAATGGAGGTCGAGAAGTGTTGGAACGGGACATTCCTGATTGACGACCGCCCTGGCTCACACTTACACTCGCAGATGGTTTAAACCCTACGTTCCTCCCAGGTAGGGAAACCGCTCCTCAATTAAACTTGGTTGGGGGTTTTCCTCCAGCGGATCCTCCGCCCATACTAACATGCTTTCTCTTTATCCCCCCTTTCTCTCTCTCTCTGTATCTGATCAATACCAGCCTCCACAATGGCTGCCTTCTGCACCAAGGTGGCATAATTTGTAATCTATAAAGCGGCCACTCTGTTCTGAATCCATTGTTTCAACCCCTGCTGAAACCTGTTAGCTTTCTTTTCTTCTGTGTCTACAAACTCTGGAACAAATCTCGACAGCTCAGTAAATTTGGCCTCATAGTCAGCCACTGACATATTGTTCTGTTTCAGTTCCAAAAACTTAAGTTCCATCTGGGTTTTCATGAACTTCGGGAAGTACTTCTCCAGGAATAATTATTTGAACCTTTCCCAGGCTACGACAGCATCAGTCTCCATGATCTTCTTGGCTTCCCACCAATAATTGGCCTCTCCCTTTAGTAGGTAAGTAGCAAAAACAGTCTTCTGAGCCTCATTGATAATCAGAATCTCGAAAGATTTTTCCATTTCCTTGATCCAGGCCCTCGCCTCAACGGGATCAGCCGATCCGTGGAACTCTGGGGGCTTAAGGGACTTAAAGGCCCTAAAGGAATTTGCCACTGAAGTGTTGTTGCCTGGTTGTGGTTGGGGGTATTGGTTCAAATTCTGCCTAAGTAGATCCATAAACTGGCCCATGGGGTCTCCGCCCTGGTTCTCCCCTTCCTGTTCTACTTCAGTTTCTCCACCCTCTATTTCCCCCTCAAATTCTTCAGAGTACATGGGTTCATCCTCTGCTCCATACTGGGAATCTTCTTGCTCATTATAGTCCTGATCTTATTCTTCACTACTTTCATGGTTTTCCTCGTGTTGGTTGTGACTCTCTTGGTCAGTAGATTCTCGGGGGTTAGCCCTAGTGCCCATTCGTCTTGGAGGCATTTTACTGAAAATTTGGAAAATTTTACATTAGGTTCACTTACCTGTTTTAAAGGATTTTTTTTTCTTGCATAATTCGTTACGTGATTGGATTTAGGATCCCACAGTTTTATATCTCATGGCAACTTAATCGAAAACAGTACGTATGCTAATAAACTCGTGATCACATCCCAACAAAATTGAAATAACTGAAAGGGAAAAAAATATATACCAGGTACCGAAAAGGTACAACATCCGAGTTACAACGATAGTTTAAAGTACAACCACCCTAACAACAGCAACAAGTCAAAAGTGAAATACGCTGTCTATCTATCTAGTCTGCAAAAAGGGAAAATAAGTACAATGAAACCATCCCTACAAAATCCGGCACTACTATGTCCGTACATGACTAGACAACTAGACTACTGCATCACTATATCCGAAATCAGCCGCCACGATGAAACATCATCCGAACCCTCCCCATGGCGATGCGGAAAATCTCCTCGGCATCTGCTCTGTCTACCATACCATGCCCATCAGTAGGCAACTGTCGCACCCTCATCCGAGCCCTCAGCTCGATGCGGGTCACAGCCCTATACCCAACCCTATCACTGATAGTCCTCCGGCCCTGCAACCTCATCCGGGCGGCTCTCTCCGCTGCTAACTCCCTCCTAGACTCTACCAACCTGGCATCCGCCACTGACAACTCTCTATAAAGCCCGTTCAAAATCAAGTTGTGAACACATACTGGGACTCCTCCTATCGGGACATTAGGTGGGGTGGATGGCTCAGCTGGAGCGGCAGTCTCTGTCTGCTGGGGCTCTGGGGTAAGCTCCTTAAACTCATCAGGAAATGGGCTCACAGGTAGTGGTGGTGGGGTAGGGGCTCTCTCAACAGAGAGGGGTGGCACTCGTAGTCCGGAACTCCCTACTGCATCCTCTACTGGCTCAACCTCATCTACAGTCTGTCCAACAACAGCAGCCATAACCTGCTCAGTGGTCATATCAGTATCCTCCTCCATGGTCCTAATCTCATATACAACCCAATAATCCTCATCCTCAGCAACTAACTCAGCATCCTGTCCTGTCTGGATCCCCTCCGGGTCCTCCTCCCCCTGAGTCTCAACAACATCTGTGTCAGCATCAACCTGGACCTCCTCAGACTCGATCTCCTCAGTATCAGCATCAACCTGGACCTCCTCAGCGTCCTCCTCCTCAGGCTCAGTATCCTCCTCAGGCAAGTGCTCATAGTACGGGTCCCTAGTCCGGAACATATCCTCATCATGTTGTCTCGCAGTTGCCTCCTGGGCCGACATGTCGCTCGCCTACACAAGACGAACTATGTTACTATCATGATACTTAAAAAGTTCCCGTAAGGGTTTTATGTAAACCTGGCAAGGGTTCTTATTATATTATTGAATTTATTATTATCTAACGTCGTATCATCTCTTGGGATATATAACTCTGGCTCTGATACCATCTCTGTAACACCCCCAGATCCGGGGTCCGGGATCGGGTCGTTACTGTCTCATAACTTATACACAATACTTGACTTGAGTCCAAAATCAATAAGTAGCATGCTATGACCCCACAATAATATCCAGTCACACACACACAGTTATAGTCCCAGAGATGAAATTGAAATAAGTCTTACATAAAAGGGTTTACGAATAAAAGTTATTGCAATCCAAAAGGGTAACATCATAAGTTTAAAAGTTTGCCGTTGATTACATTAATTATACATATAGTTAAACAGGAAACAAAAGCTGTCTAACTAAGCTGCCTCAGCAATGGCGGCTAGCATCTCAGCGGGGAGTCCAGTGGGTCGGGTAACCCGCTTGCGCCGAGTGCGCCTGACGCGAGCCATCTGTCCTAGCAGTTGTTGTGACATAATATGAACAAAGCAAGGGTGAGCGAAAGCCCACCAACAATAATATAACTGAATAGTGATACATATATAAGCAGTTCAAAATATCCTTTGAAATCATATGCCATGCATTAATGAAGTTATTGCCATTATAATATAAAGGATGAAGTTACCAGGTAACTCAAAGTATTTGTTTGTAGAAATATCTGCTACATCAAAAGTAAGCGAGATATTCTCATTGTCAAAAAAAAGAGGAACTTGCATGAAAAGATTGCAATTCCAGTTATGAATACTTTTCCAGCTCTGCCAACAGTAATCATGTTGCAGGAAATAAATAAGTTTGGATGATGAACCAATGATGGAGTATTCACCGCGCCCGCTGTTCCAATCTTGATGATCAGTCGAGATCATACAGCTCAAATTAGATTTACTACCGGTAGAAGGAAGAACTGACGGATTTACTTGTCTACCACCTTGCTAGCTCTCCCCGGCCAATGGTTGGGCCAAAGGGGATGGACCGGCGCTACTCGGCCTCTTACACGACTCCTAGTTCAAATAGAATTCATGATTCTGAATGTAACGTTCGTCCCCCTTTCCCCAAGTATAATACTTGTTGATAAGACTCTACAAAGTAGTCGTATCTAGTTGGAAAAGAAAATTCACCAATAACTTCCAAGCTATTGCTTGGTAACGAATATCAACTTGTTCCAACAATCTTACCCCTCGAAAGATGAGAAGGTAAACAACGACTTAATAAGTCATTAGCACCCGAGTTGCGAGTGAAGAGAATACTTTATGACCGGGAAGTCGACAAGATAAATAACATTTTCCAAGTAAGGTTCCCTTATTATTAGGGAGATAGACTCAAAGAAGAATGATGTCTGAGAACCTTTCTTGATATAAGATTAAAAATAATATGTCTCCGAAATATTTTTCGTAATAATCGAAGAAGATAAAACTTATTGAGGTTATTCTAAGTATGGAATAAATATCCAGAGAATATTTATTGAATTAAGAATATTTAAAGAATATTTAGGAACATGAAAGAATATCTTTAATCAGAGTATTTTTCAAAATAATCCCTGAAGAAATATCAGGAGAATATTTATTGAATAAATAAATATTTAAATGAATATTCAAAATAATATTCATTAATTAATAAGACCTGAAAGGAATATTTAAGATAATATTCATAATTAATTAGGAATTTAAACGAATATTCAAAAGTAATATTCATTTAATGAATAATATTCTAAATGAATATCAAGTAATATTCATTTAGTAATCCAAGCCTTAAAGGAATATTCGAGATAATATTCGATAAATAAATCAAGCTTCAGATGAATATTAAAATAATATTCATCAAGTAATTAATATCTTAAATGAATATTTAAATGTAATATTTATTTAATAAAATAATATTCTAAATGAATATCCAAATAATATTCATTTAGTAGTCTCATCTTTAGAAGAATATTCGAAATAATAATCGATAATCAATTCGACTCTGAATGAATATTGACAAATATTATTCGTCGAATGATTACGTTCAAATAATTATTTGAAGTAAGGATCATTAAATAAATAATCTCGAACGAATATTCAATAATATTCGTCGCCCGAATAAGGGAAAATATTTACTTAAATATTTTCCTCCGAGGTAACCTCGATATATCAAGAAATATTGACTCCCGGTCTATATTTGATGAATAAGATATATACACCTTCTCTGAGGGTCTTACAATAACCGGCTTATAATTGATACGTTAGCTATCTAATTTATAAGCCAATAAACAATCAGGGAACAAGCATAATGATATAACTTGAAAGTAGGCATGCATGCTATGGCATATTTATAACAGAAAACATATATATATATATATATATATATATATATATATATTCAATCACAACAACAGACTAAAAGAAGGGAATTGAAACTTGCCTGGTAGTCGAGTACGGTAAGGGGTAGTGGTAGCGGGTCCCGGGTCAGCTTGGTGATCTATAAATAGCCAAGGCATTCGGGATTAATCACTTAACATCTTAAAAGTTAAGTTATATTTAAATCGAAACACGTTCTCGAGTTATCTCGTTATACCCCTTTTAGTGGATTCCTTTTATCATCGATCCGACCCGACATTCGTTCGTTAATACGACATGTCACTGTACTTACACTTGGGACATACTTAAGTCATACAAGTTCTAAGGTCAATCGTTATGAACCAATGTTATACTCCGAGTTTTATCGCCCGTTTTCTAAGTGTTTTACCGAAGTTATAATCGAGTCGTCTTTTAGGGGTTCATTCGCGTTTAACCTCGACTCGAATATTTTTAATAAATCGAAAAACGATCCTTTTGACATACGGTTTTCTTTCACGCCTTCCTTTTTACCTCTAGTATTTATTTACCAAGATTCTTCATGACTTTACATATTTTATCGGGGTTCAATTTTAAGTACGAATACTTGTTTACGGTTTCGAATTACTTTTAGGAATTTTATCATAACTCCTAAACCGTAAGTCCGTTTCACATGATCTTTATATCAAAACAGAGTTTATAACATAACCTATCCTATCATGGCAGAAAATGCTTCTGGACAGTAGGGTCTTGATATGAAAAATGGCACACAAAACATGATATTGTAAAATCGGGCATTATAACGGCTATGTTTACGCGTTTTCCAAAGTTTTTACACTTTATTACGATCTAACCAAGATCAATTCAACCATCCCAACACATAATAAACATCATTACTAGTCTATCAACAACTCATCTTAACCATTACATGGTTCATAAACCAAATCATAATCATAACAACTAATAACAAGGATCTAAGCATACCATAACATACTAATCACTAAATCATCCATAAAACTTATAAAATCGCAAAACAACACCAAGGGTTTTCAAGTATTATACCTTCCTTAGAGTGTTTACTAGCCTCACTAAGCTTTGTATGGTCCTTAGGTGTGCTTAAGCTTGCTATATCATCCATGAAAACAAGAAAAAAACAAGTTAGTTCATAAGAAACACTATTCATGCTCCTCTTTCTTGATTTTTTTGAAAATGCAAACAAAGGAATTTGGAGCTAAGATTTTGAGGAGATAAGTTTTATGAATTATAAGACTCACCATAATTATTTCAAGAACAAACAATGGTGGGAAGGTGGATTTTGGTTTTGGAATTAATGGAAGGGCCGAATGGTGTTCTTGGAGGGGGGGTTTTGCTTGGTTTGTTTGGTTTGCTCTCATCCACTTTGATGCATTATTGGAATAATATCTTGATAAAGTGATTTTAATAAAGTGGTGATGTATTGGATGATGGATATTGCATGCCAAGTGTTAATCTTTGGATGGTTATAAGCTAACTAGTTGGTTTGTTTTGCTAAGTACTTGTTCAATCTCTAAGTGTCTAGTTACTTAGCCCACTTGGTTGCTAGATATTTATCTAGTAGCTTGTGCATGACTCTTGCTTCCTCTGCTTGTTTCTTTGTTCGTTTATTGCTTAATTCGCTAATCGTTCGAGGGAATAATTCAATCGTTCCTAGTTAGGGTTTTACCGGGAATCCCCTTAATATTTCTATAATCATTCTCACTTCTTTCCTATAATCTCGGATTCCAACTTTCTCAAATATTATCAAATAAGTCCCTAAATCGTTCCGTATCTTGAGAATCTCGGGAAAATTAAAGTGCCGATTTTCAGAATCCGACAGCTTTTACATACACTCTTTTTCCCTCCGGATCAATAATACGAACTCAGAATTTCGTTCCGGGTACTTCTATATAGCGTCGTCTAATAATATTCTCAATTACACCAAAATCACTATTCATCTTTATTCTTTACTTATTCATTTAGGGTTGTACAATTGTCCGTATTCTCTTTCGATCGTTCCTTAACCTTTTTACGGAACCACTGGATTAATCGCTATCGATCTGGATGACATGAGAATATTCTCCTGCTTGGAATTGCCATATCTTATTCCCTTAGGAGATAGATTATTCTTACCTATGTTGTCACCCTTTAGCATTCTTCAAGACATAGAAATAATAAAGGCGAATTCCATTCATTCTTTTTTTTTAAAATATCAACTATTACATTGTAGCCGTAACCGCTATTCATTCTTACATCATTAATTAAATAAAAGTTTTAATTCTAACCAAAATCTGGGTTCTTACAATGATCTCCACAAATTCCTGAGTGCACCTCAACCATGATTGTTTTCGCTTCATCTTAATTAACACACTTGAGCAGTGGCTCGAGTCTCTTCTGAACAACTTTTTATCTATTAGACCATAATGCTTTGCCTTTACCGCCATCTTTATTGCTTCTTGTCTGTCTAGTTCATCATGAACTCCTTGTATAAATTTAATGATAGGAGTTCTCCAGTCTTCCTGGGTTGATATACAAAGTACCTCTTTTCGAACTATTGATGGTTCATGCAGTTCTCTGAAGTATATAGGTTCTGAGGTGTTCGAAGTGTTCGAGGTGGCTAATTTTGACAAGGCATCTGCCCATTGATTGTTGGATCTCTCAATGTTGTTGATAGTCCACGAAGTGAAGTTTTGTAGCAATTCTGAGGTGATTTTTCTGTATGATGCCATTCTTTCATTAAGAGCCTTAAATTCCCCCAAAACTTGCTTCACTACAAGTTGTGAATCACTGAATACGTCTATGACAGAAACCTCCAGGTGACGGGCTAATATTAACCATGCTGTAAGGCCTTCATACTCTGATTCATTGTTGGTCGTGGGAAATTTGAACTTGATGACCTGTCGAACAGTGAAGCCCTCGGGGCTTGTGAGGATGACTCTCGCTCCATCGGCTTGTGAAGTGGATGACCCATCTGTGAATAAAGTCCAGACTTTGTCTTTTGAATCTATAATTATTTCCCCTGGCTCAGCGGAAATGAAGGTGCATTCTGTAATAAAATCTGCTAGGGCCTGAGATTTCATAGCGGTTCTTGGTTGAAATTCCAAGTGGAACTGACTTAACTCCACAGTCCATGAGGCTAACCTTCTTGTCATATCAGGTTTATGAAGTACCCGGCACAGAGGCTAGTTTGTCATCACAATGATTAGTCTACCTTGAAAGTATTGCCTTAGCTTTCTACTAGCCATGACCAAGGCATATGCGAGTTTTTCGATGTTTGAATATCGTGTCTCAGCATCTTTGAGAATATGGCTCGTGTAGTACACGGGCTTCTGGTCTGAGTCTACCTCTTTAACCAAAACTGCGACCAAGGTTGAATCAGAAGCTGACAAGTATAATTTTAGCGATTCGCACTGAAGAGGTTTAGCCATGACTGGTGGAGATACGAGGAAGTCTTTGATTTCTTGTAGACTTTCTTCACATTCTTTTGTCAAAGAGAAGGATTTACTTTTCGATGCTTCCTTGATTGCATCATACATCAGAAGACATTTTTCCGAAGATTGAGGTATGGGACGTCTGAGAGCTGCAATAGACCCTGCGAGGGCTTTGAGCTCCTTGAGGCACTTTGGGGCTGTGAAACCTTGTATGGTTTTTATCTGATTCGGATCTGCTTCAATGCCTCTCTGAGTGAGGAGAAAACCCAAGAACCGACCACCACTCAGACCAAAAGAACATTTTGCTGGATTTAATCTCATGGAGCTAGCCCTTATTCTTTCAAAGGTCTCTTTGAGGTCTTTGACGTGAGCCAAGGCTGTCGGTGACATGGCTATAATGTCATCAACATAAACCTGGATGTTTCTTCCGATTTGGGAAGCAAATATCTTATCCATTGCATGTTGAAACGTCGCTCCTGCATTCAAAAGGCCAAAAGGAGTTACTTTGAACCCGAAGACCCCTTTGTGGGTTATGAATTCTGTGTCATCCTGATCTTGTTCAGCCAATTTGATTTGATTATATCCCGAAAATGCATCCATGAAGGATAGCAACTCGTTACCAGCAGTGGAATCAATGAGTTGGTCGATATTAGGCAACAGATAGAAATCTTTGGGGCAGGCTTTGTTGAGATCCGAATAGTCTATGAACATTCTCCATTTGCCATTGCTTTTCTTGACTAGGAATGGGTTAGCGATCCATTTTGGAAACTGGATAGGCTTGATGAAGTCTGCCTCAAGTAGTCTATCGATTTCCTTTTCAATGGCTTCTTGTTTTTCCTTGGAGAAAATACGCCTTTTCTGCTTTATCGCTTTTACCCCTGACTTTATGTTAAGATGATGAAGAGTTAGTTCAGCTGGAATCCCTGGCATATCTTTAGGAGTCCATGAAAAAATTTTAGCAAACTCGCGAAGTGTTTGAATAAGAGCTTCACGAAGCTTAGTTGGCAATTTTGTTTCGATCTTTACGACCTTCTCAGGGTCGTTGTGGTATAAGCAGATCTCTTCAGCCGGCTCAACTGGCTCGTGGCTAAGCGGTTTGGGGAGTTCAATTATATCTCTTGGATCCATCTCGACCACCTGATTCACCGAAGTTGTCGAGCTAGTTGCCTTCTTTGGAAGTGCTGAGCTTATGTAACACTGACGAGCTAATTTCTGATCTCCGCACACCTCACCAACACCGAAATCTATGGGAAACTTCATCTTTAGGTGTGTTATGGAGAATATACCCCTTAGGGTTGCAATTGTTGACCTTCCTAATATCGCATTATAGCTCGAAATGGCGTTACCAATATGAAATTTAACCACGAGCCACTTTTGACAAGGCGGAGACCCAAACAGTACAGGCATGTCAATGACCCCCACAGTTTTCACTTCATTGCCAGTGAAACCATACAATAGCGCATCTTTTGCGCTGTTGACTTTCCTGTCACCCAATTCCATTCTTGCAAAGGCTCCTTGATATAGGATATCAACTGAACTGCCATCATCAATCATTATTTTCTTCACCGTATTCGTTCCAGTTTTTGTGGTAATTACCAATGCATCTTGATGATCCTCAATGATCCTATCTCCAAAATCCTCATCGGAAAACGATATCACTAGGGAAGGATTTTTCCTTGGCTTTTTATTATCCACCCAAAATACTTCTCTGGCGTAAGACTTTTTTGCTCTATTCGATGAGCCTCCCGAGGTACGCCCACCAGATATAGTGTCTATAATCCTTTCTGGATTATCTCTTTGTTTCTGCATTGCATCGCCCCTTTCCACAAAATGAGAGAGTTCTCCCTTTTGAATTTTATCCTCAATCAGATTTTTCAATTGATAACATCTCTCCGTGTCATGGCCTGTATCCTCATGATAGTGGCAGAATTTGTTACTCGGAGGTCTATTGGGGTTCATTGGCCTTGGAGGTACATACGTTGGATCAGACTTGAGAATTCCAAGTATTGCAAGTCTATCGGCATTGAGCTTTGTAAATTCTCGATCACTCCATGGCCTCTGAAACCAAGGGCGTTGCTTAGACGGAGACACCTGAGATGAGGGTGACTTGTTTGATGTGTGTGAGGACGCATCCTCTTTCCTTGTCTGAATTGGTGATCTTGCTTTTGACCTTCGAACTCCTCGGGTACCTCGATCACCTCGGCGATATTCCCACTGTGAGGTTTGTTCAACCATCCTACTCATCCTTGACCTTGGTGACCTAGAAGGCTGTATGCTACCCACAGCCTCCTGGAGAGTTAACCTTTGCTCAAATAGTTGTATGGCTGCTTGAAGTGATTGGGGTTCCTTTTCAAAGTATTCTTCAAGAATCATATTATGCCTTGTTCTATCAATTCCTGCTGCCAAGTACGTCATTGCCAGATTCTCGACTAAATCCAAAATTTGAATCATTTCTGCTCTAAAGCGATTTAAGTACTCCCGCAAACTTTCATTCGTCCTTTTTCGAACATTCACAAGAGAAGCTATCAACTTCTTTCCCTTTTATTAGTGGGGAATCTTGATTTAAATTTTTCTTTCAAATTGGCCCATGACCTTATTGATCTCGTCGGCAGGTTGTTGAACCACATGAGAGCTGTGCCTTTCAAACACATCGGGAAGAACTGACACTTCGCCACCTTATTGTGTCTGAAGAAAGAAACTCGTCCGTCAAAGATGTTGACGAAGTCGTAGGGGTCCGTGGAGCCATCAAACTAGTTCATAGGCGGCACCTTGAGATCCCTATTCACCTTAGCCTTTTCAATGTTTTTGGCCAATGGACTCTCCGAAGAGACTTCAATCTCTCCTGATTGAGACCTGATGAACTCTTTGAACTTTAGTATGTCTCTTGTTGATAAAGCAGCTGTGCTTGATTCTTTCTTCTCATAGTCCTCATCATCATTCTCTGAATACTCCTTTTCTTCATTTCTGATTTTGCGTTTTCTCGACGAAAATGAATCAGAAGACACCTCTGTCTTACAGTATTTGCTTCCCATAGATGTCCTCCATGAGGACTCATAATTCCCCGTTTGATAGTCTGAAGAAATATGACCTTCAGACTCCTCTTGGAGTTCTTTCTGCAGCCTGAGTATCTCCTTTTTCCGTTTTACTTTCTCAGCCAGTATTTGTCTTTCCAAATCTAACTGACGAAGCTCATCATCAACAACAACATTGCTCATTGCTTCGATTTGCTTTTCTCTTTGCCGTTTGAGTTTTAACAATTGTAAACGAGCATCAATTGTTAAAACATGTTTGCCTTGAGGTGTGAGGACTAATTGTCGGTTGTCCTTTTTTGCTTTACGAGATCCGTTTAACGGATCTGATAGACTAGGCCTCGGAGGCGAAGAGAATAACGCCTGAGGAGCCATTAAAACCTTAGGTTTATTAGCTCGTTTAACACTCGTAATATTCTGAGTGTCCGGAGCTAACATCTTACTTGTTCCTTGAGCTTCATCGGCCATTTTTCGTGTTTAAATGGAGAATTGAGGTCGTTTATGAAGTATCAAAGCTCGATATGTTATTGCAGTAAATCAATTTTGATGTGTTGGTAACTATTTTTTATTTTTGTTAGGAGGAGGTAAGAGCTCCTTCTAGCGCCATTGTTAAATTCTAATATTACAAATTGCCAATTTTTTACAATGTTGGAGCTACAAATTTATATATAGTACCTTAATTGGGCTTTTAGTGGGCTTTACTATCTAAGTGGGCCTCTGACCCAACATTGATGGGTTGTGTCTTCTAAAACTTATCACGCATATTAAAAGGGGGTGTTAAGTGGGTATTTATGATCCTATAAATGAAAAATGTTATTTATGTAATTAAGTGGCGGAAAATGCGACAAACTTGTCATTTTAACCATACAAATAAACATAAATTTTTGATTAGTTGGATAGATAATGGAAAATGATTGGGATACCAAATTGAATTATAAAATAGTTTCAAAATAATAGATGTCACAATCTAATTGGTGTTTTACAAATATTTAATAAGACGAATCTCTTGTATTTACATTCGTAAACCAATAAATTTTTTTCAAACTCATACGCCACTTCTACCACATCATTTGGTAACAAATTTTGTTATCCAATTTAATACATATATAACATTACTCATAAATTTTTTTCAAAAAAAAAAAAACATTACTCACAAATTATTTGTGAATTTCCTTCGACCATTTATGGGGAAAATGAAGAGGCTCGTATTTGCACTTACAGATGCCTTAATTGAGCATTCATGGGACCCGGGAAGAGTATACTAATTCATACTGCTACGCAAATTGTTATCATGATGCATTTAGGAATCATTTTGTGTTATATCTTTGCATAGTATTTTATATTTTCGGACTCTAAAAATGCAAAGCCGGTCACTCTAGGAGGGAAGTCAAACAGATGAGCCACAAATCCTCTCACCAATGGTTTCCAAGAAAAGTAGTCTCCTAATCTCTCATTGCCATCTACGATGCCACATAAAACACGTTCCAAGAATGGATCAGCAAAAGCAACATTAGTTTCATTCTATTTTGCTGTGGACATATAAGTAAATATAAGATCAAGCTGCTGAGTCCTGGACATATTTGAATAGTTGTGATTCGTGGCCCTTTGATTGTTAAATGTAGAAATTGCAATCTGAGGTCACGGTACATAACTATGGACATCTTCATTGCACCTAGTGCTTTCCAATCTCAGAAACCAAAAACCATATCGCTTACCCCCATTCTCTTTTGAATTTTCATACAAGTATAGAATAGAAGGCTATTATTACGTAGAAGTTGGAGTTTTTTGTGCATACACAACTATGTTTATTTACTACAGTAGTAAATAAAAAGTCTCTCTTGAGTAACTCATTTTTGCAAGAGAGGGTTCCTGGCGGTTGATGATTCCAATACACGGAAATCGTCCAATGCCATGTATTGCTCTTTAGCTTGTCCCCACATCACCATATAAAATCCTATGGCAATTGTACTTCCCCCGATGATGCTGCATATTCACCAAAAACAAACTTAACCAAATAACAGATTTCAGATTTGACACATTTTTCTGTATAGCATGCTGGTGTTAGGTGTAGCATGTTTGAGCAGAGAAACTAGCACAACTTTGATATTCAAAAGAATGACTATAGCAGTATACTGCATACATACCTGCCTAAATAAAGTGCATCACCTAGGAAAATCGTGCCCAAAATGACTGCAATGACCATACCCAGAGGCTTGAACATTGATACATACACTGGACCCTTCACGCGTAGACACCATGTGAAAACAGTTGTTCGAAATACACTCCCAAATACTGCCTGGAATGGAGATATATAGTTCAGAGTATATGATAGAAACAAACTCCAAACCTTTAAGTCGGAAAATGTAATGCTGTGGAGCCATATAAGATACATAAATCCATAATTATATTGTACATACTGCAAATACAATAGCTAACATGCTTATGTCCGGACGCAGCGCCCAAGCTTCAGGATTACTTTCAACTACGAGGGAAAATATTGCACTCTGGATGGTTCCAAAGAAGCAAAAGAAAAAGACTATTGTCTGTTCGTCCGGGTATGCCTTAACAGTTGCTGTCTGGACTTGATTAAATCAAGTTAGTGCAATATTGATGTACATTTTTCCAATTCTATTCACGTAACTGCATAAAACTAAGCTAGAATTTATCATTGTTTAGTGTAAAACTAGTTTTGACCTGAAGAATGTTCCACATTGATGAACAAATGCAAGTGATTACAAGAAATATGCCACCAAGAATCCAATTTGATTGTGGTGACATAAGCTGAACATGAGGTAGATTGGAAGCAGATGAGAACACAAGAATCAACCGGCCTTTATACAGAGTCATCACAAATGCTCCCGATATTGCTATAATGGTCCCCAAGACTTTTGCTTGACTGCTTAGTCTTCTTATATCTAAATTCTCCATCCTGAAATTTGCTCCAAGAAACATCCGACCACCAAATGTCTGAGAAAAAAGAAACTGACAAAAGCTAGAGGATGTACCGATGCTGATTACCATATCACCCAAAATTAAAACTTAGGTCCAAACCTATAAAGTTGTAGTTAAAGAGTACAAAAATAGTTAAAGTGTACAAAAACTAAGAGGCAGACTTTGGCAGATGAAATTCTGTATAGTGCTAAGGTAGAGAATTATTATGAGTGATTATCAACCAGACATGAGACATACAATCAATATTTAATCATAAGGAGTATTTCTATGATTTTTTTTTTTTGGTCTCGTTCGTCTTAATGGTGAATTTCTATGATTTTTCTGCGTGTAAAAAGGTGATTCTTTGTTGCTTTTATTTTATTACCAACCAATATAATAGACTAATAGAGGTATAACTATCCTCTTGGATTATCTTAAGAAAAGTTACCTTCACTTCCATAAGTTACAAAATCAAATTGCATTATTCAAAATAAGTGGCCGAAATGACTAAAAATTCTGTGCTTCTCTTGTGTCACTTTTACTTGTTACACAAAAAGTGAACCAAGTAAGAGCATCTCCAACCACCACCACCTGTTAGGTAAAAAGTCTAGGTAGGACTATAATATACATATTAGCTAAAAAATATACT
The DNA here is from genome assembly GCA_036435485.1 of Saposhnikovia divaricata. NCBI lineage: Eukaryota > Viridiplantae > Streptophyta > Magnoliopsida > Apiales > Apiaceae > Saposhnikovia > Saposhnikovia divaricata. The sequence continues at coordinate 110,209,160 of CM071598.1, forward strand.
CCTCCAACCACAAGACCTCTTAGCAAAAATTATAAATATCCTTTATTTCATGTTCTATATCTGTTGAGTTTGTAGCAATTATCTAAAATATTCACGTCACATTTTTACCTTATTTAAATTATATCCACGGTGAAGTAACGATAAAGATGAACCAAAATAATAATAAAATACTGTTTTTGAATTATAGCTAACCATTATTGCTAACACCATTGGAGCAAAATGTGTTACAGCTTCAGCAAATTTTAACTAACACTTATTTTAGCTAACCATTATACCTAGTGCCGTTCGAGATGCTCTAAGAGCATCTCCAATGGCATTAGCTAAAAATGATTGGCTATATTACATAAAATATTGATTATGTAAATTTTGTCGAACCTGTAACATATTGTGTTCCGAGGGTATTGGCTATAATGATTGGCTATATTTTAAAAATGGTATGTTATTAATATTTCAAGTTGTTATTAATGGAATATATAATTTTAATATAGAAATAAGTGATGTGGCAATTCACTACAGGTCTCTAGAGGTTCGACAAATATAGCCAACATCAAGAGATTATCTATAATTATAGATAACAGTTTTGTCCCATTGGAGTGTAAATTTTTTTACACATTCTTTATAATTCTTATTTATGGTAATTAAATTTAAAATTTACCTAAGGGGTCTCTCCCATTGGAGATGCTCTAAGTTACAAATAATTTATAGTCCGGGAAAACAAACATGACCTAATTTATACTCCCTCCGTCTCAAAAAACTTTTCCTATTTATTTTGGACACATTTGCTAATGTACACTTTTAATCGTTAATATTTTTAATTTCGTATTATTATTAAATATAAAAACTTCACTGTATTAAAGTACTCACAAATACGAATCAAACAAATCACTCATTACTATATTTTATCTTATAAATTATACGTAAATTAGTAATCAACCGCTTACAATGAATAGTGTTCAAAATCAAAACCAGCAAAGTATTTTAATGCAAAGGGAGTAATTATATAACTAGTAGTCAATATCAAAGAGAGCATAAGTAATTATGAAAATGCAAATTCACAAAAGGCAACCACAAACAGAACCAGTGAATTCAATCATGGACCCTAAACTATGTTATTGTGAGTCACATAAACTAATATATGTATATATAAATAAATAAATAAAATAGAGGGGTGATGTTACCTGAGAGTGACAGCCAGCAAGAAAGTAAAACCTGGTATCAAATTACCCATAGCAGTAGCTAGTGTAGGGGAGCTATAATTGATACCTGCATATGCAAATATTTGCAGGAAACATATCCTGCCACCCCCAGAATAATACTCCATTGTTAATCTTCAAAAACAAAGTATTGATTTATAATAGTAATTTGTAAGCATGTAAGTATAAAATTGAAATTGGTACCCAATGAGACCCAGAAAAAAGAATCTTAACATGAGACTGAGAGTGAGAGGAGGCCTGTTAGTACTTCTGAAAAAGATTGTACACATTCATTCAGTAAGAGCTCCAAAGATGTGTGGGAGTATGAGAAGTGTGAAACTGAGGATGTAATAAAAGGGAAGTCTGAAAAGGAAACCTGAACAAGTGGAAGATATAAAAGGGAAACAGAAGAAGAGTGCCTAGAGAATTGTAATAAACAACATAAACAAGATTGCTCATTCCATTATTCATGGCTGCTTTCCCCAAAGTTATCATTCCAACTTCACCACTCTCTACTATCACCATTACAATGAAGGGAAGACCACTTTTCATGTAATTCTGCAACCCCATATCTCTCTCTCTCCCCCCTCTCTCTCTCTGTAGCAGTAGAAGAAAGTTTAAACTTGGAGATTTAATCGAAGCAAATATTTGGAGAATGTGTTACTTGCATTATTTTGTTGATATTTTGGTGATGCACAGACGACAAAGACAATCAATCATGAATCATGATCTCTAGATGCAATTATTTAAGAGGGTAAGGACCGAGATACTTAAAAAATAAATATACTTTATATTTTGATTGGGTATGCAAGATTAACTAAAAAATTTTGATTTTACAAATATAATTGCCCTATATTTTACCTCCCTAATCTTTTATTTTAATATTTTAATAGAATTCGTATAAAAAATAGATATTAGGGAGCCTAAGATATATCTCAGGTAAGTTCCATGAGATATTTATCTTTTATAGGTAAAAATAGAGTGGGCATTTTAGTAAATTCAGAATTTTTTAATTAATCCTGCGTGTACAGTAAAATTTAAAGTTATTTTGTATTGTATCTCAGAAAAAGTTTCCTAAAATATATCTCAGGATCCTTTTTCTCTATAAAAAATCAACTTGATTTTATCAATGTCACTACTTCCTCCATTTGGAAATGACGTTTGAGTTTGCGACACTCACTTTTAAGAGATTTTAAGAGATTCGACATGTAGTTACAATAATTTATTTTTTAATACTTTTTTGTAAATCAAAATTTAAATTAAATATTTTAAATTATAAAAAAATTTAAAAATAATAATTTTTACTACATAATCAAATCTAGTAAAGATGTATGTAAAAAATCAAAATAACAAATATTTTCGAGGTAGTATTACATTTTTTTTACATGATGATGATTGATGCCTTTTGTTAATGTGACACCAATACCAATACTCTCAGTTACTAATATTTAATGATAATTAGCTTATAACCCGTGCAAAGCACGGTTCTTTAAATTAAATATTTTTTATTTATTTTATGATACAATATAGTTGATTAATAAAAATTATGATAATTTATTTTTGCTTTTGATATGGGTTAAAAATAAGCCCTAAAGACACAATTAATGTTGCGTTAATTAGACCCAACTTGGACCAAATATGAAGCCCATTAATGAGGCTTGGGACCCCTAATTAAATATTAATTTCGTAATTAATATTAAGGGTAATAATCAGCTCAGCAATAAGAGTCAAATAAGGATATAACTCCTGCCTGACTTAGCCTCCAAGGCACCTAATCCAACATGGAAACTGACTCCTACAAGGAAGGAGTCTAGAACCTTCCTAGAGGAGGTGGTTTGCCCACCAAGACACCAAATCCTACCATAATTCTAAGGCTTCTCAGCCTATATAAAGGGCCTGACCCCTCATCCTCAAAACTACGTTGGTTTGATTCTCTAGCAATACAGAGATACGTAGGCATCTTGTGAGGACCGATCAGTCTCGAACGCAAGAACAGCCATTAAAGCTTGAAGCTCACCAACCCTAGCATTAAATACGTACAAACCCTCGATTTTATTCCACAACATTTGGCGCCGTCTGTGGGACGACAACATCGACCATGGTTCAAACACGAAGAACAACACCAGTTGTAACTGAGGCCGTGCCACTCAGCTCTGCTCCACCTGTAAGAACCCTAATTTTTGCAATATTTTCTTTTATTTTATATCATGTGGCATTGTCAATTTGGAACCTTTCTAGTCATCCCTGTTGATTAATGGAATTGATTGTCTGAGAAACTATGTTGTTGCATTCACTATGTAAGATAAAAGGAAGATTGTGAAGGCGAGAGTCTTATTGTTAGTAAGATTTATAAAACTTGGGATTTGAGAATGATTAGAGTATTAAAAGATTTATTAAGGATTATGACGAGGAAGTATGGATATTCGAGGAAATTACACAATTAAGTACTTAGGGGATTACGAGGGAAATCTCTACGCGACAAAATATTATTACAAGAGATTAATTAAGATACGATACGAATTAAAGATTAAATGTCAAGCATTGGTGGAAGAATAATGATACAAGGAGTAGTATTGCATGCAAGTCCCATGCAACCAAGTGGTTAGGAAAAAGCAAACTAGTTAAACTAAATGGCAAGAGGAATAGTAACTAGTTGCATTTCTTTTTCCAAGGAGGGGACAAGAGTACAAGAGACCATACCTAGGTTGTACCATGCATATACTTACACTCATATGTATCACCCAAGCACTTTATCAATTATTCAAACAAACAACAAAAAAATCAAAAACACAAAAGCTCTCCCCCCCCCTTGAACACAAGTGCTCTCGGCCAAGCTTCAAAAAGGAGAAGAAAATTTCTTCTTCCTCCATTTCTCCTCACTCATAAATCAAGGCATAATTCCTAGGCTCTCACCATCATCAAAGAAAGGTATACTAAGAGTTTCAAGCCCTTTCATCCATTCAATTTCAAGATATTAATTGTTATAGATATTGTGAATAGTAACCATGTTTAGTTTTTCTTTTAGATCTTGGATTATAAGGGTTGTAGGAGATCATTCAAGGTGTTCTTGAGTTTTGTAAGGCTTACCCAAGGCTCCTAGACACTCAAGAAGGTGTAAAAATCATAACCCCTCTTGGCCATGTAGTGTTTATGATGTTCAATGATAGATCCATGTATATATTGTGTTAATCTTGGATGTTCAAGTGATGGATGATATGGATCTAGAGTTTTAGTGTTGTGATTGTGATTTTTATGATTGTGGATAGTATATGTATCTCCATGAATGTTATAAAGCATGAACTAAGTGAATTACATGTTGGTTGTGTTGTGGAAGTAAGAATATTGGTTGATCTAAGTGAAACATGCATGCTGAATTTTTCCAGAAACTTGACCTGTCTTGTAACATGGTTTTGAACCCCTAAATCTTGTCCCCTGAGGTCCTACCTTATATTGTTGGAAAGGTATTTGAATGTAGTTTCTGGAAATGTAAGGCTCATGACTAGGTGATGTATAGATTTTAAGTTATGGCCGGAGAAGTAAATTGTGTTTCTGGATTCTGGACTGCACTAAGTGACCCCCTTGTGAACCTTGTTTAAACCCCTAAAAATATATGTGGGATCATGGAAAAATTTGAGAAGTTGGAGAATGCAGTGGTGAAGGATACCCAAAAAGAATTGGATTAAAATATGAATTTTTGAATTTTATAAAAATGCTAGAGTAAATTTCGCGCAAGGGAAAAAGTCGTTAGTGGAGCATAATTCTAGGGGTAATGGTTATGATTCGAATGTGGTAACTAAATTAAGTCGAATAAGTGACGAGCGTAATTGAGTGATGACATGAACCTATAGCGGGGATAGAGTGTCATAAGGCGTAGTCGTTAAGTTAATTTCGTACCCCCTAAAACCCCGTAATTAAAGAGATATTGTTAAGGTACTAACGAGCGGTTATTGCTTATGTATAGATCGTTCCACTCCGCACGCTCGACCACCCCAACCAAACCAAGGCAAGTTTACTTTTCAAAACTTACATATACAAGGACTTCACTGTTGTGTTTGTAGTTTTCAATCATATCAAATGTTATGTTTATCGAAGTATTGATGCAATTGAGATGTATAAGTACATATATGTTTGTACCCCTTGAACTAAGATTGAAATGTTTTCCTCGGACAACGACTCTAGCAATAAAGGTCGTAGCGGTCCGTATATACTATTGACCGGGGAGCGGTATATTATTACATCGTAACTAGATTGCGAAAACCCGAAGGGTCATTCGGGGAGTATCGTATACTCAAGTAATTATTTTTATATCTTCGTAAATACTCGAAACCCTATCTTGGATTAAAAGCTTATTTAATTAAGTAATTATTTTATTAATTATTAATATTAAATCTTAAAATATTATTTATTAATTATTGTTCATTATTTCAAAGACGAAGCTAATCCAAGATACCTTCAATACTTTCAAACTCGAACTCTTTCGAACTCAAAACATTTTCGAAAACCCCCGGTCAGGTTCTGCTTCTTGTATGATTTCAAGAATCATCGGTCGACTGATGTCGGACCTCAATTACTCTGTTTTCAATCAAAATCAAGTTTTCAAAAGAAAAAGAAAAAGGGACTCTGGCAGGTGTGGGAACCGTTGACGAACGATTCCCGGGATGTGTAAGCGGCCGTGAGCCAGGCGGTCCATCAATTATTATTCTGGCCCAAGTGTTGCCGAAGGATGATTACGGATGTAGTTTTCATCGAGGGTGATTACGGATGTAGTTTTCACCCGAGGATAGTTACGGATGTAGTTTCTATCCTTCTACCGGTAGAGAAGACCCGCGGATTATTGGACTTGGATGTGGCGACTGATCATCGTCAATCCCTGTCAGGTTTTATGTTTTCTTTAAGTCCCATTCCTCCATTTTGGAAAAATGCTTTGACACTGCTTCTTAGGCTTTTGTGCCAAGTTGCTGATAGTGTTCTATTTTGATGAGAAAGATGTTGACTCTATGCAGTATCTTGAACTGCAAGTTTATTTTGAAAACGAGGGCACGTATTGGTGCACCTTCGAGATTTATCAACAATGACAAGTGATTTTATATCTGATTGATACAAACAAGTTTAATAACTGCTAATCATATGAACTGTTATATTGCTTACCTTATACGTATATTTCTTGCTGAGCTATAGTTGCTCACTCTTGCTTGTTTTCAAATTTTACAAACACAACAGCTAAGCGAAATGGCAAGACCCAGACAGACTGCTCGAAAGCAGGTGACTAGACCCGAGCCAGCAGTTGAGATTCCACCGGTAGGCCCCATTAGCCGGATTGGTTGGCAGCTTTTGTTAGTTCGTTTTATTTATCAGTATGACCTGTGCAAGGCAGTGTACCGTAACAAATTTTCAAGCCGCCAACTTCGCTTCATATCGAAGTGTTGCTGGTAGCATAAATACTATTTAATTCGGTCTGTAATAACTCTGATACTTTTATTTCTGCTTAATCAATGTTGTGACGTTTTTGAGACTCTAACCTCTGTTGTGTGCGGTGTGAGTTTATTATGGGGTCGATGGCTGTTTTATATATTATGTGCAAGAACAGGTATGTTATTAATGGAAAATGGACCGTGAGCGCCTAGATCTCCGACCCCGGATCTGGGGGCGTCACACCACCCCTCACCGAACAGGCTCCCCCAGCATCAGGGGCGATCATCCAACAGGCTCCCCTAGCATCAGGAGCGATCATCCAACAGGCTCCCCCAGCATCAGGGGTGATCACCCAGTCTCAAGTTTCTCAACAATCTGGGGCGATTCCCCACGTTGAGAGTACGCGGCCTCTGATCGACCAAGCAGGACGAGGAACCAACCCTCTTCGGATGGTGGTCTCTCCTCTTTTTAATCCTGACATCCCACCACCAGGGGTACAGATCCACACCACGGATCTCCCCTTGAATACTAACCCGAGGTATGGTCTGCCTAACCACCCTCCAGCTGCTCGGGGAGCAGGGCCAAGCGGACATGCCATGCAAACACAGGATCCACCCTATATTAGAGGATTTGGTCCTTATCAGGATGACTACTCTGGCCCCTATTTTGATGATTCGTCATCTGAGGATGATGATCGTGATGAACATCCAAGGAGTCGACGTGTTAGCAGAGAACCTCGGGCGAGGACCCAAGGAATCCATGATGGACCTCCACAAACGGTTGAGGAGAGGATTAAGGCTCATGAGGCTGAGCTCCAAAGGCTAAAGGATGATATAGCAAGGGAACAGGCAAGACAAAGTCTGATTCGACCCCCTCCAATCTCAGGAAGGATTCCCGTTATAGATTTGGAGAGGTCCTCAAGAAGACAGAAGAGGGCTGATGTCCCAACAAGAGAAGCTATGAGGGTGGAAAGCCCCAGGAGTAACCCCAAGGATCTCATGCCACTTGGAGATCCTGATGATCCCACACCCCCGTTTACTGAGGAGGTGATGAATGCTCATATTTCTAGGAAGTTTAAGATGCCGACAATTAAGGCTTATGATGGAACGGGTGATCCCGCAAATCACGTCAGGACGTTCTCAAACGCACTGCTGCTGCAACCTGCAAATGATGCCCTAAAGTGCAGAGCGTTCCCCCAAACCCTGTCGGGCATGGCTCAGAGATGGTATAGCCGATTGCCTGCGAACTCTATTGGCTCTTTTAAGGAGTTGAGTGCCGCCTTCGTTAGCCAATTCATTAGCGGAAGGGTGCATGAGAAGAGCTCCGCATCTCTTATGTATGTGGTGCAAAGAAAGAATGAAAATCTGAGGGATTACCTCAAGCGATTCACTAAGGAGACCCTGAATATCACTGATTTGGAAAATAAGATGGCAATGGTAGCCCTAGAACACGGAACCACTGACCTCTTCTTCAAGAGATCATTAGCGAAGCATCCCCCTGAGAACATGGCTAAGCTCCAACGAAGGGCTGATAAGTATATTAAAGCTGAGGATAGCATGAAGAAAGAAACCACCGTAGGTGGAGGAGGAGGTAACAAAGACTCCAAGAAGCGAAAGCAAGACCAGGACTATGATGATCAAGAGTATGATGCTAGGGACAAGTATCCCCGAACTAGCGAGGACTCCGACTATGCCCCTAAGAAGAACCAAGGGTCAAGGTTCATTGAGTATGCAAGGTTGAATACTCCTAGGAGTCGAATCTTGTTGGACATTGAGAATGATAAGGATTTTCGATGGCCGAAGCCACTCAGGGGTGATCCCGTAAAGAGAAACCAGAATCAGTATTGCAGATTCCATAGAGACGTGGGGCATGACACTGACGATTGCAAACAACTTAAAGATGAGATCGAGTTTTTGATCCGTAGAGGGAAACTGAGCCACTTCACTAAGGGTGAAGACCGTGGTAATCAGAGAAGAGACTAAAATAGAAGGGATGACGATCAAGATCGCAACCCACAGCCCCGAGGGCCAATAATCAACATGATCTCAGGAGGCCCGACTGCGGCCGGGACAACTAGGAACTCTCGAAAGGCTTATGCCCTAGAGGTGTTGCACATCGTGGGAGAGGCCCCGAAGCATACAAAAACTGAGGCAGCGGTTAGTTTTGATGACTCAGACTTGGAAGGGGTGAAGTTCCCCCATGATGACCCGTTGGTCATAACTCCTATGATTGGAAACTCGGAGGTGAAGCGAGTCTTGATAGACAATGGAGCTTCCGTTGACATTCTGTTTCATGATTCGTTTGTGAAGATGGGATACACTGATTCTCAGTTGACCCCCAATAACATGCCTATATATGGATTTAATGGAGTAGAATCCAAAGTTGAAGGGACTATTCAGCTGCCTGTAACTATTGGGCAAGAGCCCAAGGAGGCCACTCAGATGTTGAACTTCCTGGTAATCAAGGCGGCTTCAACGTACAACGCTATCCTTGGAAGGACTGGACTTCATGCATTCAAGGCTGTTGCCTCAACCTATCATGTGAAGATCAAGTTCCCTACCAGGAATGGTGTTGGAGAACATAAAGGTAATCAGAAGATGGCACGAAGCTGTTATGTAGCCTCGTTAAGGCCTGATGGAGTCGGGGGCAGGAGGTAGTACCCCAAGCAGGAAGTGAACTTCAGAATAAGAATGAGGAGACCAGAAGGAGTGGTGGGTGCTCTATTTTGATGGAGCATCAAAAACAAAATCAAGTGGTGCAGACCTAGTCTTGCAAAGGCTCGATTTGGCTTAAGTTATCCTAGTAAGACTTAGCTTCATATTTATATAGTAGAAGTAGAAATAAGGCTCATTAAAACCATTGCAGAGCATGTTGCTCCGAGTAGGACAGTAGTACTCTATGTAAGGGTTGAACCCATTTCAAGTTATTAATGCAAGTTTGTTTTCCATTCATTGATTGTGTATGTGCCAAGCACCTGATGTGTGAGTCAAGATGACTAAGTACCGAAAATAAAAGAATACACGAATGGAAACAAACAAATGCATACCCCGAAGGGTAGAGTTAGGTTACAGCAGATAATAGTTTAAGTCCTTGAAGGACCCTGGATACAGACAAACGTTGAAGTCCTGATGGAACACCCGCTGGAGAAACATATTGCATAGCCCGAAAGCCAATGGAAGGCTCATCAAGTGGGCAATCAAACTAGGAAAATTTGATGTTAAGTACAAGCATAAGACGACCATCAAAGCCCAGGCTCTAGCTGACTTCGTGGTTGAATATACCATTGACAACCAAGAAGTCGGGGGGCAGGAGGTAATAGACCAGGAAGGTCAGCAAGGTGAGAAACCCATGGAAGAGAAGAAGGAGTATTGGATTCTCTATTTTCATGGGGCATCAAAAACAAAAACCAGTGGTGCAGGTTAAGTTCTGCAAAGCCCCGATGGGTTCACACTCGAGTATGCCTTGAAGTTGGACTTCCAAACAACCTACAACGAGGCGGAGTATGAAGCTCTGATAGCCGACCTTAGACTGGCAAGAGCCCTGAGGGTCAAGAACCTGAAAGTCTGTGGAGACTCAAAGTTGGTAGTCTCACAAGTCAATGGAGAGTTTGAGGTTAGAGAAAAGAATATGGCCAAATACTTGAGGATTGTGAAAGCTGCGATAGCCCAGTTAGATGAGAGCAAGTTATATCCCAAGGGAGGAGAATACAAAGGTCGATGCCTTATCTCAATTCAAGGGTCGAGACCCATTCTGGGAGCGTCTACTTACAAGTTCTGAGAACCCTTACAACTGATTCTAAGCTTATTGCTCCTATCAGAATAGGAGGATGCTGGATAGATCCTATCAAAGCACACCTTGATAATGGCTGGTTGCCAAACAATGCCACGGGGGCACGAAAGCTAGCTGTAAGGAGCTAAAGGCTCGGAGAGGCCACACGTCATCCAAATAAAGGCCATTATTTCGATCAGAATCCTGGTCGAAGGGGTCAGGATTCCTGATCGAAAATCCTTTCGACCAAGAGGCTGGGAAGGCCCTTATTTCGATCAGAATCCTGATCTAAGGGTCAGCATTCCTGATCGAAAATCCTGATCTAAGGGTCAGGATTCCTGATCGAAAATCCTGATCTAAGGGTCAGCATTCCTGATCGACAATCCTGACCTAGGGGTCAGCATTCCTGATCGAAAATCCTGACCTAGGGGTCAGCATTCCTGATCGAAAATCCTGACCTAAGGCTCAGGGTTCCTGATCGAAAATCCTGATCTAAGGGTCAGGGTTCCTGATCGAAAATCCTGATCTAAGGGTAAACATCCCTGATCGAAAATCCTGACCTAGGGGTCAGGATTCCTGATCGAAAATTCTTTCGACCAAGAAGCTTGGAAGGCCCTTATTTCGATCAGAATCCTGACCTAAGGGTCAGCATTCCTGATCGAAAATCCTGACCTAGGGGTCAGCATTCCTGATCGAAAATCCTGACCTAGGGTTCAACATTCCTGATCGAAAATCCTGATCTAAAATACCACAAATCCTGGTACAAAAAAAAAAGAGCTATATAATGAAAATTTATGTTCCTAAAGTCATGAATGACCTCAATTCAGGACGAATTTCGAGCCAATGAGGCCAAAAATACAATCGTAAATTACGAAAATATTAGGGCTGAGGACCCCTCTAAAATTACAAGTATATTATTATTCATAATAATATACAAAAATTATTATTATTATTAAAAATAATAATAATAAAATCCGGGTCGGATTTTCTTCGACTGAAATTTTATCCGAGTGGGACACCTCCGATTTGGGGATCGAAATTATCCTGGGTTCGGACAAAAAAAATATTATTATTGAATAATAATATTTGAAAAAAAAAAAGAAGTGAAAAAAAAAATGGTTTCGACCACATTCCTGCTCGAAACGAGCAGGATTTCTGCTCGCCAATCTGTTCGACCAGCAACAAATCACGCCCTTAATTCGATCAGCCCTGGTCGAAGGAATATAGCAGGCGCGTGGAGCACGTGAAATATGGCAAAAGTGCTGTTTAGCCATCGCAGTTCTACAACAATTACAAACAGGTCCTTAAACTTTATAAGTGGATATAAAAATTCCTAAATTATTAGGAATAATTACGAAAAATACCTGTGGATACATAAAAATTCCTAAATTATTAGGAATAATTAAGAAAAATACCCGTGGGTACATAAAAATTCCTAAATTATTAGGAATAATTACGGAAAATACTTGTGGGTACATAAAAATTCCTAAATTATTAGGAATAATAAAGAAAAATACCTGTGGGTACATAAAATTTTTTAAATTATTAGGAATAATTACGAAAAATACATGTGGGTATATAAAAATTCCTAAATTATCAAGAATAATTAAGAAAAATACCTGTGGGTACATAAAAATTACTAAATTATTAGGAATAATAAAGGAAAATACCTGTGGGTACATAAAAATTCCTAAATTATTAGAAATAATTAAGGAAATTACCTGTGGGTAAAAATTCCTTAATTATTAGGAATAATAAAGAAAAATACCCGTGGGTACATAAAAATTCCTAAATTATTAGGAATAATTTAAAAAAATACTTGTGGGTACATAAAAATTCCTAAATTATTAGGAAAAACTAAGAAAAATACCTGTTGGTACATAAAAATTCCTAAATTATTAGGAAAAATTAAGGAAAATACCCGTGGATACATAAAAATTCCTAAATTATTAGGAATAATTAAGGAAAATACCTGCTGGTACATAAATATTCCTAAATTATTAGGAATAATTAAGAAAAATACCTGTTGGTACATAAAAATTCCTAAATTATTATGAAAAATTACGAAAAATACCTGTTGGTACATAAAAATTCCTAAATTATTATGAAAAATTACGAAAAATACCTGTTGGTACATAAAAATTCCTAAATTATTAGGAAAAATTATGAAAAATACTTGTTGGTAAATAAAAATTCTTATATTATTAAGAAAAATTACGAAAAATACCTGTTGGTACATAAAAATTCCTAAAATATTAGGAAAAGTACAGAAGAATACGAGGAAAATTATAGAAATAATTTCTCGACAAATTGAGCAATAATTTATGCTAATAATGCATAAAATATCTATGAAAGTGCCGAAATTGCTAAAAGCAAGCACAAATTAAAGCCTCGAATAAGGCAAATCATCGTAAACGTGTAGGTCGCTCCACACTTTACAATCAAGACGATACTCGTGAAACACTAGTGTACTGAATCCCCGGTAAGGGAAGGAAAATTAAAACTTCTACAAAACTTGAACGTTTTTCCAGAAGTTGGGGGGCAAATGATATTGGTTAAAAATAAGCCCTAAAGACACAATTAATGTTGCGTTAATTAGACCCAACTTGGTCCAAATATGAAGCCCATTAATGAGGCTTGGGACCCCTAATTAAATATTAATTTCGTAATTAATATTAACGGTAATAATCAGCTCAGCAATAAGTGTCAAGAACCTAATCCAACATGGAAATTGACTCCTACAAGGAAGGAGTCTAGAACCTTCCTAGAGGAGGTGGCTTCCCACCAAGACACCAAATCCTACCATAATTCTAAGGCTTCTCAGCCTATATAAAGGGCCTGACCCCTTATCCTCAGAACTACGTTGGCTTGATTCTCTAGCAATACAGAGATACATAGGCATCTTGTGAGGACCGATCAGTCTCGAACGCAAGAACAGCCATTAAAGCTCGAAGCTCACCAACCCTAGCATTAAATACGTACAAACCCTCGATTTTATTCCACAACAGCTTTCTTTATATGAAGGTCCTTTTTTGCTTATGAAACGTGTGTGGATCTTTGATAGTAATCAGATGATATATTCATTTATATATTTAAGGTTATAATTAATCTTAGTTATTATATTTTAGAATTAAAAATCTTTAATTTCAATATATTGTTATTGAGTATTTATTAAACTCCTAAACTATAATATTGCAAAGCATAGGATTTTTTGTATATTAATATAAAATTTTATTCTTTATTTTACTTTTGCAAAAACATCTTTAACAATGAATGTTTTTAGATAAAAAGGTCTATTGACATAATAAAAATAAAACAAAGGTATATACAATTTTAGTATTTGCATCACTTTAATGAAACATTTTTCTTGATTAAAAATATAAATAATCTCTTAATATAACCTATAAAGGTTAACCTTTAGAAAAATGCAAAAAAATTTACTTCATCTCCCACCTATAGATTTAATTGGAGAATATATATTTCGAAAATAACCAACGATTATAACCAATTTCTTCGGAGCAAAAGATTTAACAAATTTTAGTTAATCATCACTTTACATGATTTTAATCAATTAAATTAACCCCACCCAAAAGAGAATTATTATTTGAACTATAATAATATTATTATTTGATTTCTTTGTTAATTTAGTAAACATAATAATTTAAAAATTAGATAGTAACACGTTATTATTAAGATTCTAACTTTAAATGCATCAAATTTATCTTTCTTCCTCTCTCTTTTTCTTCACCAAAAAATCCTAATACTTATATCCATTTACGGGCTATCATCAATCTTTTCTGTTGGTGATATGCCTCTTTTACCATTTTTCCCTCCATTTATATTATTGGCTAATAACTCTCTTTTCTTGTAAGAGTAGTTCTACCGAATATTGAGTTTTCTACCAATATTTTGGATTCGTTGAGAGTTTAGTGTATTTCTCTATTCGAGTTTGGTGTGTTTTATATTTTGGATCATAGATCCGCGAAATTATTATAATAATGATTCGTTGATGAGGAGGTATCGTAGTTATAGCCGATTTTTCTAATACGTTATGACAAATCAAGTAAACATATTTTTCATAGCTACACCAAATCGTTCGTTAGATTGTCACTCAAGAAGGCTCTATATCTCTATAATATGAGAAAGAGATGATACACAATGGAAGATGTATTCGATGATAGTAGTTCTAATGAAGACATTTTTTATTTGATATTTTATATGTGTTCGCTGAGTTCTGATTATTTTGGTAGATTTCGTATAGCTTATTATTAATGGATTCTTTAAACTCTAAAAAAAAGGATTCTAACTTTAAATTATGTTAACAAATTTGGAAAATAAATAATAGATTAGTAGGGTAAGGTTCAAATTAGAAATTTATTCAAAATTAGAACTTGGAACTAATATCAGCCTAAGATATATTGTTTAATCAACGATTCAGATTTATTCATTTTATTGTAGTATATGGAACTCAGGTTCTAATTTTAGTGTAGTTTTATGTGGAACTTATTCAACAGGTGCGAGTCATTAATCTATATTGATTTTTTTATATTGTAATTATTTAAATTAAAATATATTGTTGCTATCGAACAATTAATTTTGTTAATACTTAAATAAAAATATAATTTAAATGAAAAATTTAAGATTCTAATTTCACTGGATAATAATATATCAGATAAATTATTTTTCTTTGAAAATTTTAATTAATTTTAATTTTAATTTATCATATGACACACCTTTTTTACCAAGACGCACTACGCCATAGATGGCCTTCGGCAACACTTCAAAACTGTTGCCAAAGGCCGAAAAACTGTTGCCGTAGCAACAAAAATATCTACGACAACACTTTTTGGGTGTTAGCTTTTTCGATGTTGGCGTAGGGTCAACTGCAACACTTTTAGACCTACAGCAACATGAGAAAAGGTGTTGCCGTAGGATACACATTTGCCGTAAATATGACTGACACGTGGCTGGACCCACTGCCACGTGGCTGGACCCCACTGCCACGTGGCTGGACCCCCCACTGACACGTGGCTGGACCCCACTGACACGTGTTTGGGCCCACTGACAGGTGGGGCCCACTGGCAGGTGGCAACACCTTGTCATAGCTATTGCAACACCAAATTAACCTATTACAACATTTTATGAACATATGGCAACACCAAATTAATCTAATACAACATTTTTTGAACAACATGGGTAACATTTTGTCATAGCTATGGCAACACCTTTGTAATGGGAAATTAAAAATACACTGCTGATAAATAGAATTTCCAGTAAAAAAGTACTTAAAACTTGTTTTTCCATTTCACAATCAACTCCAAAATAAGACATCAAAGCTACATTACATCGGTCCAAAAGATGGCATAATCTACTACATAAATATCAACCTAAGAGCTAACACCTCCGATCATCGGAGTGTCATTTTCCAAAGTAAACAAACATCTTAAGTTCTTAATAGACGTCGAGAAATAATACGTACTAAGTACCAAAAGTAAGACCACATAACGTACGGTCATCATAACTGTAACATCTACCTAACTACTAGTACCACCAGTCACCGGAATACCATTTTCATTGTCAGTAGAACTGGTCACACAAAGTTCTCCCAAATCAATTTTCATACCAGGATTTGCTTCACCTAACTTCTTGAACACCCATGTCAAATTCTCTTATACCTTTCGATTCGCCGTGAATCTACTTCTTCCTGGAGCTTTTTGTTGACCTTGACTTCCATTTCATCAACAAGATTTTGCTTTATCTGGGCTGTCAACTCCTGTACGTATGTGCTTGTCGAAGCATTGGTTGAAACTTGTGCAGACCTTACATGTCGCCCTTTAAGCCAAGAAGGACCATGTGATTTACCATCACAAACAAGTTCATCAAGAGCATTACTGTCTCCTAGTGCAGCCATTGCTTTTTCAATCTTTTCCTACAAAATAAAGTCAAATAAAATTGTGACACTGGAAACTAATTGAAGTAATTGATTGCCATTGGATTGACTAAAAAATAAAATACTTACAAGTCTGTAATTCATTACAGCAGTGTCAGACTTGTACTCGCGTCCTGGTTTCCTTTTACGAGTTTTCACAAAGACCACTGCATCTGATGGTACGGGCTGATACAAAAACAAATTCCGACTTATGTTGCATATTTTTCACATTAGAACTCCAAAAATATGGGTATATATAGCTGTTGACCCTATTGAAAGAACTATTAATGAACATAATACACTGATCTAATAAAAGTTAAACGTGCAGTGATATAATTAAGAATTTTTCTTAACTCAATTTCAAATTTATTTAATAATTAGAGAAATTAACACTTGTTACTAGAATGAACATGGTCAATAGTACATGAACTACAAAAGGTTCCAAATTTAATCAACCAATTCGAAAAGTCCAGGATTTTATAAACTCATTCAAGTCGTCTCTTCAATCCTCTTGGCAAAGAATTTCCATAATTTCCTGTTGTAGCCTCTTCAAGTCGTCCAAATTGATTACTTTGCTCCAAATACCTCTAAAGAATGCACCTAATCTTATTAAAGGTACTGCTACCTCAGGTTTCAATGCTTTCTTCGCAGCAAATTGCAACAAATACTGGAGTATAAAATGAGCATCATGGCTCTTATACCCTGCGATTTTCTTCTCCTTCATGTGCACATACCGTCTGATATTAGCTGAACACCAAGTGGTCTTTTGATTTCCCACCAATATTTAACAAAGTACCGAGTATGTTGTCACAAATATTTTTCTCTATGTGCATAACATCAAGGTTATGTCGCAATAGATTGTGACTCCAATACTGTAAATCGAAAAAAATTGACTTTTTTTTAAAGGGGAATCATTTTTGACCTTGATCTTTTTCTGCCCAAAATTATTCTTATAGCCAGCCAATAATTCTTCAATGTCTGTCCCCGATAAAATATTGAACCTTTTCTTATCAAACCTCCACTTGTGTTCCGGATCCAAAAATTTCCTATGATTCATATAGCACATTTTTTTTACTATGTTTCAATTACATTGAAGAAGTCTCGTAATTGCATACGGGACAACCTAATTTACCCTTTGTGCTCCAACCGGATAGCATCCCATATCCCGGAAAATCGCTAATGGTCCATAACACACTAGCACGTAAATTGAAACTTTCATCCACCAAGGCATCATAAGTTTGTATGCCTACATCCCATAACTCTTTCAACTCCGCGATAAGAGGCTGCATATATATATCGATCTTATTCTTCGGAGATTCTGGACCATGGATAATTGTTGAAAGTATCAAATTTTCTGGCTTCATGCATAGCCAAGGTGGAAGGTTATAATTCACTAATACAATTGGCCAAGTGCTGTGAAGTGTACTCATTGTACGAAACGGACTAAAGCCATCAGCTACTAGACCTAATCTAATATTTCTTTTCTCAGATGAAAAATGAGGATACTTAGCATCCATCAACTTCCAGGCCTCGGCATCAGCTGGATGTCTAAGTTTACCATCAGTGTTTCATCCTACTACATGCCATATCATAAGTTCTGAATATTCCTTCGACATAAACATCCTTTGCAGCCTTGGTTTTAGTGAAAAATAATGCATCATTTTTGCTGGTACTTTAGAAATCAGCATCTCTGGTTCATCGTCACCAACCCCCTTTTTTCTACTATAATCCACCTCGAGACACCATAAGTTTTGCAATTATTTTCCTTCTCATCTTCTCCCCAATACAGCATGCAATCGTTCGGACATGCGTGTATTCTTTGGTAATTGAGACCTATATCTTTAATGACATTTTTCGCGGCATTGAAAGATAAAGGTATGTGGGCCTGTGGGAAAGCCTCTCTTAACAGCTCTAAAAGATCCCCAAGCGCAGACTCGGTAATTCCATGTATGCACTTTAAATAATAAAGTCGGATGATAAAACTTAAGCTCGAAAATGTTGTACAACCCGGATATAAGGGCTGTTTACCCTCTTCAACACGGCGATACATTTTCTCAGCACCAGCAGTTGCTCTATCAAAATGTCCATCTCCACAATTCTGCATATTTCCTTGAGTACGTAGAAACATCTCTTCGAGATTATCTCCAAAACCTTTACCAGTTTCGTAATCCATATATTCAGTAGTCCTTCCTAAATTTGGGCAGGAAACCTCATAAATCCATTTCATGTGCAGTGCAGATGGACCATGATAGATGAGATGATCGTATATAATATCTTGACGATGCCACTTGCGATTTTTACAATTTTTGCAAGGGCATGTAATTTCAACACCTACACTGAATCTAGAAAATGCATTTCGAATACAATCTTGTACCCCACTCATATATTTGTCACTAAACTTCGGAAGTTCTATCCAGATCATTTCCTCACCATCCATCACTACATTCATGAAGCAAAATAAATTAACTTAATTCTACCTAGTTAATCTCGTCAGCAACTTAATTCTGACTCATGACTACAGGAAAAAATAACTATGATCAGCAACTAATTCTACCTAGTTAATCTCGTCAGTTTTAGTAACTAACTAATAACTAATTAAACAATACCTACAACTTGTAGACAGTCTCATTTTAAAACACACTAAGTCCAACCACACTATGGACACGTATGACTATACGTGTCCATGGTATACGCTGTTTGAAGATATTGCAATTGTATTTTGCAATAAATTTCAGACAGAGTACACCATGGACACGTATGTATCCATCATGACCACAGCATTTTGGAAACTCATTTAAATTAAGACAACACAATGAAATCGTAAACTGTTGAAAGTACTTTCGACATACTAACACTTACCAAGCATTAAAATATTTAGAAAAACTACAAGTTACTTCAAGTCTGGTGTAATAAAAGAGAGATCAGAAATAAAGCAAACTAAACATGTTCATATATGAAATCATTCGATTACATCATGTTAGAGACATGGCTGTTGAGTACCCGAGCACATCAGTGTCATAAGCAATCATATACAGAGAGAGAGAGAGGGAGAGAGGGAGAGAGAGAGAGAGAGACACAGAGAGAGAGAGAGAGAGAGAGAGAGAGAGAGAGAGAGAGAGAGAGAGAGAGAGAGAGAGAGAGAGAGAGAAAGACATGAAGATAGAGAAAGAGATGGAGGGGGGTAGAGAGATGCAGAGAGGGAGAGAGAGTGAAAGAGAAACACAAGAATCAGCACAAGAATCACATGCATATCAATATACACAAAATTAACAACAAAAATTAACAAAACTAACAGCAAATTAAAGTTGGGAAGAAGGATACCTAAATTCGCAAGCCCTAATCCGACTCCGATATGAGGTCTTGAAGCTCTAATCCGACTCCGGTATGAGGTTTGAAGCTCTAATCGAACGTAATTAGATCTTGAAGCTCTAATCGCCTTGTTTGAGAGTGTGTTTTGAGACTTGAGAGTGCGGCTGCCTTTTCTTTGAGAGTATGCCCTATTCTTTAACTTAGACAATTATTGTCCAAATTTTAGGCGGACAAATTGCCGCTCACTGAATTTTCATTGCTGTTTTTTTCTTTTCTTTTGTACTGAATTATTGTCCAAATAACTGAATTTTCAATTATTGTTTCATCAGCTGAATTTTATTTGTATGTAAAATGTTATTTATTTTTAATTTAAAATATTAATATTTTTATGTAAAATGTTTTATGTTAATTATTTTTAATTTTTAAAAAAAATAAAAAAATAGTCATGTGGGCCCCACTACCACATCAGCTGCAACGTCAGCAAGGGGTGGGACCCACTACCACGTCAGCATGCCACGTCAGCAGGAGTGGGTCCCACCTGCCATGTCAGTAGAGGTGGGTCCCACCTGCCACGGCAGCAGGTAGGGCCCACTGCCACGTCAGCAAAGCCTAGTCAATATGTGAGGTCCACTGCCACGTCGGCGCGCAGTCAGCATTGCCCAATCAGCATTATAATATAAAATGAAAAAAGAAAAATAAATAATACATTATAAAACATCTACGCCAACACTTTTCATGTCTACGCTAACGCAAATACTTGGTGTTGTAGTAGGTAAGGATGAAAATAGCTACGACATCATTTTTTTAAACGGCAACACCTTGCAAAAGTGTTGTAGAAAGCCATCTATGGCGTAGTGACGATAAGTTATAAGTTATTTTTGGTATTAAAAAATAGATACCAAGATTTTTAATATTATAAATAATATAAAATGTCATATTACAAATTATTCAATATAAATTAATCCTACATTGCAAATTTTCGATCTTCCATGGCCAAGTTGGCCTTTTCCTTCCTCGACTTAGAAAACAAACATGTAAAAGATCTTTTGATTGGATTCACTATACATGATAAACCCGATGCTCCGATTAGTCGATTACTGTAGTTTTTAGAAGTCAATTTATGAATATTAATTGGTGATGGTCAGAGTACCATATTGCTTAGAATTAAATTTATTATGCAAAGCAAGTTTTATTTTTCGTTTTAATTTAGATTCGAACTTAAACATCTATATATAACAATTTTTAGTATTATATCTAACAATTATCATTTATTTTAGTTGCAGATCCAATTAAACTTTGTATTAATAACTTTAAATTAAAATTATAAAATTTATGTTTTTCTTAGGAATCGAACCCTTGATCTATGATAGTTCTCGTTTATTGTCCCCCTTACTTTATATAATAGGATATAATGAGGTTCCATGGTTATCAATGAAGATATATTGTTAATTAATTAAAGGCGGCTGAGCTTTGCTGATCTTTATAATTTCTTTGCTGATCTTTATAATTTTTTGCGCCTTGTTTTTAATCAAATACACTCCAATATACTAGCAACGATCAGCAAAAAAATTAGCATGAATATCGATTAGGCTGGCATGACTATCAGTATGAGTATTAATTAAAAGATTTGGCATGAACCTCACGCATCTATGACTATCTTAGGATATGTTTGGTCTCCTTAAATCCAGTTTATAAGTTATTTATTCCGAAAAAATACGTATTTATAAATTTTTTGTAAAATTAAATGTTTATTTGGAGTTTAACATTCATTATCTTGCAAAAATAAGTTACTTATTTCAGAAAAAAGTACATATTTACGTACTTTTTTCTAGAATAAATAACTTATCTCTGAAAAATAAGGTAAGCCAAATGGGACAAATAGTCATGCAAGAAAGCTAATGACCTGTCACTTTTTTACACAAAACTGGGGCTTAATTTGTCTTATTAAAACATTTTCAGCCATTAAAATTTTTTAGGTAAAAGTGTGGATTACATGTCATATATAAAATTTTGGAGAATATGTAAAATGATTTCATCCTCAACGAAACATTATTGTTATCTAAAATTATAGTAAACTCCTTCATATTGATTATATTTGTCTAATCACTAAAAACTTGTAAAAACACTGCACATCATATATTACCATATCGAAATAATGTATTTTTTTTTGCTAAATGAAATAATGTATTTCACTTTTAACAACATAAAATAACAATAATATACTATTTTAAAAAAATAACCGATCAATATAGCCAACTCCATTGGAGTACAATTCATTGCAGATTCAGCAAATTTTACATAATCGTTATTTTACAATATTTTAGCCAACCATTTTAGCAAATACCATTGTAGATGCTCTTAGGGACGGGCTCCGTAAAAATGTTTTTTGTCCCACACAGTTTATAATCTTTAATTAATAAATAACCAATTTAATTCAGAAATTATAAAAATAAATATATAATATTAATTAGATATTTATAAATATAATTCACTAAATAAATAAAATATTTATTAATACAAATAATCATTACGGTCAAAGCTACGGTCCCCTGAGCGTCTGAAATCGAACTCCTTTTGATTAGCAAAAAATAAATCAATTTCAACCAGTGTTCCATCTTTAAGAATATATTAATTTGCATTTCTTTTGTGATAATTCTTTTTCCTCATAGTCAGTCCAGGTCTAAGCTGCGGTCTCCTGAACGTTTGGAACCAAACTCCTTTTACTTAGTAAAAAATAAATAAATTCCAACAGGGGTTCCAGCTTTAAGAATATATCAATTTGCATTTCTTTTATGATAATTCTTTTCCGCATAATCAATCCACTTGATAGTAAAATCCTTGTGGGTTGTAGATTCAACACTTTTCTTTCTTCCACAATGATTTTTCTTTGACCCAGTCTTGATAGCTTGAACCATTGAAGTTGATGACGAACTACCACTGTATAATATTGACACTCGATGCACGGTCTGGTTCATGAGTGACTAACCGCAATGTGTTACCTAGTAATAATCAATTGTAGAAGGGGGGTTGAATACAATTGTATAAGATTTTCGACTTTAGCAATAGTAATAACACAAGTATGAATAAATAACAGCTTTATTAACTCTGATATAAAACTGTTACAAACTCTCTCAAGAAATTCTGATGTTTTTGAGAGCTTCTAGGTTACAAGATATCTCGTGTAAGCGATTACAATTAAGTAAAACCTAAACTGTGTTTATATACATCACACAGCTGCCCTATCAATTACAAGATATGTCAAATCAATTAAAAACTGTTTATAATACATATCCTAACTGATAGCTACGATCCTATAAAATAGGAGTCGATAAATCAATCTTCCTTGATCTCTGGACTAATGTAAATCTTCAAGTAATCCTGATCAGCTTCCAATCCTGATAGCAACCTAATACTGACGTTGCAATCCTGATGATGTCAGCATCAGTATCTGATCAGTAGTCCAGATCCTGATATCACTTGAATCAATATCTAACAATCTCCCCCAATTTGTACTTTGTGAAATAAAGCACAAATTCCTTGATTCAATTATGTCAAAAACTCAAAACAAAATATCTTCTAGAAATCATCAGGAACAGTTTCAGAAATTCTTTAGTAGAAAAGATTCATCTTTAAGAAATTTGATAACAACTCTTCTTCCTTGCTTTCAATAATTTGAATCAGTTTCTTCTTCAGATTTTTGAGTTCTACATCTTCCTCATTAATCTGATAAATAGCTGCCCTGAGATTCTGTATTGAGCTCCTTGGTAAATCCAAGTCTCCCAACAATATGTATTCCAACTCCTTCCCATTAGGATTAAGAGACAAATGTTCCATACCAAAATATTCTTCTGTAACAGCAGTGCCTCTCTGCATTTCAATTTCTTCGTCTCTTGAATTTAAGTACATGGGAGTACAGTTACCATCATACCTTGTTCCTCCATCCAGAAATCTCTGTCTGATAGTTCTCAGAATCATACAAGACCAATTGTTGTAGACTTTTCTTTCTTTAACATTGATGCTTTTACCCTTGAGCAGATAAAGAACATATTTCAGTTCTTTTGCAGACTTGCATAACAGCTCATCAATAGCTATCTTCTTGACAGTCTTGTCTTTCATGAAGTACAACATTTTCTCCACTTTCTTAGCACCAGCATGACAATCAGAAATAATAGCAACAGCTTCAAGTTTCCATAGATGATCAGCAGTTAAATTTTCATCGATCCTGTCAACTAGACACTACGCCACAAATGGCCTACAGCTACGCCCAAAAAAGTGTGCTTATAGGGCAAAAAGTGTTGCTAAAAGAGCCTAAAACCAGCTATGGCTACACTTTGACCAAAAATGGCAGTGTTACAAAATCGGCCGCTACCATAGACCCCTATGCTAACACTTTTTCGATTTTTGGTAACACCGGAGAAAAGTGTAGGCTTAGACCCCTATGCCAACACCTTTCTGATCTATGGCTACACCTTATAAGATGTTGCTATAGATCTATGGCTACACCATTATCTTTGTAGTAACACTATTAAAAGTGTTGGTGTAGACCTATGCCAATACCTCTTTATACTTTTTGCCAACATTTTGATATTCTTTTGCCAACATATAATGATTAATACTTTAGAGCCAATGGAAACATTTTTGCAGGTTCTATACCAACATTTTAAATAAAGAAAGGCAAAATATTAAATTTAAACATAAAGATTCTCATTCAAAATATTATCAAATATTCCAATACATAAAGGTTGTCCAAAAGGCATTACAATACATAAAATCCAATCCAAGTTGTTGAGCTTCGCATGCAGAGCAGACATCTTACATTGATATTAATCATCATTATATTTCCATAATTAAACAATCCCAGCACTCTTACTTTGATAGTCTTATAACCCCAACTGTTGCAAGTGACGCAACAAAGATTGCAGCAGCAAATGATGACACGTAAATTCCCATTTCCACTATATAGTGGCTTCCAATTTCTGCAGAAACATAACAAGTGCAGATGATAAATATCACTCCAAAATAATGAATTCATTATATCCATGAACGACAAGATGCAATTATAATAACATAATGGACAAAGATTTATCGGTTCTTACAGAGAATTATATAACATGCATCAAAATATAATTGTTTGATAATATGACTAAATTTAGCATTGGCAGACAATGTTATGATTTTATCTTTTAAGCAGGGGATTCAAAAAAAATTGGATTTTGAATGCTAACTAGAATTGTGTACTGAATACGTATAAGGATAATGTAGACCTGTTAAGGAAGTTTTAATACTATCATTATATATGCAAATTCAAAAATAGATAGCTAAGTTCATGAGATGGTAATTAAACTCAAGGATCTACATGTGAATCTTCCCTGAATCTCATTTCTAACCTCTAACTAAACAAGTTGAAGATCATATTTAAAGAAATAAATGTGACCAACCATGGAAAGGGTTGCAGAGCCATCTCCAGCTTTTGCCTGCACATAATGCGAATAATTAAGAATAGTTCCAATGCTCTTTAAATTATATATATAAAAAGGATTAGCTCTAACTTAGAATTGGATTTCATATCCAGGATCAAACATGTAGTAAGTATAATATTTCTACATAATCAAAAATGGTCATATACAAATCAATCTAAGGTCCATATTATGTTTTAATTATATTTAAGTGAATCAATTCTACAGCAAGAAACTGATATAAACGAAAGAACAGTTCTACATGTAGGAAAATAATTTTACTTCAGTTCCGCCATCTTGTATACGTTTTGTAAGGTATTCACACTCTTATGTTGTAAAAGAGTACGGAGGTTTAACCTGATTATGTACATATAGACCATGTTAGGAAATATAACCAAGTTACATTTACTTATCAGAAGATCATAAGCACAATGTAGGCTGCTATCTACAACATTTGCCATGTATTTACTTGCCAGATTATTATGAAATAAAAATTCTAAAGTGTTTCCTGGCCCTTTATTATATAAAACTGGATATCATACTAAACTACATGTGAACCTACAAACCATCATAAATGCAATCTCATTCGCATAGATAATGTAGTATTAGAAACTTAGGATCTAGATCAGTAAGTAAACCCACAAATACAAATACTAAAACATGCTTAACAGCTTAAATCAAATGACAGCCAAAAATAGAGCCAACTAGAATGACATGACTCACCACATCGAAGTCAGTATGAACAGGTTGCCCCTTGCTTGCTGCCAATGCTGATGCATATTCTTTTACCTACTTGACACAAGAACAAAAATTCTAGTCATGACTCATGAGCATGTCCGAAGTAGATTAAAAAATTTTAGCAAGAACGGTTCACAATTTCACACAGAAAACTAGAGTCTAGAGACACATTAATATGGAAGAAACCTTCCGAGCTTGGGCATTCATTATCTGCTCGGAATTTTCTTTCTGGTACTGAGCAAGCCTTGCTTCAATGGCAGGAACATCTATTCCTTCAACCATATTTACAACTGTAAAAGAAATGTTAGACATGCGAAAGCATCACATTTGGTTGAATGAGACTAATTGAAGCTAAATTTCTGTTGCATAAAAGACCAACAGATTCATGTTCTTGTATTTGGTTCTCTTTACCTGTTCTGTTCATCAAAATTTTTACCTCCACATTCCGGAAACAAGGCTCAACTTTACTAGAATCAGATAGTTAGATGTACTTTTCGTCGCTATAAAAAATGTAATTAAATGATAACATTAGTACTATTTAAATTAATCACGTATCAAGCTAAATAAATCATCGATAAATTAATAATAAAAATTAAAAGAGTAATTAAAATAAACACTTACGAATAACCACATATAGTAAATTACAAATGAAAAAAAACATGCATCTAACACTAACAAAATACTACACTTACATATCGAAACAAGTAACAAATAGAAATCCCAAATCCACATTCACGAAAAAATTAATAAAATATACAGACATATACAAACCCAATATATCCGAATACACTTACATTCATCCACTCAAAATATACATACATATAATAGTATATACATACACACACCCACTAAAAATCGAAAATAAAAATGGGAAGGGAGCAATACCTAAAATTGAAGTACAAAACTCAAAGCTGATGTAACACCCCCCAGATCCGGGGTCAGGGAATGGGTCGTTACGGTCTCATAACTTATATATAATACTTGACTTGAGTCCAAAATCAATAAGTAGCATGCTATGACCCACAATAATAACCACTCACACACACACCGTTATAGTCCCAGAGATGAAATTGAAATAAGTCTTACATTAAAGGGTTACGAATAAAAGTTATTACAATCCCAAAAGGATAACATCATAAGTTTAAAAGTTTTGCCGTTGATTACATTAATTATACATATAGTTAAACAGGAAACAAAAGCTGTCTAACTATGCTACCTCAGCAATGGCGGCTAGCATCTCAGCGGGGAGTCCGGTGGGTCGGGTAACCCGCTTGCGCCGAGTGCGCCTGACGCGAGCCATCTGTCCTAGCTGTTGTTGCGACATAATATGAACAAAGCAAGGGTGAGCGAAAGCCCACCAACAATAATATAACTGAACAGTGATACATATATACAGCAGTTTAAAATATCCTTTGAAATCATATGCCATGCATTAATGAAGTTATTTCCAGTATAATATAAAGGATGAAGTTACCAGGTAACTCAAAGTATTTGTTTGTAGAAATATCTGCTACATCAAAAGTAAGCGAGATATTCTCATTGTCATTAAAAAGAGGAACTTGCATGAAAAGATTGCAATTCCGGTTATGAACACTTTTCCAGCTCTGCCAACAGTAATCATGTTGCAGGAAATAAATAAGTTTGGATGATGAACCAATGATGGAGTATTCACCGCGCCCGCTGTTCCAATCTTGATGATCAGTCGAGATCGTACAGCTCAAATTAGATTTACTACCGGTAGAAGGAAGAACTGACGGCTTTACTTGTCTACCGCCTTACTAGCTCTCCCCGGCCAAAGGTTGGGCCAAAGGGGATGGACCGGCGCTACTCGGCCTCTTACACAACTCCTAGTTCAAATAGAATTCATGATTCTGAATGTAACGTTCGTCCCCCTTTCCCCAAGTATAATACTTGTTGATAAGACTCTACAAAGTAGTCGTATCTAGTTGGAAAGGAAAATTCACCAATAACTTCCAAGCTATTGCTTGGTAACGAATATCAACTTGTTCCAACAATCTTACCCCTCGAAAGATGAGAAGGTAACCAACGACTTAATAAGTCAATAGCACCCGAGTTGCGAGTGAAGAGAATACTTTATGACCGGGAAGTCGACAAGATAATTAACATTTTCCAAGTAAGGTTCCCTTATTATTAGGGAGATAGACTCAAAGAAGAATGATGTCTGAGAACATTTCTTGATATAAGATTATAATAATATGACTCCGAAATATTTTTCGTAATAATCGAAGAAGATAAACCTTATTGAGGTTATTCTAAGTATGGAATAAATATTCAGAGAATATTTATTGAATTAAAAATATTTGAAGAATATTTAGGAATATGAAAGAATATCTTTAATCAGAGTATTTTTCAAAATAATCCCTGAAGAAATATCAGGAGAATATTTATTGAATAAATAAATATTTAAATGAATATTCAAAATAATATTCATTAATTAATAAGACCTGAAAGGAATATTTAAGATAATATTCATAATTAATTAGGAATTTAAATGAATATTCAAAAAGTAATATTCATTTAATGAATAATATTCTAAATGAACATCAAGTAATATTCATTTAGTAATCCAAGCCTTAAAGGAATATTCGAGATAA
This sequence comes from Saposhnikovia divaricata, assembly GCA_036435485.1. Taxonomy (NCBI): domain Eukaryota; kingdom Viridiplantae; phylum Streptophyta; class Magnoliopsida; order Apiales; family Apiaceae; genus Saposhnikovia; species Saposhnikovia divaricata. Next base: position 110,237,580 of record CM071598.1, read on the forward strand.
TATTCGATAAATAAATCAAGCTTCAGATGAATATTAAAATAATATTCATCAAGTAATTAATATCTTAAATGAATATTCAAAAGTAATATTTATTTAATAAAATAATATTCTAAATGAATATCCAGATAATATTCATTTAGTAGTCTCATCTTTAAAAGAATATTCAAAATAATAATCGATAATCAATTCGACTCTGAATGAATATTGAAAAATATTATTCGTCGAATGGTTACATTCAAATAATTATTTGAAGTAAGGATCGTTAAATAAATAATCTCGAACGAATATTCAAATAATATTCGTCGCCCAAATAATGAAAAATATTTACTTAAATATTTTCCTCCGAGATAATCTCGATATATCAAGAAATATTGACTCCCGGTCTATATTTGATGAATAAGATGTATACGCCCTTCTATGAGGGTCTTACAATAACCGGCTTATAATTGATACGTTAGCCATCTAATTTATAAGCCAATAAACAATCAGGGAACAAGCATAACGATGTAACTTGAAAGTAGGCATGCATGCTATGGCATATGTATAACAGAAAACATATATATATATATATATATATATATATATATATATATATATATATATCCCATCACAACAACAGCCTAAAAGAAGGGAATTGAAACTTGCCTGGTAGTCGAGTACGGTGAGGGGTAGTGGTAGCGGGTCCCGGGTCAGCTTGGTGATCTATAAATAGCCAAGGCATTCGTGATTAATCACTTAACATCTTAAAAGTTAAGTTATACTTAAATCGAAACACGTTCTCGAGTTATCTCGTTATACCCCTTTTAGTGGATTCCTTTTATCATTGATCCGACCCGACATTCGTTCGTTAATACGACATGTTACTGTAATTACTTGGGACATACATAAGTCATACAAGTTCTAAGGTCGATCGTTACGAACCAATATTATACTCCGAGTTTTATCGCCCGTTTTCTAAGTGTTTTACCGAAGTTATAATAGAGTCGTCTTTTAGGGGTTCGTTCGCGTTTAACCTTGACTCGAATATTTTTAATAAATCGAAAAATGATCCTTTTGATATACGATTTTCTTTCACACCTTCCTTTTTACCTCTAGTATTTATTTACCAAGATTCGTCATGACTTTACATATTTTACGAGGGTTCAATTTCAGTTACGAACTTTCGTTTACGGTAAATCGGTCATAAATCCTAAACCGTAAGTCTGTTTGATTCGATTCTTTTTCCAAAATGATCTACGACTCAAGATCTACAAGGGCATGTTAGATACTTGTCCAGTTTCGACCATTAGACCAACTATGATGCACGGTTTTCAATGATTAACGAAATTTCGGCATTATAACGGCTATAATACGAAGGTTCCAAAAATCACAATCAACAACCCAAGCCACACCGGGCATCTAAACAACTTATACACATATTAAGCATCTCAACAAGTCCAGAAGCTACTGATCTTAGCATCAAAATCATCATGTTAATCAAATCACTAAATCACTAACTAAGCATGCTTATAACATGAACATAATCATAACTAAGCTAGATCCATCAAGAACATGCTTAAAACTCAAAGTAGATCTAGGGTTTTCAAGTTTTATACCTTCCTTGTAGTATGTACTAGCCTCACAAAGCTTGGTATTGCCCTTGGATAGCCTTAACTTAGCTAGGATCAACCATGAAAACACGAAAAACAAAGATTAGTTCTTGAAAACACTATTCATCATCACCTTTGATGATTTATTTAGAAATGAAAGAAAGTGAATTTGGGGCTGAAATTTCTAGGGGATCTAAGCTATGATATTTAGTACTTACCCTAAAAATTTGAAGATCAAACAATGGTGGGAACCCCCTTTTCTAGCTCCTTGGCCGAGAGTTTTGAAGAAAAAAAGGAATGGAGAGTGTTTGCTTGGTTTCTTGCTTTTCTTTGTTCAATTATGCATAAAGTGAATTTGGATAGATAATATCTCATCTTAGTTGTGTTAGTGGATTGTGATGTCATGGATTAGGCAATTAGGAGGGACAAGTGTTGTGTTTTGCATGGTGGAAGACTAACCAAGGGTTTTTGATTTCTAAGTACTAGTTATGTTCCAATTAATCTAGTTACTTGCTAGTTGCCTAGATATTTATCACTTACTCATGCATGTACCTTGCTTTCCCTGCTTGATTCTGTGTCCGGTTATTGCCCGTTTCGATTGATCGTTCGTAGGAATATTTCATGGATTTCTAATTAGGGTTTACCGGGAATCTTTCTAATATTAATACTATCATTCTCCATCTTTCTTTCTAACTTTTCAATTTATATTCCTTAAATCCATTCGTTAAATACTTAAGGCTATCAGTGTCCAGGGAACTCTCGGAGAAAATAAAAGTGCGGTTTTTCAGAATCCGACAGCTTTTTCATACACTTATTTTCCCCCTGGATCACTAATACGAACTCGGAAATCCGTTCCGAATACTTCTATATAGTGTCGTCTCATATTATTCTATACTCCCACCAAAACAATATTCATTCTTTATTCTTTACTTATTCTCTTAGGGTTGTACAATTGTCCGTATTCTCTTTCGATCGTTCCTTAACCTTTTTACGGAACTACTGGATTAATCATTATCGATCTGGATCACATGAGAATATTCTCCTGCTTGGAATTGCCATATCTTATTCCCTTAGGAGATAGATTATTCTTACCTATGTTGTCACCCTTTAGCATTCTTCAAGACATAGAAATAATAAAGTCGAATTCCATTCATTCTTTCCAAATATCAACTATTACATTGTAGCCGTAACCACTATTCATTCTTACATCATTAAATACATAAAAGTTTTAATTCCACCCAAAATCTGGGTTCTTACAGTCTCCCCTCCTTAAAAGGATTCCGTCCCGGAATCAGTTTGAAAACAAGTGGGGGTACTTCTCTTGCATTGCGCTTTAAAGTTCCCAGGTTGATTCTTCTAGCTGAATGACCTTGTTTCGGAGCACTTGTTCTTTTCGGTCTATGATTTCCATAGGTTGCTCTACATAGGTCAAGTTTGGTTGCATGTCCACTTGCTCATACTCTAAAATATGCTTGGCATCCGGATTATACTTCCTCAGCATCGAAACATGGAACACATTGTGCACCTGCTGTAGATTCGGGGGCAATGCCAGCTCATAAGCTAGTTCCCCAATCCGTCTCAAGATCTCGAATGGCCCAATGTATCTGGGACTCAGTTTTCCCTTCTTCCCAAATCTCATTAAACCTTTCCAAGGTGACACTTTCAAGAACACTAGGTCCCCTACTTCGTATTCTTTGCCTTTCCGAGCTAAGTCGGCATATTTCTTTTGTCGATCCTGGGCTGCTACCAACCGTCCTCTGATTAGATCTACTGCATCTTTAGTTCGTTGGACCACTTCGGGCCCGAGCATCTTTCGCTCTCCAACTTCATCCCAATACAAGGGAGATCGACATTTTCTTCCATAAAGGGCCTCATAAGGTGGCATCCCAATGCTTGAATGATAACTGTTGTTGTAGGAGAACTCAATCAATGGCAAGTGATCATCCCAATTTCCTTTGAAGTCTATCGCGCAGACTCTCAACATATCCTCTAGCGTTTGGATGGTCCTTTCACTTTGCCCATCTGTCTGGGGGTGGTAGGCTGTGCTCATGTTCAGCCGGGTCCCTACACATTCTTGAAAACTTCTCCAAAACCTGGAGTTAAATCTAGGATCTCGATCAGATACTATTGCGACTAGGACTCCATGTCGCGCCACTATCTCTTTTAAGTAGATGTCCACTAGTCTGTCGACCGTGTACCTTTCGTTGATCGGGAGAAAGTGGGCTGACTTCGTCAGTCGATCTACAATTACCCATATGGCGTCATGATTATCCTTGGTCCTTGGTAAACCTACTACGAAATCCATGGCTATGTGTTCCCATTTCCATTCTGGAATCTCTAAGGGATGTAGAAGTCCACTGGGCTTCTGGTGCTCTGCTTTCACTCGTTGGCAGGTCAAGCATCTGCTTACCCATTCTGCTACATCCTTTTCATTGTTGGGCCACCAGTAATACTCCTTCAAATCCCTATACATTTTGGTGCTACCGGGGTGCACTGAGTATCTTGAGTTGTGTGCCTCATTTAAAATCTCATCCTTGAGTTCCTGAACGTTTGGGATCCATATCCTGTACGTGTACCTCATGATCCATTCCTTGTCTCTTTCACACTTAATTTCTTCCCCGGTCATTATCTCTTCTGTGGAGTTCTCTTCTTCCTCTATCATCCGTTCCTGGCACAGTTTAATCTTTTCTAACAATGGAGGTTGGATTCTAATTTCCATCAACTTTTCTTGGCCCTCTCCAGGTAACTTAACCTCAATTTCTAACTTCTCAAAATCTTTCACTAGCTCTTCCTCTGAAGTTATCATCTTGAGCTTCTCTTTCCTACTAAGGGCATCAGCCACCACATTGGCTTTGCCCGGGTGATAACGAATTTCACAGTCGTAATCCTTGATTAACTCTAACCATCTCCTCTGGCGCATGTTAAGCTCTTTCTGAGTGAAAATGTACTTGAGGCTCTTATGGTCAGTGTAAATCTCGCACTTTTCCCCATACAAGTAGTGTCTCCAAATCTTTAAAGCGAAGACTATGGCTGCTAGTTCTAGATCATGGGTGGGATATCTGACCTCATAATCCTTCAATTGCCTAGACGCATACGCTATTACCTTACTGTGCTGCATAAGCACGCATCCCAGTCCTTTATGCGAAGCATCACTGTAAATCACGAAATCTCCTTTTCCATCAGGTAATGCCAGCACTAGGGCTGTCACCAACCTCTTTTTAACTCGTGGAAACTCTTCTCGCATTTTTCAGTCCATTCAAATTTCTCGGTTTTGCGGGTAAGTCGAGTTAATGGAGCTGCAATTTTCGCAAAGTCTTGGACAAATCTCCTGTAATATTCGGCCAGTCCGATGAAACTCCTCACCTCGGTTGGAGTAGTTGGCCGTTCCCAGTTTGAAACTGCTTCTATCTTGGAGGGGTCAACCAACACTCCTTCTCTATTGATCACGTGCCCTAAGAATTGTACTTCATTTTTCCAAAACTCACACTTGGAGAACTTGGCATATAACTGCTCCTTCCTGAGTATTTCTAAGGTTATCCTTAAATGTTCAGCGTGTTCTGCCTCTGTCTTTGAGTAGATGAAAATATCATCAATGAAGACTATCACGAATTTGTCCAAATATTCCTTGAACACTCTATTCATTAGGTCCATGAAGGCTGCTGGGGCATTGGTCAATCCAAATGACATTACCAAGAACTCATAATGTCCATATCTGGTACGGAATGCAGTCTTCGGGATATCTTCAGGTTTGATCTTCAGTTGGTGATATCCCGTTCTCATATCAATCTTAGAGAAGTATTCAGCGCCTCTTAGCTGGTCAAACAAATCGTCTATCCTGGGCAATGGATATTTATTCTTTATGGTTAGCTTGTTCAACTCTCTGTAGTCGATGCATAACCTCATGCTCCCATCCTTTTTCTTAACAAACAACACTGGTGCGCCCCAAGGCGACACACTGGGCCTTATCATGCCCTTATCCAACAATTCCTGTAACTGTTTAGCTAGCTCCTTCATTTCTACTGGGGCTAATCGGTACGAGGCCTTCGAAACCGGTGCCGTCCCCGGGGCTAACTCGATGGCAAACTCAATTACCTTATCAGGTGGTAGTCCGGGAAGATCTTGTGGGAACACGTCCTCGAACTCATTAACTACCGGAATGTCTTGCAATCTTGGCGCTTCCTTCTGAGTGTCTATAACGTAAGCTAAATAAGCCTCGTTCCCTTTTCGTAACAATCTCTTGGTTTGCGCCATGGTCAGAATTTTCTGGGTCCGTCGCATCCCTTTAAACACTATTTCTTTCTTCCCTGGGGTTTTCAACTTAACCTTTTTCCCTTTACAATCTATTTGTGCATTATTGCGAGACAACCAATCCATACCCAAAATGACATCGAATTCCCCTAGCTTAAAAGGAATTAAATCGACATAGAAGGATCGTCCTCCTATTTCTAGCTTACAATCGGGGTGAATTTGATTAACCGGTACGATTTCCTGATTAGCTATTTCTACTTGTAAGGAATGTCTTAGTTGCTGGGTTTTAAGTTTCAATTTATGCGCAAAATCTCTAGATATAAAAGACTTAGTTGCTCCTGAATCAAATAAGACATTTGCACTGACTGAATTGAGAGAAAATGTACCTGCTATCACATCCGTGTCCCTCACGGCATCTTGTACTGACATATTAAAAGTCCTAGCAGTTGGTGGCCTATTTGAGGCAGCCTTGCTTGCCCCTGATGCTGCTGGTTTGTTCCTTGGGCAATCCTTCCTCATGTGCCCTCGCTGTCCGCACTGGAAACATGTTGTGCTGTTAGGGATGACCGTGGTGCAAGAGGTAGCATAGTGCCCAGCTCGCCCACACTTATAACAGTTTATCTACTTCAGGTTGCACACCCCAGAATGCCTCTTCCCACAAGTAGCACACAATGGTAATGGGGGTCGAGAAGGGTTGGAACGGGACATTCCTGATTGATGGCCGCCCTGGCTCACACTTACACTCGCAGATGGTTTAAACCCTACGTTCCTCCTAGGTAGGGAAACCGCTCCTCGATTAAACTTGGTTGGGGGTTTTCCTCCAGTGGATCCTTCGCCCATACTAACATGCTTTCTCTTTATCCCCCCTTTCTCTCTCTCTCTCTCTGCATCTAATCACTACCAGCCTCCACAATGGTTGCCTTCTGCACCAAGGTGGCATAATCTGTAATCTCTAAAACGGCCACTCTGTTCTGAATCCATTGTTTCAACCCCTGTTGAAACCTGTTAGCTTTCTTTTCTTCTGTGTCTACAAACTCTGGCACAAATCTCGACAGCTCAGTAAATTTGGCCTCATAGTCAGCCACTGACATATTGTTCTGTTTCAGTTCCAAAAACTTAAGTTCCATCTGGGTTTTCATGAACTTTAGGAAGTACTTCTCCAGGAATAGTTGTTTGAACCTTTCCCAGGCTACGACAGCATCAGTCTCCACGTTCTTCTTGGCTTCCCACCAATAATTGGCCTCTCCCTTTAGTAGGTAAGTAGCAAAAACAGTCTTCTGAGCCTCATTGATACTCAGAATCTCGAAAGATTTTTCCATTTCCTTGATCCAGACCCTCGCCTCAACGGGATCAGCCGATCCGTGGAACTCTGGGGGCTTAAGGGACTTAAAGGCCCTAAAGGAATTTGCCACTGATGTGTTGTTGCCTGGTGGTGGTTGGGGGTATTGGTTAAAATTCTGCCTAAGTAGATCCATAAACTGGCCCATGAGGTCTCCGCCCTGGTTCTCCCCTTCCTGCCCTACTTCAGTTTCTCCACCCTCTATTTCCCCCTCAAATTCTTCAGAGTACATGGGTTCATCCTCTGCTCCATACTGGGAATCTTCTTGCTCATTATAGTCCTGATCTTGTTCCAGAAGCTACTGATCTTAGCATCAAAATCATCATGTTAATCAAATCACTAAATCACTAACTAAGCATGCTTATAACATGAACATAATCATAACTAAGCTAGATCCATCAAGAACATGCTTAAAACTCAAAGTAGATCTAGGGTTTTCAAGTATTATACCTTCCTTGTAGTATGTACTAGCCTCACAAAGCTTGGTATTGCCCTTGGATAGCCTTAACTTAGCTAGGATCAACCATGAAAACAAGAAAAACAAAGATTAGTTCTTGAAAACACTATTCATCATCACCTTTGATGATTTATTTGAAAATGAAAGAAAGTGAATTTGAGGCTGAAATTTCTAGGGGATCTAAGCTATGATATTTAGTACTTACCCTAAAAATTTGAAGATCAAACAATGGTGGGAACCCCCTTTTCTAGCTCCTTGGCCGAGAGTTTTGAAGAAAAAAAAGAATGGAGAGTGTTTGCTTGGTTTCTTGCTTTTCTTTGTTCAATTATGCATAAAGTGAATTTGGATAGATAATATCTCATCTTAGTTGTGTTAGTGGAGTGTGATGTCATGGATGAGGCAATTAGGAGGGACAAGTGTTGTGTTTTGCATGGTGGAAGACTAACCAAGGGTTTTTGATTTCTAAGTACTAGTTATGTTCCAATTAATCTAGTTACTTACTAGTTGCCTAGATATTTATCACTTACTCATGCATGTACCTTGCTTTCCCTGCTTGATTCTGTGTCCGGTTATTGCCCGTTTCGATTGATCGTTCGTAGGAATATTTCATGGATTTCTAATTAGGGTTTACCGGGAATCTTTCTAATATTAAAACTATCATTCTCCATCTTTCTTTCTAACTTTCCAATTTATATTCCTTAAATCCATTCGTTAAATACTTAAGGCTATCAGTGTCCAGGGAACTCTCGGAGAAAATAAAAGTGCGGTTTTTCAGAATCCGACAGCTTTTACATACACTTATTTTCCCCCTGGATCACTAATACGAACTCGGAAATCCGTTCCGAATACTTCTATATAGTGTCGTCTCATATTATTCTATACTCCCACCAAAACAATATTCATTCTTTATTCTTTACTTATTCTCTTAGGGTTGTACAATTGTCCGTATTCTCTTTCGATCGTTCCTTAACCTTTTTACGGAACTACTGGATTAATCGTTATCGATCTGGATGACATGAGAATATTCTCCTGCTTGGAATTGCCATATCTTATTCCCTTAGGAGATAGATTATTCTTACCTATGTTGTCACCCTTTAGAATTCTTCAAGACATAGAAATAATAAAGTCGAATTCCATTCATTCTTTCCAAATATCAACTATTACATTATAGCCGTAACCATTATTCATTCTTACATCATTAAATACATAAAAGTTTTAATTCCATCCAAAATCTGGGTTCTTACAGCTGAAACTCAAGAAAAGCCTAAACCCACTGCACTCAAAGCTCCTAAGCCCTGAAATCAAAGTGGGAGATCGATTAGTTGACATTTAAGTGCAAAAAAAGAATGAATTGCACATAATATTAGAAACCCCTAATTTGAAGAAGCCCAGATTGGACCAAAGTCTCGAACGAAGCCCTCAAACCAAAGCCTCCACCAAAGTCTCAAATCAATTGAGAAGTTGAAAAATCCAGTTACCTTTCAATTTCAAAGAAGCAGAGTTGGGGAGAGAGTTTAAAGAGAGAGAGAGAGAGTTGTAGAGTGAAAGAGACTGAGAGAGTTGTTGAAGGGAGAGTCAAAGAATGAAACTGTTGGGCGGCAATATTGCCGCTCTACTAATATTTCACCTGTATGCGTGCCATTTTACTGTGTTATCAACATATTTATGTATTTTTATTTTTATTTTTATTATTAAAAAATTATGTATTTTAATTTTAATAATAAATATCTTAATTAATTTTTAAAATGATAAGATATTTTTCTAATTTTCTAATTTATATTATAACAAATATATTTATGTATTTTCGTCACTTCTTTTTAAAAATCCCCATTTTAAATTTCATAAGTAAATAAAACTTGAACGAAAATAAATTAATAAATACCTTAATATTTAAAAGTAATAATTTACTTATTTGGTAAACTCTTGCTTTTTATAAAAATGAAATATTTATTCGATTAAATATCCATTTTATATTTAATAAATAAATAGAACCTAAAAATATTAAAAATTAAATATCTTGATATTTAAAAATAAAAACTCATTCGATCGGTAAACTCTTACTTTTTATCAAAATGAAATATTTTAAAGGTAAATATGATTTTTAAATAATTAAAAAAAATTGTTAAAAAACTAAAAATTGAGTTTATTAATGATCCAAGGTAACATATCATGTATGACTCGCCTAACCTAATTAATTGAGTGAGAGAATCGGGTTACTTTGAGAGTGGTGGGTTATTTTAGAGGCGGGTTAGTGAATTATTTGGAATTAACCGCTCAATTTTTTGGACAAAAAATTGAGATGCCGCCAAAATACAAGTTCGCCTATTTTTTTCCACTTTTGGTAACACTTTTTTTAAAGATCAGCGGTAATACCGATTTTGGTGTTACCGCAGATACCGATTTATGGCTATGGTAACACTGGTTACTATCAATTGTAACATCAAAAAAAAGTGTTACCGTAGACCAATTTTAAGGCATTTATGCAAACACTTTTGCTCATAACACTGAAAAAAGTGTTGTTGAAGCCCATTTGTGGCGTAGTGAGAGCATGTTGATCTATCTGTGCAATAGAAATGATTTGAGCTTTACCAAAACCAATACCTCCTCTAGTTTTAGGTTCCAGTGCCTTTAAAGTAGATTGCATTCTAGACCAGAGTGGTGGAAGATCTTTAGACTCAACTTCATCAATTAGAGAAAGTTCTGGCATTGATCCACCAAGTTGAAAAACAGTTGGTCCATTATAATTCCAATCACTGATCTTCTGCCATTTATCACCTTTCTTTTTTATTTGTGAGTTATCTTTCTGTTTCTCCTGAACTTGTCTTGTGATATCATACCACAGCCTCTTGTTAGACTCTTTTATATTCTTTTCATAGTCCTTGGTTGCTTTAATTTCAGCATCTCTTTCTTTTCCTCTGATCTCCTTTTCTTTTTCAAATCTTCTAAATCTTTATTTCAAGATATCAGCTTCTTCAGAATCAAGAGCATCACTTTGAGTAGTGTAAGGAGCTATGACTTGAACTGTATCAGAAATAGAAATTTTATTAGGAATAACAATTTGAACTATTTCAACAGCAACATTCTGTGCTTTCATAGCCATTTTACTCTTCCTTCCTGTCAACTGATTTTCCTCTTCTTGTTGATCATCATCCTGCATAGAATGTGGAATTAATTCACTTGGAACAATAGAAACATCAGCAGATATCTCCTCTATCCTTACTCCACTAGCCTTCTTTTGAGTAGGCTTCCTTCCTCTCCCTCTACCTCTTCCTCCTCTGCCTCTTCCTCTACCTGCAGTAGGAGTCTTCTTGCTAAAACTATCCACAAGCTTTTTCTATTCAATTAGAATTTCTTCTTTTGACAGAGTAGGAAAGACTTCCTCAGCTAGTACAGAAAGAGCTGACTTTGCATTTGTTAGTTCAACTCTTTTATCTTTATGAAACAAATGAAGAACCTCGCCAGTGCTAGTATCAAGTTCATGAAAGAAAGGCTTAGCAGCTCTTTATTTTCATCATCAATGTACACATCATCCTCAGGAATTGTTGACAATTGACCTTGACCAGGTGTCAGGAAACTGTTCTTCTGTCAGGACTTGAGATTGTACCATTGTCCTTACTGTCTTCTTTCCAGATCTAGAAACATGAGTTAACTGCCTTTTTTTGAGTTTTAGATTGACTTTTCCTTGTTACCAGTGCAGCATCAGAGGTTTCAGCTCCATGTGTCTGAGCACCACCATCATTTCCAGAAATATCATCATCCTTTCTTACAACTAGATCAGGTGTGCATTTTGTTTTGATTACCTTCTCCCCCTTTTTGACATCAGGATCAGTCAATAAAGATAGAATAAGTTGGAGAGAAGCTTCAATGTTGTCAACTTTGCTTTCAAGTGAATAAAGTATCTTATTAGTTTTCTCAACCTCTTTTGTCAGAATCCTGACCTGAGAACCAGTAGCAGATAATTTGAACTTGTTCAGTAACTCAACTCGAGTATGTGCATGAAAATCCTTGACAGAAGCAATTTCAGTTTGAAGACCTTTAGAAAGAATAGTAGACATCTTCACAACATGTTGTAGAGGATCATTATCAGTCAGAGTTTTAGAAACATTGTAAGCATGACCTTGAGCATTTTTAAAAGAAATTGTGTCTCTAGGATTAGCCCGGCTGCTATCCCATTCATAACTTTTGACATGATCAGCATTATCTCCAGTTCTAGTATCACGAATGATCTCAGGATGTTTCAAACGTCCTCTATGTTTAATTGTATCCTCTGTAGCTTTGCTAACAGGTTCCATAAACTTGTTGGATGATCCATGAGTGGCACCAAGACTAGCATGAATATCTTCTTTGAGCTGTGCTGTCTCAGGATCATCCTCATCATCATCTGATCTATCACTGTCATTAGCATTAGGAGCATCATCATTCTGATTATCATCAAGATTCAGAATACCCTTTAATTTCAAATCAGCAGAAGAAGAAGCTGAAATATTCTGAGGACCTGCATTTAGAACAGAAACAGTTCCTAAATCTCTCTGTTCTTTTAAAGTGATCTCATCACTTCTCACTGTTTTGCCTAAGTTACTTTCAATAGTAACTGCTACCTCACTAGAAGTGATTAACTTCTCACTCTTATCTACCTCGCCTTTTTCCAGTACAGGAGGATGCCTCTCTTCACTCTTCTTTTTCTCTAATTGTTCACTCTCATTCTCACAAGAAAGGTTCTAGCTCAACAAATTCAAAGAAATAAGAGGTGGCTGAAAGGAGTGGACTGTAGTCATGTAAATAGAGGTATCCCTTATAGGATTATCTACAATCATGTTATCAGTATTGAGAGTAGAAGTAGAAATAGAAGTGTTACCTTAAGAAGTAGATTATACTGGCCTTGATGAAAGTGGTTACACCAGAATTGGTTGAGTAACATCTTCAAGTATTGCAGCAACACTATCATGTTATCATCAGGAACTAGGCTTGCATCAGTATTTGCTACTAATGGTTCTTGTGGAGCCTGAGGTTCTGAAGCTTCTTCAACCCTTTGAGCTGAAGGTTCTTGTGTGCTTCCCTCAAATGCAGTTTCGGCATAAACAGCATCCATTTGAGCAATATGTCTGTCATGATCAGCCTTGTCTTTTAGATGTTGAGCAATGTCAATCTGAACATCAGAAATCTCTTGAGAAGTGTCAGAAAATTCCTGTGCTGATTTGAGAATGCCTGCATCTTCACTTTGGGAAGATGGTTCTTGTGGGGCAGGAACATCTTTGCTTGCACCCTCACTTTGAGAGAGTGGTTCTTGTGTAGCTGTTCCTTCAGAAATGCTTGCACCTATACTGTGAGTAGGTGGTTCTTATGTGGCTGGATCTACAGTAGCTGCTGAACTCCTTTAAAGTTCAGGTTCTTGTGTGCTAGATCCTTTCAGAGGTGAAGTAATCCTATGCCTCTTTTGTCTTTGAAAGACCCTTGCTTCAGCTTGTCTCTTCACTTGAAGTGGTGTTGGTTGTAGACCAAGCTGAGTAGCAATAGCATTTACCTTCTCCATAGACATTTCAATAATTCTTCCTTTTGGAGAAAGAGGTGCTGGAAAATCAGAAATTTCAACAGTCTTCACAGGTGAATTATTAGGAGTATGTGACACCCCCAAATTTGAGGTCAAAGATTCAGGTCGTCACATCACCATCCAACCATATCATACCTGTATTAACTTTACAACTCAACAATACATCCATCCAGACCTCAATCTTACGCACAAACAAGTTAGAGCCTCAGAAACGATAATCAAAAGTAACACTAAATATTACAATTCATTTGTACAATCCAGAATCTTACGCACTTCCACTTATACAACTACACTTCAAGACAAGTCTTACTATTACAGTTGAAAACCTATCAGACTTACTCTGTAGTATTTATCAGGAACTAAATCATCTCCGGGGTAAATCTTCTACTCCTCTTCTGCTGGTGCGGAGTTAACCGACCAAATTCTTCTCTTTCTGAAAAGTTTTTATAAAGCAAGAATGAGCTACATAATGCTCAGCAAGTTCACCATTTTGAAAAATAATAATGTGGTTTATTTCGAAAACATTCCCAACTGTATGGGTATATATCTCAGGTTTCAAAACATAATTGGACAATATATATGTCCGAGGTTGAATAAAACTTCTATACTCACCAAGGAGCTTTAAGAATAACATATGAACCCTTTATAAGGTTCCCATTTCAATATATCTCAAGTTTGAAAATATATACATATGAGTATATCATTTTCGGAAAAACACTCTACGGTTAACATACTGTACAGGGAATACATCATTGCAAACCTCTTTCCTTCCATTAGCTTAGAAGGTTTCTCATTCAAAAACATTTCATTCTTTGAAATAATTGCAAGAGTGCACTAACACGTGCCAATCTTTATAGAAAATCTTGCAGTTCTAGATACTGCACGATGTCAATATTTTTCTTATCAAAAACCACACTATCGGCAACTTGGCACTTAGGCCCAAGAAGCGGTGTTTGAGTATTTTTCCAAAGTGGAGGATGGGACTGGAAGAAAACATAAAAAACCTGACAAGGATTGACGATGATCAGTCGCCACAACCAAGTCCAACAATCCGCGGGTCTTCTCTACCGGTAGAAGGATAGAAACTACATCCGTAACTATCCTCGGGTGAAAACTACATCCGTAATCACCCTCGATGAAAACTACATCCGTAATCATCCTTCGGCAACACCTGGGCCGGAATAATAATTGATGGACCGCCTGGCTCACGGCCGCTTACACATCCCGGGAATCGTTCGTCAACGATTCCCACACCTGCCAGAGTCCCCTTTTTCTTTTTCTTTTAAAAACTTTATTTTGATTGAAAATTGAGTAGTTGAGGTCCGACATCAGTCGACCGATAATTCTTGAAATCGTACAAGAAGCAAAACCTGACCGGGGGTTTTCGAAAATGTTTTGGGTTCGAAAGAGTTCGAGTTTGAAAATGCTAAAGGTATCTTGGATTAGTCTCGTTTTTAAAATAATAAACAATAATTAATAGACAATATTTTGATATTTAATATGAATAACTAATAAAATAATTATTTAATGAAGATAAGTTTTTAACCCGAGATAGATATTTTTGAGTATTTTTAACAACGTAAAATAATAAATACCAAAGTGTACGATACTTCCCGAATGACTCTTCGGATTTTCGCAATTTAATCACGATACAATAATATACCGCTCCCCGGTCAATAGTATATTTGGACCGCTACGACCTCTATTGCTAGAGTCGTTGTCCGATGAAACATTTTCATTCTAAGTTCAAGGGTGTACAAACACATATGTATATATCTCAATTTCAACATGATCTAATAAAGCGTAGGCATATAGTACGTTTGGAAACTACAAACACAACAGTGAAAAATTCTTATGTATAAGTTCTTAAAAAGTAAACTTGCATAGGTAAAATCAAGAATATAATCTTTTGAAAATAAATACTTAGGGTTGGAAAACTTGCCTTGGTAGGGTGGGGTGGTCGAGCTCGCGACGTGGAACGAATATCTATACATAATCAATATTCGTACGTTAGTGCCTTAACAACGCTACTTAATCATAAGGTTTAAAAGTTGTAAGACCAACTTAACGTCTCCACTTATGACCACTAACTCCCTCATATGACCGTGTCACCATATTATCACATTTGTTACCCATTCGACTCAAATCTATTCCTCAAACTCAAAATTCAAGTGAATATTCTTAAAACTACTTTAAACTAATCCCCTAAGTGGTTTTTCACTTGCGCACACCTCGCTCTAACATTTTTATAAAATTGAAAAATACATATTTTAATCCAATTCTTTTTGGGTAGCCTTCACCACTGCAATTACTAGCTCTCCTAATTTTTCCATGATCCTACATAAATTTTTAGGGGTTTAAAGAGGGCTCACAAGTGGACCATTTAGTGCAGTTCGGATTCCAGAACCACTCTTCACTTCTCAGGCCATAACTCAAAATCTACACATCACCTAGTTATGAACCTTATATTTCTGGAAACTACATTCAAATACCTTTCTAACCATATGTATTAGACCCTCGGGAGACAAGTTTAAGGGGTTCAAAAGTCCACTGCAAGGCAGTACATACTCCCAGACTTTTTACTCAGCACACATCTTTACTTAATCCTTCAAGAACTCAACTTATACATCATATCTACCATTAAAACCACCAAGTCTCATCTCTATAACATACATGGGGTCACATACTCTAAGCACAAGCTTTAAAATCACATCAACCACATATAACCTCAAGATGTTCATCGTCCATAACTCATATAACCAAGATATGCATTAATACTCCTAGATCTAACATTAAAAACCATAAACACTTCAGGACTAAGAGGGGTTTGGAGTTTTATACCTTCTTGAGTATCTAAAGACCTTGGGTGAGCTTTACAACCACTAAGAACACTTGGATGAGCCTTTAAAGACCTTAATCCTTCAAGATCTAAAGGATAAACAAGTTTGGTTAATATTCACCCACCCTTCAACAATTTATAACTCAAAATCTAATGGATGGATGGGGTTGAAATTAATACCATACCTCTATAATGATGCAAGGAGGCTATGTGATTTTTGCTAGAGCTTGAAGATGATGGAAAGATGAAGAGAAGAACTCTCTTCTCCTCTCTTCTATGGTTCGGCCGAGAGCTTCTACAAGGGGGGGAGAGTTTGTTTTGTGTTTTGTTTGAAAAGAAATAAAATGAGATGAGTGATATGAATTATTGTGGGGGTTAGATAAGGTTCACATGTTGCCAAGCTAGGGGTCTAGGTTGTCTCCCCATGCCCTATTGTCCCCTAGGTTGCAACACCCATCACACATGTCACTATTCACTTCTACTTTATGCTTTTCTAGTTTCTTTTCCTAACTAGCTAGTTACATGACACTTGCATGTAATTTCTTTCCTTGTATTATTATTTCTCCACCGATGGTTGTCACTTAATCCTTAATTCTTATTGTATCATAATTAATTCCTCGTAATAATATGTTATTGCGTAGAGATTTCCCTCGTAATTCCTTAAGTACTTATTTTGTGTAAATTCCTTAAATATCCATAACCCCTTGTCATAGTCTCAAAAGATCTTTTAATACTCTAATAACTCTCAAATCCCAAGTTTTATAAATCTTACTAGCAATAAGACTCTTGCCTTCAGCAATCTTCCCTTTTCCTTACAAAGTGAATGTAACAACATAAATTTCTCAGATAATCCATTCCATTAAACAACATGGGTGACTCAAAAGGTTCCAAATTCACAATGTCATGTGATATTATAAAAAAAGAATATTACAAAAATTAGGGTTCTTACAGAGTAGAAATGTCAGTATTACGAATTTGCTGCAAGCTTGGGAGCAAGACTAACTCGTAGGCTACTTCCCAATACGCCTCAAAATCTCAAAAGGTCCAATAAACCTCAGACTTAGCTTCCCTTTCTTACCAAACCGCATCAATCCTTTCCAAGGGATACCTTTAGCAGCACGAAGTCTCCCACCTCATACTCCTTTGATATCTCATAAAATTTGACCATTCGAAATAATGGGTTTCGTAAAAAAAAACTAATGACTTTTACATACACTCATCTGCACCGTAAAGACGTAAAATCAATTCGAAGTCTTCATTTAATAATTCGTACATATCGTGATTGCAAAAATTCCTCATCTACCCATAAAATTACTATTCATCCAGGTTTCGAATATTCACGAAAATTTGGGTTATTGCAGTCTCCTCTCCTTAAAAGGATTCTATCTTAAGAACCTAAGGAAAATAGTTGTGGATACAATTCCATCTTTACCCTTTCCAACTCTCAGGTTGACACTTCAACCCTTTTGTTCTCTCACCTTGGTCTCACCATCGCTTTAATGTTGTTTCTCAACGCATGCTCTCCTCGACCTGTATTCCTTATCGGTTGTTCTATGAATGAAAATTTCTATCCCACTACTTATACGTTTCTCTCCTACCTTGTTCATAGTATCCGTGTTGAGTCCTTGTATCGTTGGCCCGTGAATACTTTATGGTCGTGTTTTATAATCTAAGACAACGTCAATACGCACGGTATTCCTCATATTCCTTCGCTTGATTAGCAGGCATGTGTTGCCTCCCGTCAGCCGTTACCACTTGCTATGGATACTGTATAGTCTTCGGTATACGTCGAACCAGTTCAGCTACTATATCCCTCGTTCATTGACTTCTTCGTAACGCAAGAAAAGCGAAACTTCTTCTTTCGCAGTACGTTTACAAGAGACATCCTTACGTTCGCATGGTGATGATCGTGATAACAACATTCATTTCATTGATAAGTTTTTTTATTCTCGACTGCCCCATGAAATCTAAGGCACGGCACTAAATATAAATTCGATAGTCTGGATAATTCTTCTTCCTTGTCCGTCAGCCACAGATCAAATTAGCACATACGCTCAATCTCTTTATTAATTATACTTGAAAGCACCTTCAATATTCGAAGTTTATCCTTAAGTCTCTATCTGACGTAATCACTACAGAAGTTTTATATTGCCCCACCATCTCTTCCGTATATAAATCGATAGTCTTCTAAATGGAAAGTCTCTCGTAGGTAAATCACTTGGTCCATCAATTATAAATCAACTAGGGCCATCTCTTGGCTTGGTCTTCGGCGACCTACTCATGAAGTTCATTATAATTCTGTCCACGTTCAAGATTTTCTACAGGCGAAATTAATCCACTAGATCTCTATCATTTTGTTTTTGACATGTTGCGTTTGTACTTAATAGATTGCCAATACCATTCTTCATATCCGTTTGCCAAACATTCTCTTAATCCTCTGTACATCTTTGTCCTTCCCCATAATTTAGTCATTTTCCTCTAACATTATTCTTTATTGTATATACTCTATTTTCTTGGTCAATACAGATTGAATTCCAATTTTGAATAATCCATTCTATAGGTATCGGCCACCCCTACACTGGCCTTTCCTAGGTAATAACAGATTTCTTCATTATACTCCCTGCTCCCTTTCGTCACCTTCTCTTTCTTATGTTTAGTTCTAATATGAAGATATACTTATGGCACTTATGGAAAAATTTTCACACTTTTCTCATAAAGTTAACGTCTCGGTTTTATGCGTGAATGCCATCATGACTAATCCCAGACTCACGGTTAGTATATCCTATCCCGTAACCTTTATGTTGTTTAGAAGTATAGGCTATCATCCCCTTTTTACTGCATCAGCACACCTCTTAAACTCTTGAAAGACGCATCATCGTGACTCTCAAAGTCCTCTTTTTATCATCAAGTATAGCTAACAACGAGGTTGTTGCTAATATCTCATTTCATCACAAAACTTTGTTCATTAATCCATAAAGGCTTCTGACTCATTAGTCCATTCAAACGATACTACCATAATTTTATAACGTTTATATTAATGTGAAATGCTAACTTTGGCACAGTACAAAGGTCGATCTTGAGTTGGTGAAACCCGCTTTTCAACCTTATCTTTGAAAAACAACTACGCATTTTAACTAGTCAACAATTCCTCCATTTCCGATAAGGGTATCAGTTCTCGATGGTATATGTAAAATGTCATACGCTCGTCCTCTTTCACAACTGGCGCCAATCAGTCTGAGGCCTGCATGCTGCTGCGATTCCCAATAAACTTGATTAGGTGGTAAACTCGAAGGATCATTGGGATATATCCATGCATCCATTTACTATTAGGGGCCTTTTAAACTTTATGTCTCTCTATGTGCATCAATCCCTTTAAGCTAAGTAAAGCTTCATATTCTTGCCACGATATTTCTTCCTTTCTTGTCCATCTCACTTCCATGTTAGTTTCCTCTAAGGATATGTCTTACATCGCAATCGATTTGAATTCCTTGGATCAGGAAAAGGCTTGGTAACTCCAGAATTCATTAATATAACATCCTGACAACGGTTGGTAGGAGCGTACTCCCAACCACCTCATCATTTTTATAACCTTCCTCACACTAATATTAAAGGTCCTTGTGGTATGCCCCGACATGTTATTCCTACTTTAAATAATTACTCGGCATAACGCTCTGGCTGCACAATTACAACATTTGGTTTTTTTTTTTTGATCTCATATTGGTGCAACGGTTCACAATTGTACCTCCTGTTCACCTTAGAGTAATCACTTTTGAAAGGAATGGTTTCAAAATAACAAGGTCCAATAGATAATTTCAATAAGAATTCCACATTGGATGTTCCAAGAATGTTGATGGTTCCAAATACTAGGAGTCTCGATTTTTGGAGATGTAAGGATGGACAGAAAGAATACAACAAGGTTTATTCCTTCATGTCCTGATAATTTTGTAATGTGATATCATAGAGAGTGTTGCACGAGGGCAATGATTGTTGGATACAAAAGTCATAAAGACGATATTCATACCATTCTTACATCTGGTGAATACTTTTCCTCAAAAATATAGGATCTAAAAGTCCGATTGATAAAGGTCAATCGATCGAAAGCAATTCTACTCTATGACAATAAAAATGAAGCAGTTTATCATTCAAGTAATCTATGGTTTTAAATGAATCTTCATTATATGAATGAAATAACAGAATATTCAAGTGACATAAAGTCTGATACGAAGATGGGTAGAATTCAAGTTGAGTGGGCGACCTCACTAGGTCTCAATCAAGTTATTCGTCAAAACTTTCATCATCATACTTGTAATAACCCTAACTTTTGCAATGCTACAGTACCTAAATGAATAGTGATTTTGAGGATTTATGGGAATGGTATGTGGGTACTCTATAAGTGAAACAGAAAATGAGTAAACAGAAACCATATTAGTGATGTACTATGAAAATAAGTGACTCGAAACGAGGACAGAATTCAGAGAATCCAAACTTTATTTTATTCCATAATTGACAGAGAAGTCAGGAATATAATAATTGGATTATAAATTAAGGATATTAAATATTAGAAGTCCAAGGGAGGATATATTATGAGAAGGAAAGAGGACCGAGGATATAATCCTAGAGCAAAGAGAATGCAAACGAGTTCGAGAACGCTTGAGAAATCAGGAGAGAAACCGGGAGAGCAAATTCTGAGATAAAGAGAATATACCAAGGATATTGGATTTAATATCTACTTGAGGATTAGAACCACCCTAACACACTAATATATGATGTGGGAAAGGATAATATATATGCAAGAGATTTACAGAGGAGAAACCACTGAAACGATCATAGAAATCTTTCGATGAATCAAATGATGAAAGAACTTTGCATTAAACCCAAACAAAAAGCCCTAGAGCATGGTAAAAGCCCAAATTTTGGCCCAACCTACACATGGAGCTGTATGGTAAGTGAATTAAAGTGTAAGGGAAGGAATCCACTTGGTGAAAATATTAGAACCAAAGTGGAAGAGGAGTAAACTTGCCAAAACCTTGATACTAAGTTGCATTTCACCATGGCAAGGTGTCTAGATGGCCAACAATTGGCACCCTTTGATTGGTGGACTCCAAAACACAATTACAAAAGGTAGCTAGCTGATATATCAAGATAGAAACAAGGGATATACATCATTTACACAAGAGAAAGCAAAACAAAACAATTTTCTTTCAAGAAGAAAACTTTCGGCCAGATTTCCAAGAGGTCAGTAAAACGAGCATAACTTCTTCGTTTCTCAGCCAAATTTTGCGTTCTATAGCTTTTTAGAAAGCCCATGAGATAAGCTACAAGTCGTATTTCACAAGATGTTTCCAGAAAAGCAAGGTAAGGGGGTCGTTTTTCATGTTCTTTAAGCTGATGAATGGTAACTCCGAATTGTTAACTTTGTTTTCATGGTTCCTTTAGTTGATTCAAGCTATATTGAGATTGTTTAAGGAGTACCCAAGGTTTATTAAGTGATGTTGAAGCTACAAGGAAGGTATATTACTTGAGACCCTAACTTGAATTATGAGTTTATGGTTGATTATGCTTAGTTTAGAAGTTAAGTGATATAAACCATGAAATCTTGATTATGTAGTTGTGGATATGTGTTTTGATTTAATATGAAAGGAGTATGTGCTTGTAACCATGGTTGGTAAGATGACCACATGGTGTAGGTGATGGTGTATAAGGTGGATGATGGATTTGGAGGAGTAATGTTTTGAAAAGTATGAAAATATAGCCGTTATAATGCCCGATTTTCGTTAGGACAAAAACTGCCCTGTTTTGGACAACCATGCCCGTACGGTAGCATTCTGCCTAGGGTACTAATTGACCATGAGATGATAGAGCTTAGTTCATAGATCGTTTTGATATAAAGTACGTTAAAATCTGATGAACGGTTTAGGAGAAAAGTCAGTTTTAGTGAAAGACGTTCAGAAACCGAGAAAACGTAGTTGTACCAACTTTGAGGCTATAACTACCATACTTAGACATTTTTAAAAATTATAAAATTTTGGGATATTGTAGTGGAGTGGTCAAAGAGTCATTTCCAGTTGACCTTACATTAAAATTCGAAATTTAGATTTTCTGAGAATTTTTACAGTCGGGTATGGTTGTTAAGGGAAATGGTGAATAAGCACCGAAACCTTGATTAACCTAAAATGGTTAGGTTTTTGGAACACTAGGGTTATGAATAACAGGTGAAACATATATTAAAGTGTCAATGGTATTGTTATGCAAGAGTGAGGTGAGTAAGAGATGTGGTATCCAAACGACGGTCCTTTTCGTGTTTATAGAAACTCCGGGAGAGCCACGAGCCATACCTTCAGGACATCGAGATCGAGGCAAGATCTTTTCTATCCCTACTTGGAAAACTATTTATCTTCAAAGAAACTTGATTTCATGGAATATATATGTGATGCTATTATTACTATATTGTGAAGAAATTGTCTTCCTTGAGTATTGATATTGAAAAGAAAGGTATACGAAGATGTATATGAATATGAATATGGATATGAGTATGAGATGGATATGAATATGGATATGAGTATGAGATGGATATGTATAGAGATGATTATGCATGAAGTGAACATGCCTTATGATTAAGAGAATATGAGAGAATGGTATCAGTTGTTATCTAAAGTAAATAAAAGAATGGTATCAGTTGTTATCTAGGGTTATATGATTTATAATATTTTGCTAAAGATATTCTTTTTAAATATTGTGATTTAATAAGTATTATTTGATTATTATCTACTATTTTTAAAAGTAGATGGAACAACATATATATATGTGTATATAAGAGAGCAAGATTTCTTCTACTCTTACTTTAGAAAACTATTTTATTTTTTTAAAGTAAAATGATTTCTTGGAATATATATGTTTTTCTACGATGCTATATTGCTAAGGATTTATTTCCTGATTTTGAGAATTAAAGAAAGATAGATACGAATATGGATAGAGCGAATATACTTTATGTTCTAAAGGAATATTTGACTTTAATAATTATAGAAAAGATGTATGAGTCATAAATAAAGTATTATGACATATGATTTAAAGGTGATGATAAATGTGAATGGAAATGTGAATGGAAATGATATATGTGAGTAGATAAATGATTTGACAAAAAGGGGGATTGCAACAGACTTGCGTAAGTGGCTGTGTCAGGGCTGTGTGCGACACAGTCCAGCAATTATTATTTTATTACGGCACGAAGATGCCAAGGGAGGATGTTAGCAGGTGGCCTTCCTCCAGGGATGATCTTCATTCCTTCTACCGGTAGTAAAAAGAGAGCAGGTACGATTAGGCGACTGATCATCGTCCTAACGTATCAGGCGACAACAGATATCCCCAATGTTTTTGAAAAGAAAGAGTTGACAATGGTTTTCAGATTCCTATACTGAAAACAGAATAATGATATGAGATGATGGAATTATGGTTATAGATGAAGAGAAACTGATATTATATCATTTTAGATTTCCTTCTTATAATAGTAAGTGGATGATGTATTATTAAATAAGAGCTTTATTCTTCCTTAAGGATTATAATTGATTTCTGCCTATATATGCATATATATATATGTATACCTGTTCACATTTTAAATTCTAGTTTACAATATTATCTTGCTGAGCTATTATAGCTCACTCTTGCCACTTATGTATATAGCAGCTAGGTCCCATGCCGATTCTACGCACTACACCCCGCAAGAGGGTAAGGGAAAGGCGACCTTTTGAGCGAGTGCTGGCGACCATCCCCGAGGTAGTGACAAGCGAAAGGGGCTCAGTAGACTTATGTAAATTAAGTGTGTAAGTTTATAATAAACTTTTGGTGGTTGAAATGCTTCCTGTAGAAGTATTATTCAACAATGTACTTAGTAAGATTCTGGGTTTGTAATAACTGTTTAACTCTAAACTTTTAATATTGTGGATCTTGTTCTATGAGCATATGACTGGTGTGTGTGTGTATTAGTGTGGGGTCAATTGCATAAGTATTAAGTTTAAAAAAAATGGACTCAAGAGATATGGATATTGATCGGAAATTGGACCGTGATGACCTGGATCCTTGACCCCGGATCTAGGGGTGTCACAGATGGTATCAGAGCTTAGAGTCATATTGCTCAGGAACAAAAGTGATAATAATATACACATATAGATATATATGTAATGATATAAGATATGAACTCACATCGAGTTCAAGGGGGGTTTATCGAACGAAGTGTTCATTCTAAGTAGTGATTATAATTTTATAGATTATTACTAATAAAAGTTTATGTTTTAGTATAGGGAGAGGAGATTGGTGAACCAAATTTAAGGGTATTTAAAGTCTTCTTGTGTTTAAGGGAGTTTGAAGAAATATTGTAAGTGGATCGGTGAATAGACACTGATTGTTTGTGGAGATGAAAGGGTGAAACTGAGGTTGGTCGGTAAAGCCAAGATATACAGGACCAAGACAGACTGAGAAATTCCGAGATTGACTTAAATGAAAAGGGTATTATGCCAAATGTGTTAAGTTTATATAGTACACGGGATCGATATGAGAAAGGGGATACTTGATGTATTGAGAAGTGTACGTTAGATAACCTCGTGAGTATACAGGGTATGTTAGATTATGCAATTATAAAGTATAGTTTGAAGGGTCCTTGATACCGGAGCATTGTCAGGATAAGACGATCAACATTACGTAAGTATATCGATTAGAAGGTTGTGTTCTATTATGGATAAAGGCAGAGAGTATCGAGCCAAGTCACGACTAGGTAAATGAAGATAATTGGGAATAGCTGACAATAGGTTAAGGCTACATGGTGAGTGCCAAATTTAAGAAATTTTGGATAATACGCAGTCTAAGATATAAATAGTCTTTGAGGAAAACCTTCCATTATTGGGATTTTCAATTGGGCAGAGGCTATTAACGGTAACTACTTTCAATTTTCCTTCACCGATGGGTAATTCCAGTTGTGATCTAGCACTTCTTATTTATTAAGTGCCTGTATCTTTTCAAAACTTTCTGGTACCCTTGAAATGTGTTTCAAAATTGTATTTTATCTATCTTAGTCAAAATATTCTTCTAAGATTATTTTTGGAAGATGGTGTTTATCATCGTGATTTAAATTTCCCTCTATATTTCTTACTCCAACTAAGAGGAACAGCCCTATATGTATACACAAGGACGATCTGTCTGTGTGATAGAAAGTCGGAGGGGACGCCTTCACTTGTGTGACGTACGGGTTCTTCCATCATATTGATTTCCCAAATATTCTTTTATTTCGAATAAGAGCTATTTAAAACTCTTAATCTTATAAATTGTTAGGGGACCTTTACTGGTTTATGGGTTAGTTTCAATTCAAAGTTTCTCGGATTCTATCAATTGTTTCGAATATAGAAAATTTTTTTATGGATAGAATAATGAAAGTAAGGTTTAGAGTATACGTGATTATACGAGGAAACTTAAGATTCCAAGGGAAATTTCAATAAGAGATAATTAGAGCTAGAAGCGTTTCAATATAAGAGAGGAAGGAATTTCGTGAAAAGAGATAGGTATATTTGATGATTAGTAAGAGAAAAGAATATAAGGAATTTTAAGGCATAATTGAGATTTATTATTGAAAGTAAGGTGTATTTTGAGGATAGAGTCAGAATAAGGATAAACAAAGGCAGTGGGGATAATTAATGAAGGATTTCGAGGTGCAATAACTATTAGTGGAGGAAGGACAATAATGTGAATAATACCCTAAGTAGCAGAGAGAGATTAAATCTGTTAAATATTCAAAGGATTAACCAAAAGGTGTGAATGAGTAAAACTTGAGATAAAGATTTTGATGAGAATAATAAAGGAAAAATTACAGAGGTGGAATAGATAGTATATCATGAAGGAACTAAGGTGGATCAGCAAGATGTAAAGAGCGTATAGTGAACAATAGACATATGGGATAAGGTATACGGAGGAAATTGCAGGTACGCTCTAATTTAACTTCTTAAGTATAAATGTTTTGTTAGGGATTGACTAAGTCAATGAATGGTGTAAATGGGCTGATAAAATAGATAAGAATAATCTATCTGTGAGAAAGTAAACTATGGTGATATAAGAAAGTGAGTTATTCTCGTGTCATCCAAATCAATATCTGTTAAGAGTCAGAGAACTCTATAAAAAGGAGATTTGAGAATAATGGGGAAAGTGCAAGGAAAATTCTTAAAATGAAGGGAAAGTATCTGCTCCTATAAGTACGAACAGGATATATATATTATAATTGATATTTTCTTACATTTGTTTCAAGAAATATTATTATAGCTAATTTTCTGGAAAATTTTACAGAGATGATATATAAAAATGTTGGAGTATTAATATTTTATGTCTTGATAAAGATCAAGGTAGCTAAACAATAGTTGGAGATTAAACTTGAGGATATAGGATTATGACTATAAAATACACTACCATTCAGGGGAGGCCAATGTGGTGGCCGATACCCTTAGTCGAAAGAGGAAGGAGAAATGAGATAATATAGAATGACTGAATACAGGAAGGGATTTGCAAGAAAAAGATAGTGAAAGTGCTGCTATTGATAAGCTAAACGGCATATGGATGAATGACAAACAAGTTTATATTGGTGTATTTTGCTCAGACAAGATAGAGATGTTATGAAAGAGCAAAAGGATGGAGGAAGTAATATGAGAATTAAAAGGTGTAATGTGAGAAAGGTATTCGTCAATATCTTCAACATGATTCCGGGACGGAATCCTTTTAAGGGGGGAAGACTGTAATAACCCTAACTTTTGCAATGCTACAGTACCTAAATGAATAGTGATTTTGAGGATTTATGGGAATGGTATGTGGGTACTCTATAAGTGAAACAGAAAATGAGTAAACAGAAACCATATTAGTGATGTACTATGAAAATAAGTGACTCGAAACGAGGACAGAATTCAGAGAATCCAAACTTTATTTTATTCCATAATTGACAGAGAAGTCAGGAATATAATAATTGGATTATAAATTAAGGATATTAAATATTAGAAGTCCAAGGGAGGATATATTATGAGAAGGAAAGAGGACCGAGGATATAATCCTAGAGCAAAGAGAATGCAAACGAGTTCGAGAACGCTTGAGAAATCGGGAGAGAAACCGGGAGAGCAAATTCTGAGATAAAGAGAATATACCAAGGATATTGGATTTAATATCTACTTGAGGATTAGAACCACCCTAACACACTAATATATGATGTGGGAAAGGATAATATATATGCAAGAGATTTACAGAGGAGAAACCACTGAAACGATCATAGAAATCTTTCGATGAATCAAATGATGAAAGAACTTTGCATTAAACCCAAACAAAAAGCCCTAGAGCATGGTAAAAGCCCAAATTTTGGCCCAACCTACACATGGAGCTGTATGGTAAGTGAATTAAAGTGTAAGGGAAGGAATCCACTTGGTGAAAATATTAGAACCAAAGTGGAAGAGGAGTAAACTTGCCAAAACCTTGATACTAAGTTGCATTTCACCATGGCAAGGTGTCTAGATGGCCAACAATTGGCACCCTTTGATTGGTGGACTCCAAAACACAATTACAAAAGGTAGCTAGCTGATATATCAAGATAGAAACAAGGGATATACATCATTTACACAAGAGAAAGCAAAACAAAACAATTTTCTTTCAAGAAGAAAACTTTCGGCCAGATTTCCAAGAGGTCAGTAAAACGAGCATAACTTCTTCGTTTCTCAGCCAAATTTTGCGTTCTATAGCTTTTTAGAAAGCCCATGAGATAAGCTACAAGTCGTATTTCACAAGATGTTTCCAGAAAAGCAAGGTAAGGGGGTCGTTTTTCATGTTCTTTAAGCTGATGAATGGTAACTCCGAATTGTTAACTTTGTTTTCATGGTTCCTTTAGTTGATTCAAGCTATATTGAGGTTGTTTAAGGAGTACCCAAGGTTTATTAAGTGATGTTGAAGCTACAAGGAAGGTATATTACTTGAGACCCTAACTTGAATTATGAGTTTATGGTTGATTATGCTTAGTTTAGAAGTTAAGTGATATAAACCATGAAATCTTGATTATGTAGTTGTGGATATGTGTTTTGATTTAATATGAAAGGAGTATGTGCTTGTAACCATGGTTGGTAAGATGACCACATGGTGTAGGTGATGGTGTATAAGGTGGATGATGGATTTGGAGGAGTAATGTTTTGAAAAGTATGAAAATATAGCCGTTATAATGCCCGATTTTCGTTAGGACAAAAACTGCCCTGTTTTGGACAACCATGCCCGTACGGTAGCATTCTGCCTAGGGTACTAATTGACCATGAGATGATAGAGCTTAGTTCATAGATCGTTTTGATATAAAGTACGTTAAAATCTGATGAACGGTTTAGGAGAAAAGTCAGTTTTAGTGAAAGACGTTCAGAAACCGAGAAAACGTAGTTGTACCAACTTTGAGGCTATAACTACCATACTTAGACATTTTTAAAAATTATAAAATTTTGGGATATTGTAGTGGAGTGGTCAAAGAGTCATTTCCAGTTGACCTTACATTAAAATTCGAAATTTAGATTTTCTGAGAATTTTTACAGTCGGGTATGGTTGTTAAGGGAAATGGTGAATAAGCACCGAAACCTTGATTAACCTAAAATGGTTAGGTTTTTGGAACACTAGGGTTATGAATAACAGGTGAAACATATATTAAAGTGTCAATGGTATTGTTATGCAAGAGTGAGGTGAGTAAGAGATGTGGTATCCAAACGACGGTCCTTTTCGTGTTTATAGAAACTCCGGGAGAGCCACGAGCCATACCTTCAGGACATCGAGATCGAGGCAAGATCTTTTCTATCCCTACTTGGAAAACTATTTATCTTCAAAGAAACTTGATTTCATGGAATATATATGTGATGCTATTATTACTATATTGTGAAGAAATTGTCTTCCTTGAGTATTGATATTGAAAAGAAAGGTATACGAAGATGTATATGAATATGAATATGGATATGAGTATGAGATGGATATGAATATGGATATGAGTATGAGATGGATATGTATAGAGATGATTATGCATGAAGTGAACATGCCTTATGATTAAGAGAATATGAGAGAATGGTATCAGTTGTTATCTAAAGTAAATAAAAGAATGGTATCAGTTGTTATCTAGGGTTATATGATTTATAATATTTTGCTAAAGATATTCGTTTTAAATATTGTGATTTAATAAGTATTATTTGATTATTATCTACTATTTTTAAAAGTAGATGGAACAACATATATATAGATGTGTATATAAGAGAGCAAGATTTCTTCTACTCTTACTTTAGAAAACTATTTTATTTTTTTAAAGTAAAATGATTTCTTGGAATATATATGTTTTTCTACGATGCTATATTGCTAAGGATTTATTTCCTGATTTTGAGAATTAAAGAAAGATAGATACGAATATGGATAGAGCGAATATACTTTATGTTCTAAAGGAATATTTGACTTTAATAATTATAGAAAAGATGTATGAGTCATAAATAAAGTATTATGACATATGATTTAAAGGTGATGATAAATGTGAATGGAAATGTGAATGGAAATGATATATGTGAGTAGATAAATGATTTGACAAAAAGGGGGATTGCAACAGACTTGCGTAAGTGGCTGTGTCAGGGCTGTGTGCGACACAGTCCAGCAATTATTATTTTATTACGGCACGAAGATGCCAAGGGAGGATGTTAGCAGGTGGCCTTCCTCCAGGGATGATCTTCATTCCTTCTACCGGTAGTAAAAAGAGAGCAGGTACGATTAGGCGACTGATCATCGTCCTAACGTATCAGGCGACAGCAGATATCCCCAATGTTTTTGAAAAGAAAGAGTTGACAATGGTTTTCAGATTCCTATACTGAAAACAGAATAATGATATGAGATGATGGAATTATGGTTATAGATGAAGAGAAACTGATATTATATCATTTTAGATTTCCTTCTTATAATAGTAAGTGGATGATGTATTATTAAATAAGAGCTTTATTCTTCCTTAAGGATTATAATTGATTTCTGCCTATATATGCATATATATATATGTATACCTGTTCACATTTTAAATTCTAGTTTACAATATTATCTTGCTGAGCTATTATAGCTCACTCTTGCCACTTATGTATATAGCAGCTAGGTCCCATGCCGATTCTACGCACTACACCCCGCAAGAGGGTAAGGGAAAGGCGACCTTTTGAGCGAGTGCTGGCGACCATCCCCGAGGTAGTGACAAGCGAAAGGGGCTCAGTAGACTTATGTAAATTAAGTGTGTAAGTTTATAATAAACTTTTGGTGGTTGAAATGCTTCCTGTAGAAGTATTATTCAACAATGTACTTAGTAAGATTCTGGGTTTGTAATAACTGTTTAACTCTAAACTTTTAATATTGTGGATCTTGTTCTATGAGCATATGACTGGTGTGTGTGTGTATTAGTGTGGGGTCAATTGCATAAGTATTAAGTTTAAAAAAAAATGGACTCAAGAGATATGGATATTGATCGGAAATTGGACCGTGATGACCTGGATCCTTGACCCCGGATCTAGGGGTGTCACAGATGGTATCAGAGCTTAGAGTCATATTGCTCAGGAACAAAAGTGATAATAATATACACATATAGATATATATGTAATGATATAAGATATGAACTCACATCGAGTTCAAGGGGGGTTTATCGAACGAAGTGTTCATTCTAAGTAGTGATTATAATTTTATAGATTATTACTAATAAAAGTTTATGTTTTAGTATAGGGAGAGGAGATTGGTGAACCAAATTTAAGGGTATTTAAAGTCTTCTTGTGTTTAAGGGAGTTTGAAGAAATATTGTAAGTGGATCGGTGAATAGACACTGATTGTTTGTGGAGATGAAAGGGTGAAACTGAGGTTGGTCGGTAAAGCCAAGATATACAGGACCAAGACAGACTGAGAAATTCCGAGATTGACTTAAATGAAAAGGGTATTATGCCAAATGTGTTAAGTTTATATAGTACACGGGATCGATATGAGAAAGGGGATACTTGATGTATTGAGAAGTGTACGTTAGATAACCTCGTGAGTATACAGGGTATGTTAGATTATGCAATTATAAAGTATAGTTTGAAGGGTCCTTGATACCGGAGCATTGTCAGGATAAGACGATCAACATTACGTAAGTATATCGATTAGAAGGTTGTGTTCTATTATGGATAAAGGCAGAGAGTATCGAGCCAAGTCACGACTAGGTAAATGAAGATAATTGGGAATAGCTGACAATAGGTTAAGGCTACATGGTGAGTGCCAAATTTAAGAAATTTTGGATAATACGCAGTCTAAGATATAAATAGTCTTTGAGGAAAACCTTCCATTATTGGGATTTTCAATTGGGCAGAGGCTATTAACGGTAACTACTTTCAATTTTCCTTCACCGATGGGTAATTCCAGTTGTGATCTAGCACTTCTTATTTATTAAGTGCCTGTATCTTTTCAAAACTTTCTGGTACCCTTGAAATGTGTTTCAAAATTGTATTTTATCTATCTTAGTCAAAATATTCTTCTAAGATTATTTTTGGAAGATGGTGTTTATCATCGTGATTTAAATTTCCCTCTATATTTCTTACTCCAACTAAGAGGAACAGCCCTATATGTATACACAAGGACGATCTGTCTGTGTGATAGAAAGTCGGAGGGGACGCCTTCACTTGTGTGACGTACGGGTTCTTCCATCATATTGATTTCCCAAATATTCTTTTATTTCGAATAAGAGCTATTTAAAACTCTTAATCTTATAAATTGTTAGGGGACCTTTACTGGTTTATGGGTTAGTTTCAATTCAAAGTTTCTCGGATTCTATCAATTGTTTCGAATATAGAAAATTTTTTTATGGATAGAATAATGAAAGTAAGGTTTAGAGTATACGTGATTATACGAGGAAACTTAAGATTCCAAGGGAAATTTCAATAAGAGATAATTAGAGCTAGAAGCGTTTCAATATAAGAGAGGAAGGAATTTCGTGAAAAGAGATAGGTATATTTGATGATTAGTAAGAGAAAAGAATATAAGGAATTTTAAGGCATAATTGAGATTTATTATTGAAAGTAAGGTGTATTTTGAGGATAGAGTCAGAATAAGGATAAACAAAGGCAGTGGGGATAATTAATGAAGGATTTCGAGGTGCAATAACTATTAGTGGAGGAAGGACAATAATGTGAATAATACCCTAAGTAGCAGAGAGAGATTAAATCTGTTAAATATTCAAAGGATTAACCAAAAGGTGTGAATGAGTAAAACTTGAGATAAAGATTTTGATGAGAATAATAAAGGAAAAATTACAGAGGTGGAATAGATAGTATATCATGAAGGAACTAAGGTGGATCAGCAAGATGTAAAGAGCGTATAGTGAACAATAGACATATGGGATAAGGTATACGGAGGAAATTGCAGGTACGCTCTAATTTAACTTCTTAAGTATAAATGTTTTGTTAGGGATTGACTAAGTCAATGAATGGTGTAAATGGGCTGATAAAATAGATAAGAATAATCTATCTGTGAGAAAGTAAACTATGGTGATATAAGAAAGTGAGTTATTCTCGTGTCATCCAAATCAATATCTGTTAAGAGTCAGAGAACTCTATAAAAAGGAGATTTGAGAATAATGGGGAAAGTGCAAGGAAAATTCTTAAAATGAAGGGAAAGTATCTGCTCCTATAAGTACGAACAGGATATATATATTATAATTGATATTTTCTTACATTTGTTTCAAGAAATATTATTATAGCTAATTTTCTGGAAAATTTTACAGAGATGATATATAAAAATGTTGGAGTATTAATATTTTATGTCTTGATAAAGATCAAGGTAGCTAAACAATAGTTGGAGATTAAACTTGAGGATATAGGATTATGACTATAAAATACACTACCATTCAGGGGAGGCCAATGTGGTGGCCGATACCCTTAGTCGAAAGAGGAAGGAGAAATGAGATAATATAGAATGACTGAATACAGGAAGGGATTTGCAAGAAAAAGATAGTGAAAGTGCTGCTATTGATAAGCTAAACGGCATATGGATGAATGACAAACAAGTTTATATTGGTGTATTTTGCTCAGACAAGATAGAGATGTTATGAAAGAGCAAAAGGATGGAGGAAGTAATATGAGAATTAAAAGGTGTAATGTGAGAAAGGTATTCGTCAATATCTTCAACATGATTCCGGGACGGAATCCTTTTAAGGGGGGAAGACTGTAATAACCCTAACTTTTGCAATGCTACAGTACCTAAATGAATAGTGATTTTGAGGATTTATGGGAATGGTATGTGGGTACTCTATAAGTGAAACAGAAAATGAGTAAACAGAAACCATATTAGTGATGTACTATGAAAATAAGTGACTCGAAACGAGGACAGAATTCAGAGAATCCAAACTTTATTTTATTCCATAATTGACAGAGAAGTCAGGAATATAATAATTGGATTATAAATTAAGGATATTAAATATTAGAAGTCCAAGGGAGGATATATTATGAGAAGGAAAGAGGACCGAGGATATAATCCTAGAGCAAAGAGAATGCAAACGAGTTCGAGAACGCTTGAGAAATCGGGAGAGAAACCGGGAGAGCAAATTCTGAGATAAAGAGAATATACCAAGGATATTGGATTTAATATCTACTTGAGGATTAGAACCACCCTAACACACTAATATATGATGTGGGAAAGGATAATATATATGCAAGAGATTTACAGAGGAGAAACCACTGAAACGATCATAGAAATCTTTCGATGAATCAAATGATGAAAGAACTTTGCATTAAACCCAAACAAAAAGCCCTAGAGCATGGTAAAAGCCCAAATTTTGGCCCAACCTACACATGGAGCTGTATGGTAAGTGAATTAAAGTGTAAGGGAAGGAATCCACTTGGTGAAAATATTAGAACCAAAGTGGAAGAGGAGTAAACTTGCCAAAACCTTGATACTAAGTTGCATTTCACCATGGCAAGGTGTCTAGATGGCCAACAATTGGCACCCTTTGATTGGTGGACTCCAAAACACAATTACAAAAGGTAGCTAGCTGATATATCAAGATAGAAACAAGGGATATACATCATTTACACAAGAGAAAGCAAAACAAAACAATTTTCTTTCAAGAAGAAAACTTTCGGCCAGATTTCCAAGAGGTCAGTAAAACGAGCATAACTTCTTCGTTTCTCAGCCAAATTTTGCGTTCTATAGCTTTTTAGAAAGCCCATGAGATAAGCTACAAGTCGTATTTCACAAGATGTTTCCAGAAAAGCAAGGTAAGGGGGTCGTTTTTCATGTTCTTTAAGCTGATGAATGGTAACTCCGAATTGTTAACTTTGTTTTCATGGTTCCTTTAGTTGATTCAAGCTATATTGAGGTTGTTTAAGGAGTACCCAAGGTTTATTAAGTGATGTTGAAGCTACAAGGAAGGTATATTACTTGAGACCCTAACTTGAATTATGAGTTTATGGTTGATTATGCTTAGTTTAGAAGTTAAGTGATATAAACCATGAAATCTTGATTATGTAGTTGTGGATATGTGTTTTGATTTAATATGAAAGGAGTATGTGCTTGTAACCATGGTTGGTAAGATGACCACATGGTGTAGGTGATGGTGTATAAGGTGGATGATGGATTTGGAGGAGTAATGTTTTGAAAAGTATGAAAATATAGCCGTTATAATGCCCGATTTTCGTTAGGACAAAAACTGCCCTGTTTTGGACAACCATGCCCGTACGGTAGCATTCTGCCTAGGGTACTAATTGACCATGAGATGATAGAGCTTAGTTCATAGATCGTTTTGATATAAAGTACGTTAAAATCTGATGAACGGTTTAGGAGAAAAGTCAGTTTTAGTGAAAGACGTTCAGAAACCGAGAAAACGTAGTTGTACCAACTTTGAGGCTATAACTACCATACTTAGACATTTTTAAAAATTATAAAATTTTGGGATATTGTAGTGGAGTGGTCAAAGAGTCATTTCCAGTTGACCTTACATTAAAATTCGAAATTTAGATTTTCTGAGAATTTTTACAGTCGGGTATGGTTGTTAAGGGAAATGGTGAATAAGCACCGAAACCTTGATTAACCTAAAATGGTTAGGTTTTTGGAACACTAGGGTTATGAATAACAGGTGAAACATATATTAAAGTGTCAATGGTATTGTTATGCAAGAGTGAGGTGAGTAAGAGATGTGGTATCCAAACGACGGTCCTTTTCGTGTTTATAGAAACTCCGGGAGAGCCACGAGCCATACCTTCAGGACATCGAGATCGAGGCAAGATCTTTTCTATCCCTACTTGGAAAACTATTTATCTTCAAAGAAACTTGATTTCATGGAATATATATGTGATGCTATTATTACTATATTGTGAAGAAATTGTCTTCCTTGAGTATTGATATTGAAAAGAAAGGTATACGAAGATGTATATGAATATGAATATGGATATGAGTATGAGATGGATATGAATATGGATATGAGTATGAGATGGATATGTATAGAGATGATTATGCATGAAGTGAACATGCCTTATGATTAAGAGAATATGAGATAATGGTATCAGTTGTTATCTAAAGTAAATAAAAGAATGGTATCAGTTGTTATCTAGGGTTATATGATTTATAATATTTTGCTAAAGATATTCTTTTTAAATATTCTGATTTAATAAGTATTATTTGATTATTATCTACTATTTTTAAAAGTAGATGGAACAACATATATATATGTGTATATAAGAGAGCAAGATTTCTTCTACTCTTACTTTAGAAAACTATTTTATTTTTTTAAAGTAAAATGATTTCTTGGAATATATATGTTTTTCTACGATGCTATATTGCTAAGGATTTATTTCCTGATTTTGAGAATTAAAGAAAGATAGATACGAATATGGATAGAGCGAATATACTTTATGTTCTAAAGGAATATTTGACTTTAATAATTATAGAAAAGATGTATGAGTCATAAATAAAGTATTATGACATATGATTTAAAGGTGATGATAAATGTGAATGGAAATGTGAATGGAAATGATATATGTGAGTAGATAAATGATTTGACAAAAGGGGGGATTGCAACAGACTTGCGTAAGTGGCTGTGTCAGGGCTGTGTGCGACACAGTCCAGCATTTATTATTTTATTACGGCACGAAGATGCCAAGGGAGGATGTTAGCAGGTGGCCTTCCTCCAGGGATGATCTTCATTCCTTCTACCGGTAGTAAAAAGAGAGCAGGTACGATTAGGCGACTGATCATCGTCCTAACGTATCAGGCGACAGCAGATATCCCCAATGTTTTTGAAAAGAAAGAGTTGACAATGGTTTTCAGATTCCTATACTGAAAACAGAATAATGATATGAGATGATGGAATTATGGTTATAGATGAAGAGAAACTGATATTATATCATTTTAGATTTCCTTCTTATAATAGTAAGTGGATGATGTATTATTAAATAAGAGCTTTATTCTTCCTTAAGGATTATAATTGATTTCTGCCTATATATGCATATATATATATGTATACCTGTTCACATTTTAAATTCTAGTTTACAATATTATCTTGCTGAGCTATTATAGCTCACTCTTGCCACTTATGTATATAGCAGCTAGGTCCCATGCCGATTCTACGCACTACACCCCGCAAGAGGGTAAGGGAAAGGCGACCTTTTGAGCGAGTGCTGGCGACCATCCCCGAGGTAGTGACAAGCGAAAGGGGCTCAGTAGACTTATGTAAATTAAGTGTGTAAGTTTATAATAAACTTTTGGTGGTTGAAATGCTTCCTGTAGAAGTATTATTCAACAATGTACTTAGTAAGATTCTGGGTTTGTAATAACTGTTTAACTCTAAACTTTTAATATTGTGGATCTTGTTCTATGAGCATATGACTGGTGTGTGTGTGTATTAGTGTGGGGTCAATTGCATAAGTATTAAGTTTAAAAAAAATGGACTCAAGAGATATGGATATTGATCGGAAATTGGACCGTGATGACCTGGATCCTTGACCCCGGATCTAGGGGTGTCACAGATGGTATCAGAGCTTAGAGTCATATTGCTCAGGAACAAAAGTGATAATAATATACACATATAGATATATATGTAATGATATAAGATATGAACTCACATCGAGTTCAAGGGGGGTTTATCGAACGAAGTGTTCATTCTAAGTAGTGATTATAATTTTATAGATTATTACTAATAAAAGTTTATGTTTTAGTATAGGGAGAGGAGATTGGTGAACCAAATTTAAGGGTATTTAAAGTCTTCTTGTGTTTAAGGGAGTTTGAAGAAATATTGTAAGTGGATCGGTGAATAGACACTGATTGTTTGTGGAGATGAAAGGGTGAAACTGAGGTTGGTCGGTAAAGCCAAGATATACAGGACCAAGACAGACTGAGAAATTCCGAGATTGACTTAAATGAAAAGGGTATTATGCCAAATGTGTTAAGTTTATATAGTACACGGGATCGATATGAGAAAGGGGATACTTGATGTATTGAGAAGTGTACGTTAGATAACCTCGTGAGTATACAGGGTATGTTAGATTATGCAATTATAAAGTATAGTTTGAAGGGTCCTTGATACCGGAGCATTGTCAGGATAAGACGATCAACATTACGTAAGTATATCGATTAGAAGGTTGTGTTCTATTATGGATAAAGGCAGAGAGTATCGAGCCAAGTCACGACTAGGTAAATGAAGATAATTGGGAATAGCAGACAATAGGTTAAGGCTACATGGTGAGTGCCAAATTTAAGAAATTTTGGATAATACGCAGTCTAAGATATAAATAGTCTTTGAGGAAAACCTTCCATTATTGGGATTTTCAATTGGGCAGAGGCTATTAACGGTAACTACTTTCAATTTTCCTTCACCGATGGGTAATTCCAGTTGTGATCTAGCACTTCTTATTTATTAAGTGCCTGTATCTTTTCAAAACTTTCTGGTACCCTTGAAATGTGTTTCAAAATTGTATTTTATCTATCTTAGTCAAAATATTCTTCTAAGATTATTTTTGGAAGATGGTGTTTATCATCGTGATTTAAATTTCCCTCTATATTTCTTACTCCAACTAAGAGGAACAGCCCTATATGTATACACAAGGACGATCTGTCTGTGTGATAGAAAGTCGGAGGGGACGCCTTCACTTGTGTGACGTACGGGTTCTTCCATCATATTGATTTCCCAAATATTCTTTTATTTCGAATAAGAGCTATTTAAAACTCTTAATCTTATAAATTGTTAGGGGACCTTTACTGGTTTATGGGTTAGTTTCAATTCAAAGTTTCTCGGATTCTATCAATTGTTTCGAATATAGAAAATTTTTTTATGGATAGAATAATGAAAGTAAGGTTTAGAGTATACGTGATTATACGAGGAAACTTAAGATTCCAAGGGAAATTTCAATAAGAGATAATTAGAGCTAGAAGCGTTTCAATATAAGAGAGGAAGGAATTTCGTGAAAAGAGATAGGTATATTTGATGATTAGTAAGAGAAAAGAATATAAGGAATTTTAAGGCATAATTGAGATTTATTATTGAAAGTAAGGTGTATTTTGAGGATAGAGTCAGAATAAGGATAAACAAAGGCAGTGGGGATAATTAATGAAGGATTTCGAGGTGCAATAACTATTAGTGGAGGAAGGACAATAATGTGAATAATACCCTAAGTAGCAGAGAGAGATTAAATCTGTTAAATATTCAAAGGATTAACCAAAAGGTGTGAATGAGTAAAACTTGAGATAAAGATTTTGATGAGAATAATAAAGGAAAAATTACAGAGGTGGAATAGATAGTATATCATGAAGGAACTAAGGTGGATCAGCAAGATGTAAAGAGCGTATAGTGAACAATAGACATATGGGATAAGGTATACGGAGGAAATTGCAGGTACGCTCTAATTTAACTTCTTAAGTATAAATGTTTTGTTAGGGATTGACTAAGTCAATGAATGGTGTAAATGGGCTGATAAAATAGATAAGAATAATCTATCTGTGAGAAAGTAAACTATGGTGATATAAGAAAGTGAGTTATTCTCGTGTCATCCAAATCAATATCTGTTAAGAGTCAGAGAACTCTATAAAAAGGAGATTTGAGAATAATGGGGAAAGTGCAAGGAAAATTCTTAAAATGAAGGGAAAGTATCTGCTCCTATAAGTACGAACAGGATATATATATTATAATTGATATTTTCTTACATTTGTTTCAAGAAATATTATTATAGCTAATTTTCTGGAAAATTTTACAGAGATGATATATAAAAATGTTGGAGTATTAATATTTTATGTCTTGATAAAGATCAAGGTAGCTAAACAATAGTTGGAGATTAAACTTGAGGATATAGGATTATGACTATAAAATACACTACCATTCAGGGGAGGCCAATGTGGTGGCCGATACCCTTAGTCGAAAGAGGAAGGAGAAATGAGATAATATAGAATGACTGAATACAGGAAGGGATTTGCAAGAAAAAGATAGTGAAAGTGCTGCTATTGATAAGCTAAACGGCATATGGATGAATGACAAACAAGTTTATATTGGTGTATTTTGCTCAGACAAGATAGAGATGTTATGAAAGAGCAAAAGGATGGAGGAAGTAATATGAGAATTAAAAGGTGTAATGTGAGAAAGGTATTCGTCAATATCTTCAACATGATTCCGGGACGGAATCCTTTTAAGGGGGGAAGACTGTAATAACCCTAACTTTTGCAATGCTACAGTACCTAAATGAATAGTGATTTTGAGGATTTATGGGAATGGTATGTGGGTACTCTATAAGTGAAACAGAAAATGAGTAAACAGAAACCATATTAGTGATGTACTATGAAAATAAGTGACTCGAAACGAGGACAGAATTCAGAGAATCCAAACTTTATTTTATTCCATAATTGACAGAGAAGTCAGGAATATAA
The DNA here is from genome assembly GCA_036435485.1 of Saposhnikovia divaricata. Lineage (NCBI taxonomy): Eukaryota > Viridiplantae > Streptophyta > Magnoliopsida > Apiales > Apiaceae > Saposhnikovia > Saposhnikovia divaricata. The sequence goes on from CM071598.1 coordinate 110,277,501, forward strand.
TAATTGGATTATAAATTAAGGATATTAAATATTAGAAGTCCAAGGGAGGATATATTATGAGAAGGAAAGAGGACCGAGGATATAATCCTAGAGCAAAGAGAATGCAAACGAGTTCGAGAACGCTTGAGAAATCGGGAGAGAAACCGGGAGAGCAAATTCTGAGATAAAGAGAATATACCAAGGATATTGGATTTAATATCTACTTGAGGATTAGAACCACCCTAACACACTAATATATGATGTGGGAAAGGATAATATATATGCAAGAGATTTACAGAGGAGAAACCACTGAAACGATCATAGAAATCTTTCGATGAATCAAATGATGAAAGAACTTTGCATTAAACCCAAACAAAAAGCCCTAGAGCATGGTAAAAGCCCAAATTTTGGCCCAACCTACACATGGAGCTGTATGGTAAGTGAATTAAAGTGTAAGGGAAGGAATCCACTTGGTGAAAATATTAGAACCAAAGTGGAAGAGGAGTAAACTTGCCAAAACCTTGATACTAAGTTGCATTTCACCATGGCAAGGTGTCTAGATGGCCAACAATTGGCACCCTTTGATTGGTGGACTCCAAAACACAATTACAAAAGGTATCTAGCTGATATATCAAGATAGAAACAAGGGATATACATCATTTACACAAGAGAAAGCAAAACAAAACAATTTTCTTTCAAGAAGAAAACTTTCGGCCAGATTTCCAAGAGGTCAGTAAAACGAGCATAACTTCTTCGTTTCTCAGCCAAATTTTGCGTTCTATAGCTTTTTAGAAAGCCCATGAGATAAGCTACAAGTCGTATTTCACAAGATGTTTCCAGAAAAGCAAGGTAAGGGGGTCGTTTTTCATGTTCTTTAAGCTGATGAATGGTAACTCCGAATTGTTAACTTTGTTTTCATGGTTCCTTTAGTTGATTCAAGCTATATTGAGGTTGTTTAAGGAGTACCCAAGGTTTATTAAGTGATGTTGAAGCTACAAGGAAGGTATATTACTTGAGACCCTAACTTGAATTATGAGTTTATGGTTGATTATGCTTAGTTTAGAAGTTAAGTGATATAAACCATGAAATCTTGATTATGTAGTTGTGGATATGTGTTTTGATTTAATATGAAAGGAGTATGTGCTTGTAACCATGGTTGGTAAGATGACCACATGGTGTAGGTGATGGTGTATAAGGTGGATGATGGATTTGGAGGAGTAATGTTTTGAAAAGTATGAAAATATAGCCGTTATAATGCCCGATTTTCGTTAGGACAAAAACTGCCCTGTTTTGGACAACCATGCCCGTAAGGTAGCATTCTGCCTAGGGTACTAATTGACCATGAGATGATAGAGCTTAGTTCATAGATCGTTTTGATATAAAGTACGTTAAAATCTGATGAACGGTTTAGGAGAAAAGTCAGTTTTAGTGAAAGACGTTCAGAAACCGAGAAAACGTAGTTGTATCAACTTTGAGGCTATAACTACCATACTTAGACATTTTTAAAAATTATAAAATTTTGGGATATTGTAGTGGAGTGGTCAAAGAGTCATTTCCAGTTGACCTTACATTAAAATTCAAAATTTAGATTTTCTGAGAAGTTTTACAGTCGGGTATGGTTGTTAAGGGAAATGGTGAATAAGCACCGAAACCTTGATTTAACCTAAAATGGTTAGGTTTTTGGAACACTGGGGTTATGAATAACAGGTGAAACATATATTAAAGTGTCAATGGTATTGTTATGCAAGAGTGAGGTGAGTAAGAGATGTGGTATCCTAACGACGGTCCTTTTCGTGTTTATAGAAACTCCGGGAGAGCCACGAGCCATACCTTCAGGACATCGAGATCGAGGCAAGATCTTTTCTATCCCTACTTGGAAAACTATTTATCTTCAAAGAAACTTGATTTCATGGAATATATATGTGATGCTATTATTACTATATTGTGAAGAAATTGTCTTCCTTGAGTATTGATATTGAAAAGAAAGGTATACGAAGATGTATATGAATATGAATATGGATATGAGTATGAGATGGATATGAATATGGATATGAGTATGAGATGGATATGTATAGAGATGATTATGCATGAAGTGAACATGCCTTATGATTAAGAGAATATGAGATAATGGTATCAGTTGTTATCTAAAGTAAATAAAAGAATGGTATCAGTTGTTATCTAGGGTTATATGATTTATAATATTTTGCTAAAGATATTCTTTTTAAATATTCTGATTTAATAAGTATTATTTGATTATTATCTACTATTTTTAAAAGTAGATGGAACAACATATATATATGTGTATATAAGAGAGCAAGATTTCTTCTACTCTTACTTTAGAAAACTATTTTATTTTTTTAAAGTAAAATGATTTCTTGGAATATATATGTTTTTCTACGATGCTATATTGCTAAGGATTTATTTCCTGATTTTGAGAATTAAAGAAAGATAGATACGAATATGGATAGAGCGAATATACTTTATGTTCTAAAGGAATATTTGACTTTAATAATTATAGAAAAGATGTATGAGTCATAAATAAAGTATTATGACATATGATTTAAAGGTGATGATAAATGTGAATGGAAATGTGAATGGAAATGATATATGTGAGTAGATAAATGATTTGACAAAAGGGGGGATTGCAACAGACTTGCGTAAGTGGCTGTGTCAGGGCTGTGTGCGACACAGTCCAGCATTTATTATTTTATTACGGCACGAAGATGCCAACGGAGGATGTTAGCAGGTGGCCTTCCTCCAGGGATGATCTTCATTCCTTCTACCGGTAGTAAAAAGAGAGCAGGTACGATTAGGCGACTGATCATCGTCCTAACGTATCAGGCGACAGCAGATATCCCCAATGTTTTTGAAAAGAAAGAGTTGACAATGGTTTTCAGATTCCTATACTGAAAACAGAATAATGATATGAGATGATGGAATTATGGTTATAGATGAAGAGAAACTGATATTATATCATTTTAGATTTCCTTCTTATAATAGTAAGTGGATGATGTATTATTAAATAAGAGCTTTATTCTTCCTTAAGGATTATAATTGATTTCTGCCTATATATGCATATATATATGTATACCTGTTCACATTTTAAATTCTAGTTTACAATATTATCTTGCTGAGCTATTATAGCTCACTCTTGCCACTTATGTATATAGCAGCTAGGTCCCATGCCGATTCTACGCACTACACCCCGCAAGAGGGTAAGGGAAAGGCGACCTTTTGAGCGAGTGCTGGCGACCATCCCCGAGGTAGTGACAAGCGAAAAGGGCTCAGTAGACTTATGTAAATTAAGTGTGTAAGTTTGTAATAAACTTTTGGTGGTTGAAATGCTTCCTGTAGAAGTATTATTCAACAATGTACTTTGTAAGATTCTGGGTATGTAATAACTGTTTAACTCTAAACTTTTAATATTGTGGATGTTGTTCTATGAGCATATGACTGGTGTGTGTGTGTATTAGTGTGGGGTCAATTGCATAAGTATTAAGTTTAAAAAAAAAATGGACTCAAGAGATATGGATATTGATCGGAAATTGGACCGTGATGACCTGGATCCTTGACCCCGGATCTAGGGGTGTCACAATACTTTACCACATGTAAAATGCATTGCAGAATTACTGAATGAATTAAATTGGGAGTTGGACCGGTGAAACAATAACTAGTCCTTTTTAAGAAACACTAGCAACTAGCTAGACAAAATTTGCTAGTTCACCTGTTTGAGACATCACCACTAGCTAGGACAGTTAGCTAGGTGTTCTTCACAACATTACAATTTTGACTAGTTAGAACAATCAACTAGTCATTCATATTGACATATCGCATAGCCCGTTTCAATTGGCTAGAACGGAATTTTAACATCGTAGCCACTGAAGAAACTTTAGGCTACTCGGACAACGAATAGAAATAAGAAGTTAGTAAGTTTGAAAAAGAAAACTACAAAATCTGAAGAGAATGTTCTAGGTATCGGAACAATCGATAACCTCTCATCAAATATTACTTATCAGTGAAACGGTCCACCCAAGGGTGCCTCCGTACCCATGCTTTATCAGATCCTACAATAGAATTAAATTCGGAATACCAATATCAAAATGATATCCTTACTATGATTTCAATGTACAATGTACAATCTCATCTTGAATAGAAGAAAAGAATTCATGAAGGATGTCTGGACATTAGATCATCCATGTCCTCAGTAATTTGTTAAATATTTATGAGCTCAAATGAAGAGTGCAAGTATGAAAGAAGCAATTAAATATCAATATTCGTTAAGTAATATTCATCGATTAATTAAGGAAATATTTGTTGAACCTTCCTTGGATAATTGAAAGAAAGTGTAAATAGGCCTGAGCCGAACAAGATCATCATAAATTTTTGAATAGAATGTTCATGGATCAAATAAAATTACTTCGGATACGTCCTGCTTTAGGGAAAGTATCTCACTGGTTGTTATTCCACAAGTTTGAAGTAGAAAGCTAGAAGGGTTACCTGATATAAACTAATCGAGGTAACAGGGTTAGTGAACAGTTTAAAATGAAGTAGTGCACCTGCCGGTAGTTACCAAAATAAGTTAATGATCATTTGTGCATCTCATTATCACCATTATGAGGGTAACTCCATCTCTTCGCCTTCGTAATACAAGACACCAACTAGTGCGTCTCTCAATCATCATCTTAAAGTCATTTATCGAGTTGGGGTTTCACAAATATATCTGTCATTTCCGTGCTTTATCTTGAAGACCAAGCTTCACATCATTCCGGGGACACCTGCTAAGTCCATAGGGTCCTACTTCATGCCTTCCGACATGAATAACAAGTGACCAGTTCCCCCTGGGAACAGATCAAAGAGATCTCTCAGGGATCTCAGTGCAGTCCATAGGTTCAGTGGCGGGTGTGTGTATGTGAACATGTACCAAAAATATTGAGGTCTACAATACATATATACGTAGTCCCTGATAACATCTCTATCAAAGGATCCCACTCTAGATCCACTGGTCTTTTCTTTTGGTAGACTCTGAGATCACTGTATCGCTCGTTACAACCATATTCAACTTCTCTTGAGTCCCTTTGTTAATTCTACTTGTTTGTTCTCTAAGTTGAACTACCATGCTCTAGCGTCCGAATCATGCGTGGAATTATCTAGCACGCTCGTCTTATGATAACATTCTCGTATAACACATGTAAAATTCGCCATCAAGGGTAATGAAATCCACAACGACATAGTGACCAACTTTCAGGTAAACCCGTTACTTATCGAAAATCGGATCTTATAGCCAAAGTAAAAGACTTTCATTATTCCAAGTACTAAGTACCCTTAATTATGTAGGGAAGTCTAAACTTCTTGATTCTTAAAATGCCGCCTCCTAAACTGTGGAGGACTATGGACCATAAAATTTATGCCAGCCTAGTCATCCGATCATGTTGGCAATATCGCCTCTACCTCAGCTGTTCTTGAGATTTCGCTCTGCTTCCTATATCATTACGTATGATAGGTCATGTACGACTCTCAAACCTCTATTCATCATTCTAAAGGTCTCTAAGGATTCTATCGACCCTGGTATAATACCTCCAGTAAACACTCCAGCCCATTCTACTCACCGGTACCTCTTCCGGTAGTCCATTAATAAGTTTACTACGATCTCGTATGTCATTCTCCTACTTAGACTTAACTCTCAACACTCTCGTTTCTGAGTATTGTAACTTATCGCTCTGATACCATTTCTGTGACACCCCCAAATCTGAGGTCAAAGATTCAGGTCGTCACATCACCATCCAACCATATCATACCTGTATTAACTTTACAACTCAACAATACATCCATCCAGACCTCAATCTTACGCACAAACAAGTTAGAGCCTCAGAAACGATAATCAAAAGTAACACTAAATATTACAATTCATCTGTACAATCCAGAATCTTACGCACTCCCACTTTTACAACTACACTTGAAGACAAGTCTTACTATTACAGTTGAAAACCTATCAGACTTACTTTGTAGTATTTATCAGGAACTAAATCATCTCCGGGGTAAATCTTCTACTCCTCTTCTGCTGGTGCGGAGTTAACCGACCAAATTCTTCTCTTTCTGAAAAGTTTTTATAAAGCAAGAATGAGCTACATAATGCTCAGCAAGTTCACCATTTTGAAAAATAATAATGTGGTTTATTTCGAAAACATTCCCAACTGTATGGGTATATATCTCAGGTTTCAAAACATAATTGGACAATATATATGTCCGAGGTTGAATAAAACTTCTATACTCACCAAGGAACTTTAAGAATAACATATGAACCCTTTATAAGGTTCCCATTTCAATATATCTCAAGTTTGAAAATATATACATATGAGTATATCATTTTCGGCAAAACACTCTACGGTTAACATACTGTACAGGGAATACATCATTGCAAACCTCTTTCCTTCCATTAGCTTAGAAGGTTTCTCATTCAAAAACATTTCATTCTTTGAAATAATTGCAAGAGTGCACTAACACGTGCCAATCTTTATAGAAAATCTTGCAGTTCTAGATACTGCACGATGTCAATATTTTTCTTATCAAAAACCACACTATCGGCAACTTGGCACTTAGGCCCAAGAAGCGGTGTTTGAGTATTTTTCCAAAGTGGAGGATGGGACTGGAAGAAAACATAAAAAACCTGACAAGGATTGACGATGATCAGTCGCCACAACCAAGTCCAACAATCCGCGGGTCTTCTCTACCGGTAGAAGGATAGAAACTACATCCGTAACTATCCTCGGGTGAAAACTACATCCGTAATCACCCTCGATGAAAACTACATCCGTAATCATCCTTCGGCAACACCTGGGCCGGAATAATAATTGATGGACCGCCTGGCTCACGGCTGCTTACACATCCCAGGAATCGTTCGTCAACGATTCCCACACCTGCCAGAGTCCCCTTTTTCTTTTTCTTTTAAAAACTTTATTTTGATTGAAAATTGAGTAGTTGAGGTCCGACATCAGTCGACCGATAATTCTTGAAATCGTACAAGAAGCAAAACCTGACCGGGGGTTTTCGAAAATGTTTTGGGTTCGAAAGAGTTCGAGTTTGAAAATGCTAAAGGTATCTTGGATTAGTCTCGTTTTTAAAATAATAAACAATAATTAATAGACAATATTTTGAGATTTAATATGAATAACTAATAAAATAATTATTTAATGAAGATAAGTTTTTAACCCGAGATAGATATTTTTGAGTATTTTTAACAACGTAAAATAATAAATACCTAAGTGTACGATACTTCCCGAATGACTCTTCGGGTTTTCGCAATTTAATCACGATACAATAATATACCGCTCCCCGGTCAATAGTATATTTGGACCGCTACGACCTCTATTGCTAGAGTCGTTGTCCGATGAAACATTTTCATTCTAAGTTCAAGGGTGTACAAACACATATGTATATATCTCAATTTCAACATGATCTCATAAAGCGTAGGCATATAGTACGTTTGGAAACTACAAACACAACAGTGAAAAATTCTTATGTATAAGTTCTTGAAAAGTAAACTTGCATAGGTAAAATCAAGAATATAATCTTTTAAAAATAAATACTTAGGGTTGGAAAACTTGCCTTGGTAGGGTGGGGTGGTCGAGCTCGCGACGTGGAACGAATATCTATACATAATCAATATTCGTACGTTAGTGCCTTAACAACGCTACTTAATCATAAGGTTTAAAAGATGTAAGACCAACTTAACGACTCCACTTATGACCACTAACTCCCTCATATGACCGTGTCACCATATTATCACATTCGTTACCCATTCGACTCAAATCTATTCCTCAAACTCAAAATTCAAGTGAATATTCTTAAAACTACTTTAAACTAATCCCCTAAGTGGTTTTTCACTTGCGCACACCTCGCTCTAACATTTTTATAAAATTGAAAAATATATATTTTAATCCAATTCTTTTTGGGTAGCCTTCACACTGCAATTACTAGCTCTCCTAATTTTTCCATGATCCTACATAAATTTTTAGGGGTTTAAAGAGGGCTCACAAGTGGACCATTTAGTGCAGTTCGGATTCCAGAACCACTCTTCACTTCTCAGGCCATAACTCAAAATCTACACATCACCTAGTTATGAACCTTATATTTCTGGAAACTACATTCAAATACCTTTCTAACCATATGTATTAGACCCTCGGGAGACAAGTTTAAGGGGTTCAAAAGTCCACTGCAAGGCAGTACATACTCCCAGACTTTTTACTCAGCACACATCTTTATTTAATCCTTCAAGAACTCAACTTATACATCATATCTACCATTAAAACCACCAAGTCTCATCTCTATAACATACATGGGGTCACATACTCTAAGCACAAGCTTTAAAATCACATCAACCACATATAACCTCAATATTTTCATCGTCCATAACTCATATAACCAAGATACGCATTAATACTCCTAGATCTAACATTAAAAACCATAAACACTTCATGACTAAGAAGGGTTTGGAGTTTTATACCTTCTTGAGTAGCTAAAGACCTTGGGTGAGCTTTACAACCACTAAGAACACTTGGATGAGCCTTTAAAGACCTTAATCCTTCAAGATCTAAAGGATAAACAAGTTTGGTTAATATTCACCCACCCTTCAACAATTTATAACTCAAAATCTAATGGATGGATGGGGTTGAAATTAATACCATACCTCTATAATGATGCAAGGAGGCTATGTGATTTTTGCTAGAGCTTGAAGATGATGGAAAGATGAAGAGAAGAACTCTCTTCTCCTCTCTTCTATGGTTCGGCCGAGAGCTTCTACAAGGGGGGGGGAGAGAGTTTGTTTTGTGTTTTGTTTGAAAAGAAATAAAATGAGATGAGTGATATGAATTATTGTGGGGGTTAGATAAGGTTCACATGTTGCCAAGCTAGGGGTCTAGGTTGTCTCCCCATGCCCTATTGTCCCCTAGGTTGCAACACCCATCACACATGTCACTATTCACTTCTACTTTATGCTTTTCTAGTTTCTTTTCCTAACTAGCTAGTTACATGACACTTGCATGTAATTTCTTTCCTTGTATTATTATTTCTCCACCGATGGTTGTCACTTAATCCTTAATTCTTATCGTATCATAATTAATTCCTCGTAATAATATTTTATTGCGTAGAGATTTCCCTCGTAATTTCATAAGTACTTATTTTGTGTAAATTCCTTAAATATCCATAACCCCTTGTCATAGTCTCAAAAGATCTTTTAATACTCTAATAACTCTCAAATCCCAAGTTTTATAAATCTTACTAGCAATAAGACTCTTGCCTTCAGCAATCTTCCCTTTTCCTTACACAGTGAATGTAACAACATAAATTTCTCAGATAATCCATTCCATTAAACAACATGGGTGACTCAAAAGGTTCCAAATTCACAATGTCATGTGATATTATAAAAAAAGAATATTACAAAAATTAGGGGTCTTACAGAGTAGAAATGTCAGTATTGACAGTTGTGTCAGGAACTGATGACTTGTCAGGAGTAATAGAGACATCAGAAATAGTATCTGTATCATCAGTAAGATTCTGTATCTCCATAGGAATATAAAAACTGCTCTTGTTGATTATCTTTCTTTTCTTCTTTGGCTGTTCAGGACTAGTCAAAGCTTCAGTAGCAATAGCAGCAACTTCCTTTTTCTTCATAATTTTTGAGATAGGTAGATTATCATCACCATCAGAATCAGAATCCACCTGTTGTAAAAATTTCCTCTTTTCCCCTATTTCTTTATACACTCCAGCTTCAATCAGTGACTCACCAACCTTAAGCACAACCTTTTTAACAACCAGGACCCCTTGTTCACTCTCTTGTAACTTCTTTTGAGTGAGGGTGTGACTGGAGAAATCCTTTGATCCTGCTTGTCTTCCAGACACATCAGATCTAGCTAATTTCTTTGCTTTTACAGCTGATGCCTGTTGAGAGACATCAGAGGTGGTTGAGTGTTTGGAAAGCTGTTTGGGTTGTGTGCTTGTGTCAAGAACAGAATGTGTAGTGTCCTGTTCCATAGCACTTGTTGCAGGACCATAATAAGTAGACATCCTCTTTTTCAAAAGAGACCATACCTCATCAGGAATGAAGGCATTGCCCTCAAAGCGATTGGTTTTATCAGAATTAACCAACATTTTTACATTATTTTCAGATATCTTACAGATAGGCAATAATGTATCATCTGAAAAGGTAACACTGGGATAGAGATGTGAAAATATCAATTGAAAGAATCTAATAAAACACACATATCCACATTTATCTAACTTCCTAGCCTGTAGAGCCTTAAGTACAAAAGACCCATAATCAAAAGGAGTATCATGGATAACAGAATACCCAATTTGAACTGATCCTGATGGTAGAGCATCAAAGTTTGAAACCTTGTTCAAGAAGCACCGACTGATGGTGTCAAAGAAAAAATTCCATTCCTTCTTGAGCTTTGTTCTATATAGAGTAGCAAACTTCTTGATTTCACCATTATAACCCAACTTTGAGATAAAATCAAGTAGGGTCGAATCAAACACAGCATCAGGAATCACACCATTTAGTGATGGAATGTGAAGAGCTTTTTCAACAATTTCTGTGTGACTTTGTATGTAATTCCATTACATTCAAAAGACATAGAAAGCTTTTTTGATACACACTCCTGAGCAAACTTCATTGTTTTCCAAACCTGCATCACAGACTTAAATGAAACTTTTGCAGGTTGGGTTAGAGCAAAATTCAAAGGTCATGAAGCTAGGAAATCCTGAATGATATGAAAATCATTAGGAAATTCATGATGGTCTAACAGAGCGGTGAAGTTTTTTGGAGCAAAGGTTACCCCATTTATGATTGTTTGCTTGTTAATGAAAGTAGAAACCTCCATTTTAATTGAGTGATTTAGAAAATTTGAGAATTTGAAAAACTAGGGTTCGTGGTCGTACAGAGAGAGAGAGAGAATAAATTACTGATGTAACGAGAATAATGATTAATTTATAAAAGATTGTTTTTTTTGTTTAATTAATTAAACAAAATTACTCTCATGTACAGGTGTCAGTAACTGATTTGTGCACAGAGTTAGTGGACAATGGACGTGGGTAAGTGGTGATATTTGCACGATAATTTATGTGTATCTATATGTATATATCGGTGAGTGAGATACACGCGTTCAAAATGATATCCTGCAAATACTTAACATATTTTGTGATATTGATTAAAAAGAATAGCAATGAATTATTTAATTTGCAAAATTAAATAAATCAAATATCACAATGTTAAAATACCTGGTCCCGGTAACTAGAGAATACGAAACATTTCATGTTCTCTAGAGTCTCTCACCTCTATTTAACATGCTTAAGATGCATCCATTATGTTTTTAACATGTAAACCTCATCAAAAATCCTTCAAAGAAAACACCTTAGTAAAGATGTCAAACCTGATTATCAAGGAGAAGAACCTTCATCTCGTAGAGAATAGAGATATTCTCAGTTATACTCGTGACGAGTTCGAAGCGATGGATTGGGAAAGACAGCTCGAGACACTATGGTTACAGATGGACGCTTGTCTCGAGGAGATCGAGAAAGAAAAGCATGTAAAAGAAATAGATATTGATGTGGCTCTCCAGATGACATTGGAATGGATTTCCTCTAAAGCATCCTCATCCAAAACCTCCAACCATTGTTAATGAATATGTCAGCAAAAATAACCTTATCCCATTAACCACCACCGAAACAAAGTGGCAAAGATGGGATCTGGGATAGCTACTAGCAATGGAGTGGTTTGGAGTTTCCTTTTCCTTTAGCTGTTTGATAGATTAGTAGATAGAGAAAAAAAAAGATTTGATGTATGCATGTAATCTCTTTCTAATTATCAATTAAAAATCCTGTTTATCAATTATGATGTTTTGTACTGTTTCTGTTATTAACTGTTCTGATTAGCATAAAAAATTATGAAGTTTTAAACAGATGAATCAGAAGTTCAAAAACATTAATCATAATCAAATCAAGAATACAAAACCATCTGTAAATCTTGAAATTCATCATACTGATAAACGAACCGTCGCGTCAGGATTTGACCAATTATCAGGATTTTGACCAAGTCAAGGTTTGACTTCGATCAGGATTCTCTCATCAGGAATTGACAACCATCAGGATTTGATGATCATCAGTAATGTCTCTCTGCTTGTTTTCTCAAAAACTTTCATAGTTCACCATTCCAAGTTCATTCACCAACTTTGTAAAAGTGGCCTCAGGAAGTGGCTTGGTGAATATATCAGCTAGCTGTTGATCAGTAGGAACAAAATGTAGCTCAATTGTCCCTTCCTACTTGTTCCCTTATGAAATGATATCTGATACTAATATACTTAGTAAGAGAATGTTGAACTGGATTTCCTGTCATAGCAATAGCACTTTGGTTATCACAATTAATAGGTATTTTTGAATATGACAAACCATAGTCCATTAGCTGATTTCTCATCCACATTATCTGAGCACAACAGCTTCTTGTAGCTATGTACTCAGCTTCTGCAGTTGATGTTGAGATAGACTTCTACTTTTTACTGAACCATGAGACTAATCTACCTCCCAGAAACTGACAACTGCCTAAACTACTTTTCAAGTATCACAAGCCTAGAGATGGAGTGCCTTTCAAGTATCTGAAAATCCTTTTCACCGCAATGAAGTGTGGTTCTCTGGGATTTGCCTGAAATCTTGCACATAGACAGGTTGCATACATGATATATGGTCTACTTGTAGTTAGATATAAGAGTGAGCCAATCATACCTCTGTAGTTAGTTACATCTACTTTAGTATCTTGATTAGGATCAAGCTTTGTAGCTGTAGCTATAGGAGTTGAAGCAGTAGCACTGTCTTACATGTTAAACTTCTTTAACAAATTCTTTGTGTAGTTTGACTGATTGACAAAAATTCCATCATCATTCTGTTTAACTTGCAGACCTAAAAAATAACTCATTTCTCCCATCATGCTCATTTGATATCTAGACTGCAGTAGCTTTGAAAACTTCTTACAAAGCTTTGAATTAGTTGACCCAAATATGATATCATCAACATAAATTTGAACTAACATCAAATCCTAACCATGATTCAAATAAAACAAGGTTTTATCAATTATACCTCTTTTGAATCCACTTTCCAGTAAGAATTGAGCCAAAGTTTCATACCAGGCCCTTGGGGCTTGCTTTAGTACATAAACTGCTTTATCCATTCTATAGACATGATTTGGATATTTAGGATCAATGAAACCAGGAGGTTGCTCAACATATACCTCTTCTTCCAATTCTCCATTGAGAAAAGCACTCTTACATCCATCTAGAAAACCTTGAACTTCTTGTGGGCTGCATATGCAAGAAAAATCCTGATGGCTTCTAGCCTTGCAACAGGAGCAAAAGTCTCATCATAGTCTATTCCTTCATGTTGAGAATACCCCTTTTGCAACTAGCCTTGCTTTATTCCTTACAATGGTGCCATCTGAATCTGTCTTGTTTCTAAACACCCACTTTGTACCCACAATTGACCTGCCTTTTGGTCTTGGTACCAGTTTCCAGACTTCATTTTTTCAAATTCATTCAGTTCTTTTTGCATTGCTGTAAACCAATCAGCATCCTTGAGTGTATCTTCAACTTTCTTAGGCTCCTCCTTTGATAGAAAGTTATGATAAAGACATTCATTTTGAGTTACACTTCTGGTTTTAACACCTGCATCAGGATTCCCAATAATTAAATCAGGAGTATGGTTTTTGGTCCATTTCCTTGCTGATGGTAAATTATTTCTTGAATTGGATGCCCCCTATATTGGTGTTATCTTCAAAAGAACTAGAATCAGTAGAAGCTCCCCCTGAGATAGTGCTATCTCCTTCTGAAGTACTATCAGGATTATCACTTGAATCTATTTCTGATGAACCTCCTTCTAATGCTTGAGTTGAATCAGTATTGATGGTGTCTTGATGTTGCTCCCCCTCAACATTTGCATTATTGGCCTCGCCATCAGTAATTGGTGCATCATCAGGAATGGGTGGATCGTCAGGATCTGATAGGATATCACTATCTGATATAGATTCATCAGAATTCTTGGTAGCTTCATTTGCAAAAATCAAGTTGTCATGTGAGTCTTCAGCAATTCCTGTTATCTTCTTATCATCAAAAGATACATTGATAGACTCCATGACTGTCTATGTTTCTAGATTGTAAACTTTAAAGGCTCTTGAAGTTGGATAGCCAATAAAGATGCCTTCATCAGCTTTAGTCTCAAATTTTCCTAGCTGTTCAGGATGAGGTCTCAGAACAAAACACTTGCAGCCAAACAAATGCAGATGCTTCAGACTTGGCTTCTTTTCTTTAATCATTTGATAAGGAGTCACACCATGTATGTTGATTAAAGTAATGTTCTGAGTATAGCATGTTGTGTTGACTGCATCTGCCCAGAAATATGTAGGTAATTTAGCATCCTCAAACATAGTTCTGCCAGCTTCAATGAGAGTTTTGTTCTTTCTTTCAACTACTCCATTTTGCTGGGATGTGCCAGGAGTAGAGAATTGTTGAACTATTCCCTTGTATTTGCAGAATCTTGACTTTATGCTTTGTGCCAGTTTCAATGAGTCTCACATGGTCCAAAAGTATCTCAGCAGTTTCATCTTTTCTGTGCAGAAAATATACCCAGGTAAATCTAGTATATTCATCAACAATGACTAGAGTATACCTTTTCTTACTGATGGACATTATGTTGACTGGTCAAAATAAGTCAATGTAAAGCATGTGATATGGTTCAACAATTGAGGATTCAGTTTTATTTTGAATGATGTCCTTCTCTGTTTAGCCTTTTGACAAGCATCACAGAGTCCATCAGGAGTATACAATGCTTTTGGTAATCCTCTCACCAAATATTTCTTAACCAACTCATTGATGTTGTTGAAGTTGAGATGAGAAAGCTTCTTGTGCCAATTCCAACTTTCATCTACTGAGGCTTTACTAATGAGATATGTGGAGGGACCATCAGTATTGGTGTAGATGTTGGCTTCATAAATGTTACCATGTCTTTGACCAGTTAAAACAATCCTCCCAGATGCTTTACTGACTACTTCAAAATGAGTATCATTGAAGTTAACATGATAACCTCTGTCTGTGATTTGACTAACATTAAGTAGATTGTGTTTGAGTCCTTTTACTAGAGCTACTTTTTCAATGATGAAATTTCCAATGATTATATTGCCATATCCCAAAGTTTGTCCAATGTTTCCATCTCCATAAGACACAGTTGGGGCCAGCTTTCTCCTCAAATTTTGATAGCAGGGATTTGTTTCCAGTCATGTGTACAGAGCATCCACTGTCCATGACTAACACATTTTTCTTTTTACCCTGCAATCAGAAACAAAGAAAACTCAGTTAGAATTTTTAAGAACCCACACTTGTTGGGTTCTATTTGCATGCACTTTAACATTATTATCAGCAGAAGTCTTTTTGACAAAAGCAGTCCTGTCTGGAATGATTCCATTATAGTTTGCCTTGTCAGTATCTGAGTTAGAAAATGCATGCTTTTTATTGACATTATTCTTAACTTTACCAGAAATTGTACTTTTATTGAATTTAGGCAAAGACTCATAATAATTGTAGTACAAATTATTGTATTCTTCACATGTATAAATAGAATGCCATTTACTACCACAATGAAAATAGGGATTCTGTGGTTTATAAAATACTGATTTATTCCTAATGTCAGACTTAGGAACAACAATCAATAGCAAGATGATTAGAATTACCACAGTTAAAGCATACTTTTCTAGGTGCATTTGAAATATACTTATAATTATTCTCTTTGTTTATTCCAACTTTACCATTCCTGTTTCTCTTAGCAGTAGCTGTTTTCTTTCTATCTGTGACTTTACAGATTCTGTCTCTCAGTTTTTTCTTAGATAAAAGACCTACATTGTTAGGATTTGTCATCTTAACAGTTGTAGACACACTCTCTATATTTTGTTTAGTAGAAGTTGATCCCTTTTCAGTAACTGAATTGGAATCTTTACTATATACAAAATTGACATGTTTAATGTTGGATTTGGTGTTGTCTATAACATGTCTGTAGATCTTTGTATTTGCCTTATCATTCACTACAACTTTCTGTTTCAGTTTCTGATCATTTTCTGGCTTATAACCTAGACATTCTTTCCAGTTTTTATCAGTAATTATTCCATGTGTTTTCTTTCCAGAGTGTGTCCAGGTTCTGAGTTTCTCATTAGCATCTTCAAGTGCAGTACATCTAAACTCCATTTCTAGTTTCATGTGCCTAGCCCTATCACATTCATTTTGTACTTCTTGCATAAAGAGTAACTCAGCTTCTAGATGATCATTTCTATTAGACAATTCTGACATCTCAGATATGATTCTAGCATTTTCAAGAGATTGACTTCTAAAGCTAATATGTAGAAACTTTAGAAATGATCTCAACTCAGAAACATTATCAGTATCAAAATCAAAAATAGTTTCAGGTACCTTATTATCAGGAGCAACAATCTCATCAACATTTGCCATCAATGCATAGTTCACCTTTTCCTCTTCAGATTCTGAGGAAGAGTCCATCCAATCCTTGCTTGATGAGATAAGAGCTTTGGTCTTGGCCTTTTTGCATTCAGTTGCAAAGTGACCCATTCCATCACAGTTGTAGCATTTAACCTTTGACTTGTCAAACTTGCTACCTTTGCCTTCATTCTTCTTGTACCTGTTCTTGTCAGCATTGTAAGGTTTCTTCTGAAAGTTGCCTTGTCTTCTAGCCTTTCTGAACTTCATCTTCTTCAAGCGTTTGACTCTCATAGCAACCATTTCCATCATGTCAGAATCAGTAAAATCATCATCAGTATCAGTATTGGCATCAGGATCTGATGATGTGCCATCAGGATTTGACTCAACAACTCTACTTCTTCTGCTTGAAACCTCCACAGCTTTTCCTTTTGATTTTGATTTAGCATTTAAAGCAACAGCCTTTGCCTTGTTTCTTTTCTTGTTCTTCCTCTGTTGAACCTCAAGATCATGAGTTCTAAGCATTCCATACACCTCATCAAGAGACACAGCACTGAGATCATACTGGTGTCTAATGATAGATGTTTGAGTATCCCATTCCTCAGGTAAAGCTCTCAGAAACTTAGTATTCGACTCCTTTGGATCATACTCTTTGCCTACTAGGGATAGATTATTCAGTAGTGTCAAAATTCTATCATACATATCAGTGAGGCTTTCATCAAATTTTGCATCAAACTGTTCATACTCTTGAATCAACAGAGCCCTTCTGCTCCTTTTGATAGATTCAGTGCCCTGACATTGAGTTTCCAAAGTTTCCCAAATCTCCTTAGCAGTTTTACATGCTATCACTCTGTTTGATATGATAGCATCAAGGCTATTTTGAAGGATATTCTTCACCTTTGCATCTTTGAGTACTTCAGCCTTTTCCTCAGGAGTCCATTTAGCCTTTGTCTTCTGAACATAGTGTTCAGGCACAGTCTCTGTTCTAGCAACCAGTCTCTTAGGAATATATGGACCGTCATATATCCTATCCAGATAGTTAGGATCAGTGGCCTCCAGATACATCAACATCTTTACCCTCCATGTAGGGTACTCAGACTTTTTGAGGACAGGGATTTTAATGCTTTCATACTTGCTCGTCGACATCATAATATCGTTTCTGATTGTGATTAATTAGTTTGCTATTATACCAATTGTTACCCAGTAATAATCAATTGTAGAAGGGGGGTTGAATACAATTTTATAAGATTTTCGACTTTAGCAATAATAATAACACAAGTATGAATAAATAACAGCTTTATTAACTCTAATATAAAACTGTTACAAACTCTCTCAAGAAATTATGATGTTCTTGAGAGCTGCTAGGTTACAGGATATCTCATGTAGGCGATTACAATTAAGTAAAACCTAAACTGTGTTTATATACATCACACATCTGCCCTATCAATTACAATATATGTCAAATCAATTAACAACTGTTTATAATACATATCCTAACTGATAGCTACGATCCTATAAAATAGGAGTCGATAAATCAATCTTCCTTGATCTCTGGACTAATGTAAATCTTCATGTAATCCTGATCAGCTTCCAATCCTGATAGCAACCTAATACTGACGTTGCAATCCTGATGACGTCAGCATCAGTATCTGATCAGTAGTCCAGATCCTGATATCACTTGAATCAATATATAACACAATGATTGTTCTTTATTTATGGACTCTAAAGTTGTGATTCATGCCTTCCTTTCACTTCAACCTTTATTCAAACCTTTCTCATCTGTATTCTGCCACTGTAGAAACCTCTATCACCTCAAACAGAATCCACTATCTTGATTACTACATTGTCGCTTGATCAAACGAATGAACTTCTTCCATTGTAGTATAACAACAAAACTGTAGATTGACTTTATCTTCTTTCTCTTGATAGTTGAAACATTTTGAGATCCATGGGGCAGTTGATATACTATTTACTATTACATTCTTGTTTAAGTTGAGTTGAATCATCGATGTTTACAAATAGGATTAAACATATGAATTTCAATACGATTCTATATCCAAATCAATGAACCGATATAACAGAATCCTATAGATCTAACTTTTAAGATGCCGGATGCCAAAATAAAGAACCTACTCTCACAAAGAGAAAGAACAAAGCCTAATATATGGGTAGACAAAATCCATTAACGGGGTACCAGACTCTCAATAAAGATATATATTTATTGATAAACAAAGTAAAATCAAGGAAAGGAAACAGTAGTTATCATTCATAAGTAAAAAATACAAAATCCAATATATTAGTAGATAAAATTCACAAACGGGGTACTAGACTCTTAGTAAATAGAGATATTTATTAAAAAAGAAAGCAAAATCAAGAAAAATAATAAAATGGGGGTTTATCATCAAGCAAAACGCTAATGTCAGCCCCTAAACTTTAGTTAAGTATTTTTTGGGAGAGGAGGAGAGAGATGAACGACTACAACCTTCGTTACAAAAATCATTATTATTAATAACTAGATATGTTTGTAAAGATCCATGTATTTATTTAACCCATTCTTAATTATGGAAAATCTACATATTAATTTAAATATCATTAATGTCAATTATAAAGTTTATGGTAAGCTCATTAATAAAAATTTGAATTAATCTTTTAATTCCGGTAAGTTCTTCAATGCATATCATCATACAATACATACAATAAAATATTTTATTTGAAATTATCTTTAAATGTTTTTGTTATAATAATAAAAAGATAACCTTTTATTTAATTGATAGTATTTCTTTCATAATTACAATTAGAAATATACAATTTTTAATTTTTTAATTAACTAATGATTTTATTATATTTATAATTTTTATAAAATTATTTTTTGAAATACCCGTGTGCGTAGCACGGGCTATAATCTAGTCATTATTAATAACTAGATAGGTAGATACATATAAAATTATATATTATTTCTAATAAAAGGTGCCATTTTTAATTTTTTTATTCTTGAATTAAAGTGTTAGTATTTGTTACCCAGTAATGAACAATTGTAGAAGGGGGGTTGAATACAATTGTATAAGATTTTCGACGTTTAACAGAAATGATAACACAAGTATGAATAAATAACAGCTTTATTAACTCTGATATAAAACTGTTACAAACTCTCTCAATAAATTCTGATATTCTTGAGAGCTGCTAGGTTACAAGATATCTCGTGTAAGCGATTACAAAAATATAAAATCTAAACTGTGTTTATATACATCACACAGCTGCTCTATCAATTACAAGATATGTCAAATCAATTAACAACTGTTTACAATACATATCCTAAATGATAGCTACGATCCTATAAAATAGGAGTCGACAAATCAATCTTCCTTGATCTCTGGACTAATATAAATCTTCATGTAATCCTGATCAGCTTCCAATACTGATAACAACCCTAATACTGATGTTGTACTACTGATGACATCAGCATCAATATCTGATCAGAAGTCCAGATCCTGATATCACTTGAATCAACATCTAACAATCTCCCCCAATTTGTACTTTGTAAAATAAAGCACAAATTCCTTGATTCAGTGATGTCAAAAACTCAAGACAAAATATCTTCTAGAAATCATCAGGAACAGTTTCTGAAATTCTTTGATAGTAAAGATTCATCTTCAAGAAATCTGACAGCAACTATTCTTCCTTGCTTTCGAGAATTTGAACCAGTTTCTTCTTCAGATTCTTGAGTTCTTCAACTTCCTCATTAATCTGATAAATAGCTGCCCTGAGATTCTGTATTGAGCTTCTAGGTAAATATAATTCTCCCAATAGTATATATATAAACTCCTTCCCATCAGGATTAAGAGACAATTATTCCACACCAAAGTATTCTTCCTTAACAGCAGTGCCTCTTTGCATTTCAGTTTCTTTGCCTCTAGAATTTAAGTACATGGGAGTATAGTTACCATCATACCTTGTTCCTCCATCCAGAACTCTCTGTCTGATAGTTCTGAGAATCATACTATACCAGTTCTTGTAGATTTCAATCTCTTTAACTTTGATTCTTTTACCCTTGAGCAGATAAAGAACATATTTCAGTTCCTTGGTAGATTTGCATAACAATTCATCAATAGTTAATTTCTTGACAGTCTTGTCTTTCATAAAGTACAGCAAATTCTTTACCTTCTTAGCACCAGCATGACAATCAGCAATAATAGCAACAGCTTCAAGTTTCCACAGATGATCAGCAGTTAATTCCTCACCAATATTGTCAACTAGAGCATGTTGATTTGTCTGTGCAGTAGAAATGATTTGATCTTTACCAAAACCAATACCTCCTCTGGTTTTAGGTTCCAGTGCCTTCAAAGTAGATTGCATTCTAGACCAGAGTGGCGAAGGATTTTTAGACTCAACTTCATCAATTAGAGAAAGTTCTGGCATTGATCCACCATGTTTAAAAACAGCTGGTCCATTATAATTCTAATCACTGATCTTCTGCCATTTATCACCTTTCTTTTTTATTTGTGAGTTATCTTTCTGTTTCTCCTGAACTTGTCTTGTGATATCATACCACAGCCTCATGTTAGACTCTTTTATACTCTTTTCATAGTCCTTGGTTGCTTTAATTTCAGCATCCCTTGCTTTTTCTCTGATCTCCTTCTCTTTTTCAAATCTTCTGAACCTTTCCTTTAAGATATCAGCTTAAGGAATAACAGTTTGAACTGTTTCAACAACAACATTCTGTGCTTTCACAACCATTTTACTCTTCCTTAATGTCAACTGATTTTCCTCTTCTTGTTGATCATCATGTAAAGTAGCCTCCATAGAATGTGGAATTAATTCATAGGAAAAATAGAAATATCAGCATGTATCTCCTCTATCCTTACGCCACTAGCCTTATTTTGAATAGGCTTCCTTCCTCTTCCTCTAATTGTAGTAGGAGTCTTCTTAAAACTATTCACAAGTTTTTTCTGTTCAATTAGAATTTCTTCTTTTGACAGATTAGGAAAGTCAGTCTTCTTCAGCTAGCACAGAAAGAGCTGACTTTGCATTTGCTAGTTCAACTCTTTTATCTTTATGAAACAAATGAAGAACCTTACCAGTGTCAGTATCAAGTTCATGAAAGAAAGGTTTAGCAGCTTCTTTATTTTCATCATCAATGTACACATCATCCTCAGGAGTTGTTGACAATTGACCTTGACTAGGTGTCAGAAACTGTTCTTCTGTCATGACTTGAGATTGTACCATTATCCTTACTGTCTTCTTTCCAGATCTAGAAACATGAGTTAACTGCCTTGTTTGAGTTTTGGATTGACTTTTCCTTGTTACCAGTGCAGCATCAGAGGTTTCATCTCCATGAGTCTGAGCACCACCACCACTTCCAGAAGTATCATCTTCCTTTCTTACAAGTAGATCAGGTGTGCATTTTGTTTTGACTACCTTCTCCCCCTTTTTGACATCAGGATCAGTCAATAAAGATAGAATAAGTTGGAGAGAGGCTTCAATGTTGACAACTTTGCTTTCAAGAGAATCAAGTCTCTTATTAGTTTTCTCAACCTCTTTTGTCAGAATCCGAACCTGAGAACTAGTAGCAAATAATTCGAACTTGTTCAGTAGCTCAGCTCGAGTATGTGCATGAAAATCCTTAACAGAAGCAATTTCAGTTTGAAGACCTTTAGAAAGGATAGTAGACATTTTCACAACATTTCGTAGAGGAGCATTTTCAGTCAGAGTTTTAGCAACATAGTGAGCATGACCTTGAGGATTTTCAAAAGAAATAGTTTCTCTAGGACTAGCCCAGCTACTTTCCCATTCATAACTGCTAACGCGTTCAGCATTCTCTCCAGTTCCAGTATCATGAATGATCTCAGGTTGTATCAAGCCTCTTTTATGTGCAGCTGTACCCTCTGTAGCTTTACTAACAGGTTCCATAAATTTGCTGGAAGATCCATGAGTGGCACCAAGACTAGCATGAATGGCTTCTTTGAGCTATGCTGTCTCAGGATCATCCTCATCATCATCATTATCTGAGCTATCACTATCATTAGCATCAGGAACATCATCATTTTGATTATCATCAGGATTCAGAATACCCTTTAATTTCAAATCAGCAGAAGAAGAAGCTGAAATATTCTGAGGACCTGCATTTAGAATAGAAATAATTCCTAAATCTCTCTGTTCTTTTAAAGTGATCTCATCACTTCTCACTATTTTGCCTAAGTTACTTTCAAGAGTAACTGCTACCTCACTAGAAGTGAGTAACTTCTCACTCTTATCTACCTTTCCTTTTGCCAGTAGAGGAGACTGCCTCTCTTCACTCTTCTTTTTCTCTAATTGTTTACTCTCATTCTTACTTGAAAAGTTCTGGGTCGACAAAATCAAAGAAATAAGAGGTGGCTGAGAAGAGTTGACTGTAGTCATACAAATAGAGGTATCCTTATATCAGGTCTATCTGTAATTTTGACGCCCACCCGACCCGGGGCCTAGATCGGAGGGTCACCGACACACTCTAGATGCAAACACCCTAAATAGGAAATATACATATAACATGCTGACTGGCCTCACTCTACTATCCAAGATCTTTTACAGGTAATGGTATGAAACAAGCAAGCCATCGTCCAACTAATTATTATTACAAACCTAAATTTAAAATATAATATTATTACAGACGAAAGTTCTCAAAAGTTCTACTGCCAGTCCTCACAACTAACTAAAGATCTCCTCACTGAGCTGTTATTGCATCTACCTCGGGAGCTATCTCAAAACGAACCAACTCAGGGCCACGGTAAGTGCGCTTCCTTGCAGTTTGGATTGTACGAACCATGATTCTTAGATTACTGTCAAAAGGGTTAGACAAAATAATAATAATGAGCCAACGCTCAGCAAGTAAATAAAGATCTCAACTGAAAGCAGTATAACAGGGTACTTCAACTGACGACAGTAATTCAAGATATGGTATGATTAATTGAAAAATAGTAACAATGATCTTAATACAAGAATTTGGCAGGAGACTAACTGATAACGGGATAGCAATAGATATTTCAAAACTGTGTAAAGTAATTGACATTTCAATCAGTAAACCAATTTCATTTCACAGTAAATTAAAAGTAATCATCACTTTAAGAAAACTAATTGGAGGTTTTTACTTCATAACAGACAATACGGGTGATCAACCCATAAAGTCCCCATACCGGACACAGCGTCCCTCTGGACATTAATCCTCTCATTAGGATAGCTTGGGTTCCCAAGAGGCAACACATTGGCCTATAAAGGTGTCGAACTAGACAGACCAGAACTACATTAATACATACACAAAACGACGGAACCAGTATTACCCGTTTGCCCCGTCTCTCCAATCGTCACGAATCCGTGGAAACCATTTAGACGGAGTTCCTAACATTTTATTAAAAACTTATTTTAAAACATTAGGCTTTGCAAAACTTTTTTTAACTTCATAAAACATTTTAATACTTAATCTTTTCTACTTCGAAGTACCTTCGACTCTCTGATAACAGATCAGCCCAATCTAAGTAACTTCGAAGTATTTTAAGAAAACGACTCATTTTTATTTGCAATGATAATAGTCAAAATGTTTGACTAAGTTCTCTGATATCAATGAAATAGGGATACAAGTCTGAATCAAGAAAATATAGACTCAAAGGCATTAAGGCAGTTGATCATATTTCAAGTTTAAAGTATAGTATTATGGATAATTAAGTTTTTGAATCAGTGGTTAGGTTATAAAGAAGTTTATAAAATTTTAGGGACAACATAGGTTAAACTGGACACGGACATAGGTCAAGTAGAACACTGGTTTATCCGTCAATCAATAGGGTTTAATATAGCAAGCTATTTGGCATATATGGTCAAGAAGCAATTAAAAAGAGTTATGCTGTTTTAGGGTTTACAGTTTATGAAACAGTCGTGGACAGAATTCTGGTTGCATGAATAGATAGGATAAGCAAGATTTATGATTAACATGGTATAAGATAGGCATGCTTGAATCAACAAGATATATCAGTTCAGGAATGTAAACTTCAAGAAAAGACAGAGTTACTTGCCTCCGGTAGAATGCAACAGCTAACAGCTCAGTCACTGGTACTCGATCTTAGCCTTTCCTTTATCACTAGGTCCTACGTCCTTCTTATCTACATAAACCATAGTCACTACTTTAGAATACTATACTTCTTAATCGTCTAATCCTGTTCTACCCAAACGATTCTTATATCGCATCACCACTTAACATATATGTATCACATTCCTATTACGTAATTCAATAAGATCAGATAAGCACGTAGCCACATAGTATCTGTAACATGTAATCACATAAATCACTTAAATACTTAACACATATTGTCAACTTGACTTGTAAACAACTTATACTTCTATATCATAAATTTTACTTATAATTTTAACGAAAATCGGGCAGAGTTTCCTCTGTTTATAGGACTATCCCGTCGGAAAATATCCGACTCAAATCACAACAAAATAATCCGATGGATTTAAGATCCACCTACACTCCCAACATTATACTATTTACACTTTACCCTACTACTTTAAATCCGAAACTAATAATCAACATCAATAATTAGTACCATCAATAATTAGTACTTTAACAATTATCGATCATAAATCACCAAATCGTATTTGATAAATCACAAGTATCACATAATTCGTAACTTAATCAAATAGATTCGAATTCAACTTATAAATAATCTGAAATCTGCACTTATATGACAACTAACTAGTACATAGCATTTATCAACAAAATCAACTTCTAATCATTTACAATTAACTTATATAAATTCGAATAATTTAAATTAATTCATAAAATTCAAAATACATATGAATTAATTTAAGAAATCATTCATGCTTGGTAACTTTCAACTAATTAACACTACTAACATTTCCAATCTCAAGAATCAAATATATAATCATTTGTTTAAATTATATTTTCATCAAATAATTCGAATAATTCGAATTTATTACAATTAATTTACAAATTTAAACATGCATCTCCAGAAATTCATGTAACACATATCCACAATTTCATAATCATCAACTAACACCAAAATCATCATTTTCATAATCAAACTAGCATCTTTTAAATTCAAAAATCAAACTTATATATATATATATATAATTCGAAAATTTAGAAGAAATTAAAGAACCTTGCATGCAATCAGTTTTATTCATTGATTATCAAATATTATGACATAATAAGACTGTACAATCACTAGGCCACCACCACCGGCCGTCCGATCATCGGAAACACCATGGCCGCCGGTAGGGTTTTGGCCCAAGCTCCAAAAATCACTCCAACATCATCAAAACTTCATTTTCTAACCATTATTAACATCATAGAGATTGAAAATTATCACTACAGAGCTTGCATGTCAAAATCGAACAATACCCACATATACATACATGCACAGTCGCGTACATACATACATAAACCACACCACAACTTCACTTAATCATTAACTAGGCATAAGAATGAATAAAAGAATATCAACACATGATTTCCAGCATGATTTTAAGATGTGCAAGACCACGTCTTGGCTCAGCTCCCTATCCATGGCAAAACCAAGTTGTCCAAGACGTTCAATCAAATTGATCATCTTGAGTACATGGTCATTCACAGATGATCCCTCAGACATCCTACAGCGGAACAACTCCTTCAATATCTCATATCGAGCTGTCCTCCCTGCCAGATCATACAACTCTTGAAGATGCGTTAGGATAGTGTGAGCATCCATAAGTTCACACTGCTTCTGTAGCTCAATGTTCATGGAAGCTAGCATGATACATTTAGCAACATTTGCATTATCTATCCACTTGCGATACACAACATGTTCATCATTATGTGCATCGTCAGCAGGTTCAACAGGCTTAGGTGAGTCAAGCACATATTCCAGCTTCTCAACCCTGAGAATAATTCTCAAGTTTCGAAGCCAGTCAGCAAAATTAGGACCAGTCAATTTGTGAGCATCTACTATGCTCCGGAGTGATAGTGCAGAAGATATAATGCATATAGTAAATCTGTAAATGGTAACACATAACAACACTTAGCAAATATTCAATTTCATTTTAAAATACTATATGAATCGAGTCTTTATTCATAAGTGACTCCCACTAGTTTATTTAACTCATACAACCCCCTAAGTGAAAAATTAAGCATTCATAATGCTAGTGGGAATAGGGATCCTATATTCCATCACACAACCTCGACTGTAGCACGAAACGCCATGTGATGTTCAATAGGCAGACAATTCTTGTCAATTACATCTCGTGTTATTCCCTAATAAAACTTTAGCCTCTTGAATAATTGAGTCACGGCTGTAGCACGACAAACTCAATATTCTAAGTCAAGTCTAACCCAACATTTCGTACAATTGAATCAGTCTTCAACAGCCCACGGCTGTAGCACGTAACGACCATTAGATTCTAATTCATTGTATACATCTCTATGTAATAGACAAGTATTTCTAATTTTGAAATCAAAGCCCTCAGCTGTAGCACGAAACGACAATGATTTAAAAATAAGAACTACTTTCTATCATGTTAGAAGGCTATGACCTACACAAGCCCGTTGTGTCATTGGCCAATTACTACTTGATATTATTTAATTTTAGAGGGATTATATTATGTTACAATCATAATCATATTATAAAGAGATTCTTCCTTTTAAATTAAATATTTCAAATCAATATTCGATAATTGGATGATTCCCAGATCGGGGGGAGCATTGTCAAGAGGCATCACTTAAGACCCATTTCTTACAGATCGAAATCCGTTTTTGACAGAATCATCCTTTCTCTCAATATTGAAAATTCATATTTAATTACATGTTTCACAAACACAAGAATCTCATGATTGTATTCATAATATTATTGTTAAGGCAAGAAACGATTCCTATTCTAGATTTTCTAGAGCACGCCTTATTTTGATTTAAGTTCACCTAAATCTGTCATCGCATGGTAAACATAGGCATATATCGCATATATAAAAATAAATAAACAAGTAAGCATGCAAGTAATATCATGTCACACAATGATATATTGATGTATTGATTTATTATAGTATTTAAAAGCAATTAAACATGTTTTAAAACACTTCTAGGAATATAAATAGTTCAAAACTTTTATATAAAAAAATATTTGACCACTCCATTAGATCCGTCTCGGAAAACGAATCCAACGGTATATCGCATGCCCAAAACGGAGTTACCAAACTCCCAAAAAATCAAATTTAATGTGGGCAGATGGGCTGTAATGCATTTCATAAATGCACCACACAATGTAACGCTTTTCTGGAATGTGTAACGCATGACGCTGTTGCGCAACACCCTGTCACGCATTCGCGTAATCCGCAACAACCCCTCCCCGCGGTTATGCACCACGCGCGCGTGACAAACAGCAGTTTTTTTTTTAGTTTCTCAGCCGACCGTTGTACTTCAGCAACTTTATTACAATAAACTTCCGCAACAATTATAGAGGAGAAAAATACCAACGCTACAGTGCTTTATTAACAATAACTATTATTATTAATATCATAATTTTAATATTAATAAATTAATTAACAATTAATTAATTAATTAAAATTACCAGAACATGATTTCTTGAATCAACAACAGGGAAAAAAACAGGTAGCTATGGGGTCCTTGTGCAACTTTTAATTTCATATTTATTCACATGCATAATTTTTTTTGTGAATTTTAATCAAAACAATTTAAAAAATTCATAACAACTAATCTACACATCACAAAATTATGAAAAATATACCTAGATGATCCACAACACTTGTAGATCCCAGATCAGTGGTCAAAATCTCATGCAAATATTATTTCGAATTAATTCATAATTAAATCTAAATAAACTTGCAAAAATCATAATAAATCCATACATGCATAAAAAAATCTGAAATTTTTTATATGAAGCTCTATATGCAGAACCTAGCGCTAATGCCATTGATGGAATTTACGGACGAGCGGAAGCGTGATATAACAATTATTCCGTAAAAATCATGTATTGCACATATAGAAAAACATATAAAATCAAGAGAGCAGAGGAATCGTAACCATACCTTGAAAATCGAAGTTTTATAAAGATGGTTGCTAGCAGTTGCTTCTCAGAGTGTGAAGCACTCTACCGGTATCCACCAAGATTAATTCTCTTCGATGAAGCTTTTTATAAAAACAAGCTTTTATAAAAATGGAGTTTTTGGGAGAGAGAGAGAGATGAAGAAGATGGAGGCTAGCTCCTTCTTAGGTTTTTCATAAAAACAAAAGTGTGTCTTTAGAATGAACTATCTCATTCTATTTATAGGGCACAAGAAGGTTTTAGTATAATTAATATATCAAATTTTTCTAAATCATTATTATATAAATCCCACACTTATCTTATAAATTTTTAAATAATAATTAAAACTATTTTAATCATTATTATTTTTCTAAACTCTTTAGAAAACAACTTGATCTCTCAAAATACCTTCATCAATAAATTAATTTTTTTATGGTGTGACCCTGTAGGTTCAATATTAAGCCGGTAGTGTAAATTGTTAGTCACAGAGACATGCCTGTACTCATATAATAACAAGCCTAAGTATGTGTAATGCTATGCATTACCTACATGACCTCTTAACTGAGGGAACCTCTAGTTGTAGAGTTTTTATTTGTTTTGTAATTGTAATAGGCATCAAACCCTAGTTGTGTAACTGTACTTAGAAAGTCAAGAATAATGCTTGAAAGAAGTTCCAAGGTTCATGCCTCAAGCAAGGAGATAAAGACTGTCAAATAATCACAGTTGGGATTCGATATCTCAAGGATTCCTGGAGAAAAGACTTATTCGAGAAGTCATTCGATATGTCAGTTTAACAATATTCGAGAACTCAGAGTTATCGATCATGCCAATTCTAGTTCTCGAATCACCAACAGAGTTACTTCTCGAATACAATCTTGGAGACAAAATACTGAAGAATTGTACAAGTCAGAAACCTGCAACAAGCTAAAGCACTTTATGGACCACAATCTGTAATGTACTTTGGAAAAGCCTACAAAGAAGCTTGGAGAGATGTACAAGAGACAAAGAGCTAAAGAAGTGGATCTGAACAGGGCCTTACAAAGTCAAACCTGTAGCCGTTTGGATGTTTACTCAAAAAGGATAGACACACTAGAAAGTAAAATTGTTTACCTACCTTATTTGTAGTAAGTTGGTTGTATTCATGTTGTATAAGGATACAGCCTCACTTCCTTAGAAGTTAAGTTTTTCATACACAATAGAAAACATCTCTCTGAGAAAAATGAAGCTGAGAATACTAACATTTGTATTCACAGATTGTAGCAAAATCTTTATCTAATAAAATATTAGATTAAAGTGATTTTGTGTCATGTGTTATTCTTAATCCGCATTTACAAATCTACATACACAAACACATATTGTGCTACACTGACTCAAGAACAAAGAAAAGTTCAAGAATCCATTCACCCCCCCTGTATTCTTTCTTGTATTCTATACTCAACAAGTGGTATCAGAGCGGGATGTTTATTCAAAAAAAAAAATAGAAAACGATCATGAATGCACCAAAGACTACAGGAGCGGTGAAGGTCCCTAAGCTTGATAAAGAGAACTACAACCTCTGGAAGATCAAGATGCAGTTGTTCATCAAAGCTGCTAATCCTCTATATCCTGAGATACTCAAGAATGGTCCCTTTGTTCCACAACAAGAGATTCCTGAAAGGACTGTTGGAACTATAACCTTTCCAAGATCTTATGTGCCTAAAGAACCATCTAAGTGGACAGATACAGAAAAGGAAATGGTTGCCCTTGATAGTCATCTCATGCTGCTGATCATAGATTCAATGGAGATGTTAATGTTTGCCAACATAGCCTCCTGCAAAACAGCAAAAGAGATATGGGATCATATTGAGGTATTATGTGAAGGAACAGAGGAAGTAAGAGAAAACAAGAAAGAGATACTGGTCACATAATATGAAGCTTTCATGGCTCAGTCCAAAGAAAGTATTACTGATATGTTTGAAAGGTTTCACAAGCTAGTTACTGAGCTACAGATGAATGGAAAGGTATACAGCACCAAGGAGCTGAACATGAAGTTTCTACTGTCTTCTCCAAACCATTTAGAGCAAAGGGTCATTTCTCTAAGAGAAAGAGATTTAAACAAAGTCACATATGATGTGCTCTATGGGGTTTTAAAAACTCATGAGCTTGAGTTGCTTCAGAAGAGGGCTATCCAAGCCAACCAAGGCAGAATGATAAACACATCATGTGCCTTGATTGTCAACAAATCTATTCAAGACCTAGAAGCATCTACAAGTCAGCTGAGGATAGAAGAGATAGTAGATGATGAAGAAAATGAAGGGGAGGTGACTGAACCTGTTGAGGAAAAGGAAGAAGAAGAGTTCTATACTCTTAAAGAGCTAGATGGCATGGAAAACACATCATATGCTTTCATGGCCAAAAAGTTTCCAAACATCAGATTCAAGAGGAACCAACCCTTTAAACCTCGACCCCAAAGTCATTCATTCAACAAGAGCAAGGTACCTGTGAAAGCGAACAAGAATAAATTCAAAACCAGCCATGTGGATAGGTCATCTGTAAGATGTTATAGATGCAATGACCTAGGGCATTTTTCCAGTGAATGCAAGAAGCCTAAAAAGAAGGATAAGGAGTTTCTAGAGCTTGAAGCTAAGTATGAGGCCCTTCTGAAAAAGAAAACACATGGTAAAGCCTACATAGCTGAAGGGAAGTGTTGAGATGACTATGATAGTGATGGAGAGGAGCAAGAATTCTGCAACTATGCCTTGATGGCTAATTCCAAGGATGAACAATCTCCATCTGACTCTCAGGTACCATCTCTCACTACCATAGATATGTCTGCTTCTGAATATAAATGCATGGTTGAACAACTATCTGTTGAAATGTTTAATATTCATACTAGTATGACTGCTGCTATTGAAGAGATTGCCAAACTGTCTGCTAAGAATGAATTGTTAAACAAGAAGAATGAGGAACTTGAGCTAAATGCTATGCTTGTAGATAACCTTAAGAAAGAAGTTGAATATTTGCAGAATAAGGTTCTATGTGCTAGTCAGGTTGAGAAGGCTCTTAGGGATGAACTAGCTGAGAATGAATACAAACTGAAAGCATTTAAGAACTCCTCTAGTCTACTGCAGTCCTACCATGAGAAAAATCAAGCTAAACCCAAGGCTGCCATTGGACTTGACTATGGCACTCTTAAACAGAGGAAAGGCTTTGCTGTCATTGAAGATGACATAGTTTTTCAGGATGAAGTGCCTCACATTTTGAAAAAGACTTAGTCTCCAATTTTTAAAGAACCAACATTTGAAATTGATGAGGATGCCTTACTCATTAAGCAAATGTTGAATCATGAGGATGAGGCACAGTCTAGTGAACAACCAGCATCCTCTAAGACTGAGAGTGTTAAGTCAAAAACCAAGGAGCCAGTAGGTGGTAAGTCTAGACCTGAGAAGTTTGTTAAGTTTGTATCAGCTGGGATAAATGAATCTGAAAAGAAAGTGGCTAATAAGAAGAAACAGAACAGAAATGGCAAACTAGGAATTAATAAAGATAATAATTATGCTTATATGCCTAATGCCCCTAGAAAAATTTGTCAAAATTGTTTCAGTACCAATCATTTAACTCATGCATGCAAGAAACCTGTTGGTAGTATGCCCAAACCTTTCTATGAATGTTCTGTGCCTTTAAGACATAGAGATGCTCCATTCTGTGATAAATTTGACTGTATGCCATGTAATATGATTGTCATGACTAGTTGTTTCAATCTGAGAAGGCAATCCATTGATGGTTGTATCAGTCACAACTCTCACACACACTACACAAGGTCAAAGTCTTCAAGTCCTCCTAGAGCTAGGAAGGTACCTCTGTCACCTAAGTCTGAAACCTCAGGTTCTAAGACTTCTAACAGTGACAAGAAGACTAACACCAAGAAAGTTGATAAGCATGTTGTTTATGATAAAATTGTTTCTAAGCCAAATGGACCCAAACTTGTTTGGGTACCAAAGAAGAAGTAATACCTTTGTGTTTGCAGGGCAAAGAAAGTGAAAAGAAGGTCATGTGGATTTTGGACAGTGGATGCTCAAATCACATGACTGGTGATATGGCCCTGCTATTACAATATGAGGAGAAGGTTGGCCCAATGGTTGATTTTGGAGATGACAGCATGGGTAACACATTGGGATATGGCAAGTTAAAAGTTAGTAATGTCATCATTGAAGATGTAGCACTAGTCAAGGGTCTCAAGCATAATCTGCTAAGTGTTGGTCAGTTTACTGATAGAGGATTCAAGGTAAATTTTGACAAAGATGAATGTTTGATCACTCACAAAAAGACTGGTGATTTTGTTCTATCTGGAGTAAGGAAAGGAAGCTTGTTTGTAGCCAATATGGACTCTGCAAACAAGGACAAAGTTTGTTGCTTCTACTAAAAAGCATCAAATGAAGATTGTTGGCTATGACACAAGAAGTTATCACACCTGAACTTCAAGGCCATTAATTCTCTGGTCAAAAGAGAGTTAGTGAGAGGCATGCCCACACTTGAATTCTATCAAGAAGGAGTGTGTGAGGCTTGTCAAAAAGGAAAGATGAAAAGGTCAAGCCACAAGTCAAAGATAATGACATCAATCACCAAGCCCCTGCAATTAATTCATATGGATTTGTTTGGGCCTGTCAATATTATGTCACTCTCAAGAAAGAAGTATGCCCTAGTGATGGTTGATGACTACACAAGGTATACGTGGGTGGAATTTCTAGCATCAAAGGATGAGGCTCCATAAGTAATCATTGAGCACATAAAGAAAGTTGATAAGGAAGCAAAAGCGAACAATGCAAGTGTGATTGCATTCAGAAGTGATAACGGAACAGAGTTCAGGAATGCCTTACTTGAAGCATTTTGCAAAGAGAATGGCATTTCTCAACAGTTCTCAGCTCCAAGGACTCCACAACAGAATGGAGTAGTTGAGAGAAAGAACAGAACTCTAATTGAGGATACTAGAACAATGTTGCTTGATGCAAAGATGCCTACATGTTTTTGGGCTGAGGCTGTGTGCACTGCATGCTACATTCTGAACAGAACCCTTATCAACAAAAACACTGGAAAGACACCTTAGAATTTGATGACTGGAAAGAAGCCTACTCTAAAGTATGTTCATACTTTTGGAAGCAAATGCTTTGTGTTGAAAGACAATTCAGAATATGTTGGGAAGTTTGATGCAAAGGCATTTGAAGGAATTTTTCTTGGCTATTCTATGGAGAGAATTGCATACAAGGTTTATGTCATCAGTCAAAAGAAAGTTATGGAAAGCACAGATGTGACATTTGATGACAGCAAACTACTTAGATTAGAAGAAGCCAATGATGAAGATAGAGATCCATTAAAGTTTGAAAATCTAGATGATTCTGATGAAGAGATTGAAACTGAAGTTGAAACTCAATTTCAACAAACTCAAGTGAATGATGATGCAAGAGAAGAACTTGTTCCAATCAACAATGAAGAGACTAGCATCCAAGACACACCTGTGAATAGTAGCAACTTTACAGGGGGAGGAAATGAAGATGATCATGATTTGGATGATGAAGCAACATCAAGGTTAAGAAATCAAACTGAGCACTCAAGGAAATGGGATAGATCACACATTGTAGATCAAATGATTGGAGATCCAAATACAGGAGTGAGAACTAGGAGAGAAACTCAAAATGAGTGTCTCTATGGTTGCTTCCTATCTCAGATTGAGCCTAAGAAACTTGATGATGCACTGTTGGATCCAGATTGGATTATTGCTATGCAAGAGGAGCTGAATCAATTTGAAAGAAACAAAGTATGGGAACTTGTGCCTGCACCAAAGGACAGAACCATTGTTGGAACAAAATGGGTTCTGAAGAACAAGATAGATGAAAATGGTGTGGTCATTAGAAACAAAGCAAGGTTGGTTGCAAAAGGATACTCTCAACAGGAAGGGATTGACTATGATGAGACTTTTGCCCCTGTTGCTAGATTGGAAGCCATCAGAATATTCTTGGCATTTGCTGCTCATTCAAATTTTAAAGTCTATCAAATGGATGTCAAGAGTGCATTTCTGAATGGAGAGTTGGAAGAAGAAGTTTATGTGCAAAAACCACCTGGCTTTGAGGATCCACATTTCCCAGAGTTTGTCTACAGATTGCTTAAGGCATTATATGGACTTAAGCAGAAGGGCATGGTATGATACTTTATCACAATTTCTTCTGGAAAATCAATTCACTAGAGGCACATTGGACAAAACACTGTTTTACAAGAAGCATGGTGATGATATTATCCTAGTTCAGATCTATGTGGATGATATCATATTTGGCTCTACAAATGAGAAGCTGTGTGAGAAATTCTCTAAGCTCATGCAGAGCAGATATGAGATGAGTATGAGGGAGAGCTGACATTCTTTCTTGGGTTGCAAGTTAGTCAGAGGAAGGATGGTATCTTTATCAGTCAAACCAAGTACATCAAGGATTTATTGAAGAAGTTTGACTTAGAAGATTGCTCACCTGCAAAGACACCCATGGCCATTGCCACTAAATTAGATGAAGATGCTAAAGGCAAGAAAGTAGATATCTCAGTCTACAGAGGCATGGTTGGTTCCTTACTCTATCTCACTACAAGTAGGCCAGACATCATGTTTGCTACATGTCTGTGTGCAAGGTTTCAATCAAATCCAAAGGAGTCACATTTGATTGTTATAAAAAGAATCTTT
This sequence comes from Saposhnikovia divaricata, assembly GCA_036435485.1. Lineage (NCBI taxonomy): Eukaryota > Viridiplantae > Streptophyta > Magnoliopsida > Apiales > Apiaceae > Saposhnikovia > Saposhnikovia divaricata. The sequence goes on from CM071598.1 coordinate 110,312,744, forward strand.
AGATATCTGAAGGGCACTCCAAACTTGGGTTTATGGTATCCTAAGGACACAGGGTTCAATCTGGTTGGTTATTCTGATGCTGATTATGCTGGATGCAGAGTGGATAGGAAAATCACCTCAGGTAGCTGCCAGTTTCTTGGACAAAGGTTAGTCTCTTGGTACAGCAAGAAACAACAATCTTTGTCAACTTCCACAGTCGAGGCTGAATACATAGCTGCTGGAAGTTGCTGTGCTCAAGTGCTTTGGATTAGAAATCAGCTTAGAGATTATGGACTTGTGTTGGAAAGAATTCCAATCATGTGTGACAACACAAGTGCAATCTCTATAGTTGCCAATCCTGTAAATCATTCTAGAACAAAGCACATTGACATCAGATATCATTTCATTAGGGAGCATGCAAATAATGGAACCATTGAGTTGCATTATGTTCCTACAGATAAACAATTAGCTGATATATTCGCTAAGCCATTGGATGAAGCCACCTTCACAAGGTTGGTTAGTGAGATTGGAATGCTGAATTCTTCAGAATCTGGCTAAGTGAAAATATCAACTAGATTGTTGCAGTAGTAAACACTTACTTTATCTAAATTCTCAATATTTTTGAAGTAAGTGTTGGCTGGAATATGATTTATAAATATTTCAAATCTGTTGCATATGTTGAAATTCATATTCGAATTAGCTTAAAATTTCTATGAAATTTTAAGACTATCACTATTTAATTTGTTAGAATATTCTTCATTTGAATAATTCTGGTGAATTTTGAAAAGATAGTGAAATTATTTTTTATGAGTGGAAAGTGTAGATCGATAAGTCAGACTTCTCGAATGACTGTCATGTCTATGGTCGACTTCTCTAACAAGACTATTTAGAACACTCTTGAGTTCTCGAATAGTGCATTTTGGAGAAATCGAATAGAGACTTGCTTGACTTCTCGAATAGGACATTTGAGTTCTCGAATATAACATTTGAGTTCTCGAATAGAACATTTGAGTTCTCTAATGACTGAGTTCTCGAATAGAATATTTGAGTTGTCGAATCATTTGAAAAGGCTGAATTTCAACTGAATCTTAATCCTTTTTGGATTTTTATTCAGAATTTTAAATAACTCATAAAAACATATTTTATTTAATTTAGAATTATGTTCTAAGTTAGATAACTGCCAGCTGTGAGTTACAAACTGCTTGAGATATCGAATAAGCCTTTCTTGACTTATCGAATAGTTGTTTTATACTTCTCCAATGACTGACTTGTCGATACATAACATATATCTAATCGACAACTCAAGTCACTCACATATATACAATTCCACAACTGTTCAAATCATTTCATTCGATTTCTCAGGCAGCTAAAGTTCCAAAACCTCAGAAAACCCTAACGTCAAAAGCTAAATTTCTTCTTCAACCTTCATTCTCTTCTCACCTCTCTGTGTAACAATGGTAAATACCCAACTCACAATTCCTACCCACACCAATTTCATAGCAATGACCAACGATGTTGAAGCACCCAATGCAAACTTTAAGTGCTTCGTTCGATGGATGGCTGAATCATACATCAAGGATGCACTCTCAGCCAACCCAACTCTGTATCTAGACCTACTAGAACAGTTTTGGAGGACTGCTACTGTAGAGGTTGTGGCCCTAGATAATGCTATAACCTCATACGTGGTCTACTGCAAGATTCAGGACAAGGAAATCACTATCACTACTAAAGACATGAATCAAGCACTGGGGCTACAACAAGGAGTGTATGACCCACTAGCCACGAATGCGGAATTGGAGGACTTCTTTGATTTTATCAACTACTCTGATAAAATCAAGCTTGGAAATTTGAATAGGAAGTACTTGAGAAAAGAATGGAGCTATGTCTTTGCCACTCTTCTTCAAGTCTTCACAGCAAGGAAGTCTAGCTTTGATCAAGTCAGCACACCTGTTCAATAAATAGGCTATGCTCTAGCATATGGGAGAAAGATTGATGTTGGACTGATCATAATGCAAGAATTGTATGGGAGACTTGGTAAGAACTCAGCCAAGAGAGGTAATGAGGAGAATAGGCTATCCGAAATCCATGACCAAACTCATTTTTGGTAGCTTGGAGACTAGGAATGATGTGGATGTAAGACTCGAAATAACTCCCCATATGGAGAGTTTATTTAGGACTTACCCCCACAACATGCCAACATTTGCCTCAAAATCAGAGTTAGCTAGGCCCAAGCAAGTAGAGCAAAATGCTAACCCAGGGCCTGCTAACCAACCCCCTCAGCCAAACACTTTACCAAACACAGAGCCACCTGCATCATCCTCTCAACAGGGTGGTGTCAGTACAAAGGAGAAGAAGAGAAAACAGGTTGCTTCTGAACCTCTAAAAATCTTAACTGAAGAAGCCTTGGCTGTAGAATTAGGATTAGGAAGTGAGGAACCTGAGTCACCCTTACTAAGGCCAAAGAAGAAGAAGAAGAATCTAAAGCCACCTCTTCAGTCACATAAATGGTTGAAGTTGTAAAATCAGGGGCACACAGTTCAATAGATGTATCCTCTCAACAGGGTGCATCTATAGAATCAAGCATCCTCCCCAATGCACAATCCTGTAAAGAGTCAGCACATGGGAGTGATAAGGCTGTCACAACACTGAGTGGAGAGCACATCAATATTGAAACTCCCTCTATTTCTCAGGGGGAGTTGCCAAAATCCATTCTAAAAGACACTTCTCTTCCAGAATCTCACACTAAAATTTCTTTGGAGCCTGCAACTCAAGCAATTGAGGAGCAAGGCATTGATCACCAAGAATTTTCTTCTCTTGGTGAGCCAATGGACTTAAGTGACTTAGTGCATGACACTTTGTTCACCACCCAGGAACTACATTTAGATGGTGAGGGAATGCGAGCTGGGACATATCCTAATGACACCATCAAAAACACAGAGGATTCACTAGTTTTCACTAGAAACTCTGTGCCTGTGTCAACTATTGGTGTAAATCATCTCACTTCTGTGGAGACACCAGTAGTAGAGTCATTCCATCCGGTTACAGAAGTTGCATCTGTAACTGAGGAGTCTAGCTTGCCCGAGCTCTAGCTCTGACTTTATGTCACAATGGCTGAAGCCTGTGCAACATGGCAGTGCTTCAGGATCAGGATCTGTTCCACCAAAATTGACGGTTGAAGCACTCCAAAGCTTAGCTGTGGATCAGATTCCTGAGTTCACAAAGATTGCTCAAAACCTTCTTACTTCAAATCTGCCAAACCCAGACTATGAGGCTATTCTCCTATGCCACAGAGATGATGTGGAGATACAAAAGGCAAAGATAATAGATGATGCTGAGAGAGATGGCAATGTAGATGCCTGGATGCAAGGAAAATTTGATCTCACTCTCAATGAAGCTCTTCAGTATCTAAGAGAGGAATACATCACTTCACTGGGTTCAAATGCTAAATCCCTAACTCCTGGTGAAGTGTATGAAGCCATCAATGACTCCTACAAAGGATTCCTCAAGGCTGCACACTACCTTGGCAAAGGTGTCAAATCAGAAGTCAAAAAGGTAAGTGATGCAACAGACAAGTCTGTGGGAGAGATAAAGAGGGCCTTTGATGCAAGGTTCCCTCAATTGGACAGTGTTCTCAAAGACATCAAAGTCTGCAACTCCACCTGCACCAAGATGGATAATGGTCTAGCTATACTAAAAGATGTTGTCACAGGTCTGGGGCATAAATTCCAAATTTTATCTGATCAGACAAATGATGCAAATTCCATGCTCAGGACCCTCTTTGCAAACTAGTATGGAGACAAGCTGATCACTGAGGTCCCAATGTATGAGATGACCAAGTTTGAAGTGCAGAGACTCAAAGAACAGTCACTTTCTGGTTTCAAATCTACTGAGTTATTCAAAAAGGTGGCTGCCCTGGAAACAGAAGTGACATCCCTCAGGAAATCCAATGCTCATCTAACAGACACAGTAGCAACTATCTTTGAGCAGTTGAGCACTCAAGCCTCCACCACAGCTGATGTTCTTCTGCATCAATAATCTATGTTTTCTGCAATGATGAATCATATGGGTCTCCCTCTTCCAGATGAATCTGCCAATCTCACCTCTTCCAACCCAAGGGCCCCTACTAAAGCCTCAGTGCCTGACTCCAAGCCTAAGGGGGAGAAGAGAAACCTAAGGGACTCAAAGCCTAAGGGGGAGTCAAAAGAAGAGAAGTCTAGAAAGGAGAAACCTGAGGAGAAAGGTATTACAATATCTGAGGGTGGTCAACCAAATATCTCAAAACCTACAATCTCTCATGTTCAAGGCAAGGGCAAAGCCAAAGTCAATGCACCTCTACCTTCTCTACCAACTGTCACTCTACCTCCTGTACACATCACTACCCCAAGTGGCCAAAAACAAACCATCACCTCTACAGTGGTCGTAGGATCTATGCCAATTGAGCAAGCTAAAACCTCCAGAAATGAAGAAGATCAACCAGTTGAAGTGGATGTAGTTACTGAGGCCAAGCTGATAGAAGTAGCAAATTCAGAAACTTATCATGATGCTGCCTTCTTGAAGTTTCTTCAAGTCTCACAAGCAAAGGTTGAAGGGGATACATTGGAGTACAGAAGGAGTCTGAAAGAGCAAATCAATTATCTGACAGTGATTCCAAGGAAGCTAAATCAAATCTATCTCAAGGAGATTATGATGGTGACCAGTAATAAAATATGGCATCTATCTTATGATACCTTGGAGGCTCTAAAATTCACAGAGATTGATGCTATCCTGGGGATGATAGAAAAGATGGGAGAGAATAACAGAAGCCTATATACTGATCTAAGGAATGGCCAACAAGCTAGGTTGCCTGAAGTTTGCACTTATCCAAGAACAATTATCTATCAGTCTGGCACAAGGATTGAGGATATCAAACAATTAGTCATTCCCAATGATCTCACTTCTCGAAATTGCAGACTCATTATTGACATCATTGATCTACTGTAAAAGAAAAAGGGGATGAGGACAGTTGAGGAGATAGAAGCACTACAAATCATAAGATCATTCATTGCAACTGGTGTAATTCCAGAAATGGCCAAGCCAAGGAGGAATAAGGATGACAAAGATGAGGACAAGAGTAATGGGAAGGGAAAACATCACAGGAGTGATAAGGGTGATGAGGATAAGAAGAAGAAGAAAGACAGCAAGGGCAAGAAGGATGATGACCAGGGTAAAGTCTATGAGAGAAAGAATGGAAAACAGCAAGCCTTAGGCATTGCTAGCAGTAATCTCACCACAACACAAGACTCTAAGTCTAGGGTGAATGCTGTTAGTAATGACCTACCAAAATCTAATCCCATGGCTTCTGCAACTGTTTTACCACATCAAGAAGAGAAGAAGATTCAAGTCAAGAAACCATCTGTATGTTTCAAAAAGCAAACTGCTAATGGAATACTACAATGGTCTACAGCAAAGGTCACATACTACTACCAGGAAACCACACTAAAAGGATCAAATTCAAACAAGCAGCAGGAAAACCAAAGCTTTCCAACTCAAGAACCCTAACAATCTATCCAGGCCTAAAACTCCAACCACTAGATGAAGACTACAATGAAGACCAACTGGAATACCTTAGAGCTCAAAGAATCTATCATATTTCAATCATTAATGACTCCCTTGAGATCAAGTATACTGATGGAAGATAGAAGAAGTTTAAACAAGGGCAGTGTCAAAATTGGGGCAAGGTATATGACATAGAAAGGATTATTGTTATGTTGGATGCAAATGATAAAGTGGAAAGAGTATGGAAGCTGGAACTGATTGACTTTATGAAGATGAAGAGAGATCATGAAGAGCTGATAAGAAAGGGGTGCCTTGAGAAGTGGTTGAAAAGGGAAAAAGAAATTGATAAACTAGAAGCTGAAGCAGAAGTGTTAAGGGCTAAGGGATTGTGTAGAGTTCAATTCAATCCCTATGTTGTAAAGTATAGGAGGAGAAATGGAGATCATGTCAATATAAGAATGAATCTACTCAATCACTATCCTACAAACATTCTGAAACCATTACTTGAAGATTTCAAAGACTCTATCTTGCTTGAAGAATTGGCTGCAATGGCAGAAATTATAAGAGCTATGGATGAGAAAAGAAAGGAAAAAGAAAGAAAACAGAAGGCATATGATGATCTACTAGCCAAGGAAATGGAGATGGAATCAAATGATAAAGGCTAGCATCTCATCATAGTCTGTAAGATTACACACTTGTATTTCTATTCTTGTTCTTAGTTCAAATCTACATACCTGTACTTTTCAAGGTTTTATCTTTATGTATGTTAGGCTTGTTATCAGGCATGAAATTGTGACTAAGGGTCTTACTCACAATTTGGGGGAGATTGTTAGTCACAGAGACATGCCTGTACTCATATAATAACAAGCCTAAGTATGTGTAATGCTATGCATTACCTACATGACCTCTTAACTGAGGGAACCTCTAGTTGTAGAGTTTTTATTTGTTTTGTACTTGTAATAGGCATCAAATCCTAGTTGTGTAACTGTACTTAGAAAGTCAAGAATAATGCTTGAAAGAAGTTCCAAGGTTCATGCCTCAAGCAAGGAGATAAAGACTGTCAAATAATCACAGTTGGGATTTGAAGAAATGAAGAATTTGCCTAAGTACCAATTCGAGAAGTATGTTTGTTATATTCGAGAAGTCTAGCATTCGAGAAGTCAGAGATTCGATATCTCAAAAGACAGTGTTCGATATCTCTGAAGGTCAACTAGTCAAAGCCTTATTCGAGAACTCAGAGATTCGACATGTCCAAATACTCTATTCGAGAACTCATGGAGTCAAAAAGTCAAAGCATCATTCGAGTTCTCTAAGAGTCAACAAGTCAATGCTCTATTCGATATCTCAAGGACTAAAGAAGCTATTCGATATCTCAGGGATTCGATAAGTAAAATGCTCTATTCGATATCTCAAGGATTCCTGGAGAAAAGACTTATTCGAGAAGTCATTCGATATGTCAGTTTAACAATATTCGAGAACTCAGAGTTATCGATCTTTCCAATTCTAGTTCTCGAATCACCAACAGAGTTACTTCTCGAATACAATCTTGGAGACAAAATACTGAAGAATTGTACAAGTGAGAAACCTGCAACAAGCTAAAGCACTTTATGGACCACAATCTGTAATGTACTTTGGAAAAGCCTACAATGAAGCTTGGAGAGATGTACAAGGGACAAAGAGCTAAAGAAGTGGATCTGAACAGAGCCTTGCAAAGTCAAACCTGTAGCCGTTTGGATGCTTACTTAAAAAGGATAGACACACTAGAAAGTAAAATTGTTTAGCTACCTTATTTGAAGTAGTAGGTTGTATTCATGCTCTATAAGGATACAGCCTCACTTCCTTAGAAGTTAAGTTTTTCATACACAATAGAAAACATCTCTCTGAGAAAAACGAAGCTGAGAATACTAACATTTGTATTCACAGATTGTAGAAAATCTTTATCTAATAAAATATTAGATTAAAGTGATTTTGTGTCTTGTGTTATTCTTAATCCGCATTTACAAATCTACACACACAAACACATATTGTGCTACACTGACTGAAGAACAAAGAAAAGTTCAAGAATCCATTCACCCCTTTCTGTATTCTTTCTTGTATTCTATACTCAACAGAAATAAATAATAATAAACTTTTATTTATAATTTATATGAATTCAAAAATTCATTAAATATAATTAACTGATTAATTATATTTATTCTAGATCGTGAGTGATGCTTCTCAACATATCGCGACTATCCGGATAATATGAATTAACTGCTTAGAATACCAAGAACCTGTCAGTGACTAGTTACCGTACAATCAATTCTATGTACCCTTACAATATCCTGATTAAATACAAGGCATGGATCTCGTGTCAGGCCTATCAAATTTAATCATATGATTTCTTATTCATAATGCAAAGTTCATATTAATGCAAATTAGAAACTCCTTTATAATTTCATACACTCTGGCCAGAGATTCCAGAACTCGCATACTAAGAATAACATAGGATATTCACTTCCTTACTGGAAGGGGTAGATTCTTTATTGACCGTTAACTATCTCCATACACAAATCCTTATGCCCAGAATAGACCTAATGGATGTCCGTGAGACTAAGGACTAAACCAAAGTACAGTTCATTATATACAAGATAACTTTAACGATCTCAAGTCTGAGGACATTTGTACAACTATCACTCAGTGAATAACTATTGACATGTGAGTAAACTCCATTAGTTGTCCAACTTATCGAGTCATGTTCAGTGAGCTTATTCCCTAATAAGCACCTACATACTAGTTATAGTGTCACCACACAAATGCCTATGAGAACAAACATCCTCCTGAAGGGAGCAAGCATAGTATGTACCAATCTTTGCGGATTCACTCCGATTAGTTATCCTATGATCAGGAACTGTTTAAGTCTAGAGTTATCATCTTCTAGATCTCACTATTATAATCTCATTATAATTCTAGAAGCTTTACTCTAAACTATGGAACATCTAATTTAAAACACTTTAAATAGATAAAGCCCGTAATAAAACCAAACCAAGTCTTTTATTAATATTAATGAAATCAAATAAGAATACAAGAAAGTTCTTCCTAACTCATCATACATGATTGGATTTAGGACAAACACTTTCACACTCATCCTCAAATACCGGTCAACAATTAACAACTTGACTCGTCAAATTGAAATAAAATAATTTAAAATATTTTTATTCCACTTTATGAAAAATAGTAATTATATGAATTTAATAATCACGGTTCTTACAGTCTTTCCCCCTAAATAGGATTCTGTCCTCAGAATCAAGTCAAACAAATGGGTGGAGAGGCTCTTCTAACATCACACTCTCAAGTTTCCAAAACTCTCCTATCCTGGGACTCTTTCACAACACTCTTATTGACAGCACAGTACTGACTTACTCCTCCACACTCTTTCTCTGAATTTATGCCAGTCATATTCTATGATACAACAAAAATAAAACGATAACCCTTAAGCATCACTACACGAAACATATAGTGGACATGCTGAATATGAGGCGTAAAGCTAACTTATAGGCAACCCTCCTGACTCTTCTCGACGTCTCAAAAGATGTAACGAATATTGAATTCGACTTTCTTAGTAATCGAGTCTCACTAATTCCTTCTACAGAAATAGTCTCAAAAATTTTGGTTCTCCTTCTTCACAATCTACTTCTCCCTTGGCCCAGTTAGCGTATTTCTTCTGTCGACTTTGAGCTATCGCCAACCTTTCCTGAACAAATTTGATTACTTAATACCCACTGTGGCACCAGGTCTGGCTCTAATACTTTCTGTTCATCAATCTTCTCCCAATACATTGGAGATCGACACTCTCGTCTGTATATAGCTTTGCAGAGCGGTATTCCAACACTAGCACGAAAATTATCGTCATAGAAGAATTCTATCAATGGCCAATGATCGTCGCAATTGCCTTCGAAATCTAGTGTATATGTCCTAAACATATTTTCGATGGTTTGAATCGTCCCCTCGTTTTGATCATCTGTCCGAGCATGACAAGTCATATTTACTTCCAACTTAATGTCTAAATCCTTCTTGAAAACTTTTCTGAAATCACGAGTTAAATTTCGCGTCTCATATGAGTCATAATACTCCATTATAAATTTGATTCTTTCCTTAACAAATTCCGTTATTTCGAAACATTTACTACTCGTAGACGAATACATGGTCTACAGAAAATTGGACATGACCTTTTCGTATAACGGACTATACCCTGTGTAACAACTTCAAATACCAACCCAGTCATTTATAACAACTCATTTTTGTAATCCAACATTTCACAATCTCAATTTAATCATACACAATGCTAATACGAAAGCTGCCTTGACTTGCAGTAAACATGTAAATAAATAAATCTGCCTTGACTTGCAGCAAACATATAAGTAAAGAAGACTGCCTTAACTTGCAGTAAACACGTAAGTAAATAATCCATAATACTTTGGTTCCAATCTATCAACCAAACCTCATATTAACTATTCTCGATCGCGTCCTTGAAATCGAATACTACAATCAAACACATACGTCATTAGATACGCGTCAAACATGGTTTGATTAAAAACTCAATTCTCGCTCTGATACCAACTGTGACATCCCATAAATTCGGGGTACAGATTTGGGGCCACTAACCACAATCAAAACAACACTTTCATTCCTATAATTTCCAATAACTTTAACTTCTTTTAACATGAAAATTTGACTTAACATATGTCAAATCAATCATACGTCTTCAACAAATAACCCACGATCTTCAAGAATCATCAAACTACACTCCTTCCGCGTCCTCAGAAATTAGCTTCTGAAATATAACTTTACATACTCAGCATGCTCTAGTATCTGCCTCTGCACACTATAACTCCAATATTTTACACCACTCAAATAAATTGCAGAAATTACGGCATCTATTCATCACTTGCATTTCGAAATATTCTAAAACAAATACATGTTCACCACTTATCCTTCTGACTATTCACTTCTTTTCCCGTTATCTCACTCACATCCTAGTTCATTACGCATCTCGGACCTCTTAATTCTCTGATAACTCATGTTGAAATGTTATGATGTATATCACCTTCGTTTGTAGAGCTAGGCATTCAAGCTTCCACTTTTAACTTCTTTTCTATCGAAGATCGAACATGATCTATTCGTAAAATGGACTATGCCCGGAACACAACACCTCAAGTACTAACCCAATCATCCACAATAATTCGAATATATATATACAATATTAAAATGACACCTGCCTCAGATAAAACTTTGAGGAGAAGAATATTAAGAAATCCCCCAATCATTCTTACTCCACTTTCATCGTACAATATCGATCGAAAAGGGAATAACTGGGAAACTTCTATACATCCTTAATCCCATTATTTTACTGAACACCCAATTTTGATTGAGAGAGAAAACAACTAACTCTAATATCCACAATTTTAAAACTAATGACCATGAAAATTATCATGATCAACTCCAACTCACGTGTTGAACACTTCTGCTCGTGAATACAAACAAATACCTTCTTAGGGCAATACACAACCTCAAACTTTATACGAAACATCACAGTACATCACAAACTTTCCTTACTCATCTAGTTAAAATCTTTCGATAATCTTTAGAAATTCCTGATTAATCTCACTAAACTTCCGACCTTTACTTGCACATATTTCTTTCCATCCAAAATTTATATCAAAAATTTTGTGCATAATCTTCCTCTTCTTGAAATTTATTAAATTATTTTCAAATGATCTGCATACTCTTCACCAATCTTCAAATATATTGAAATATCATCTATAACCATAATTAAAATTTCATCCAAATACTCCTTGATATCTTATTCATTGTAAACATAAAGCGATAAGTGCTCTCGTCCAACAAAACATTACCACTAACAACTCACCCAACTTGGGTAAAGATTCTCATTACTATTTGTCCACTTATTTCACTTTTAAAAATAAATACATAACTTCAACCTACCCTTCTTCCTTCTCACGAAAGGTATTGGTGCATCCTTCTGAGAAACACCGAGTGTTACTAACGGTATTGGTGCATCCTTCTGAGAAACACCGAGTGTTACTACTCCTTCTCTTGCGAAGATCCCTTTAATTAAATCGCTAGCTCCAGCATTTCCATTAACGTCATCAGATATTGAATTCCTTGAAACTGATTCCATGTTTGGAAATAAATAACAAACAAGCTCTACATCTTCGTCTGATGACAATCCTCGTCATCCCCCAACATATAGATTCGAAAATTTATCAACCACTAAAAATCTGCTCTGATTTAACTATTTACTTTCTGGCATCTCCTTCTGTGCAAAATAACTTCAGAATCTCGGTACAATAGTCTCTTAGTATGCATGTTCGTTACAACTCCTTTGTCTGCTCCCGGCCCCAAACCACTTCTACATCTCTTGAGAAGCATAATCTTACTTCCTTCTCCTCACCATTTATTCGTACTTTGTAGTTGGCTACTCAATCCCATCCTAAATCATCTTTAACTCTTTTCACTGCCATCACAATGAAATTCTTGATAATGTCATTAATAGCCAAAACAAAATTTTAACTTCCTAGTAATTTGTAGAAAACAGTTCTGTTACCCTCATCCTTTGGTCCACTGAGACTGGTATGATATAATCTCTGGAAAACTGTCATATCTTCCCACATTTATGGCACACAAGTTGACTTCTGACTCTGTCATATACTACCACACTATTTGTTAGCACAAAATTACGCAAGCGCACGTAGTCACAAGTAATATAATTTAAGTTCGTTCCGTAGAGATCTGGTTAAGTTTTAATCAGTAAATATGCCTATGCAACAATGTATGGTTTTAATTCACTGCTAAGAAAAGTAACAATTTTGGGTTTGATTATCTAAATTATACTAAGATGCAAATTAACTGCTAAGAATTGATTATCTAATGTGAATTAAATCGAATTACTTATGAGAATAAAAACATGGAATCATAGTTTCAATATCTACTTCACTTAGAGTTGCGGCCTTTAATCAATACATGCGATGGTTATGATATCTGATCGAATAACACGAAACAAGTAAAAGTTACCTCTCGGTATACTAGTACCAAACTACGCATACATCCACAAAAGAGATAAAAGATGAATAGACACCTATCATGTTTAGACCCTATATCTCTATAGAATTTGAAAACATAAAGGTTTAAGCACAAGTTATCCACTTAGATCACATAGGGCAGCATAATATCTCTATTCATGCCACAAATCATGATGTTAAAACATCAACCTATCCTATGCTAGCATGGCAAGTTCTAAATCTCAAGATCCACTCTCGTTTAGCAAGAGATTAACATATTAGATGTTCGCGACGCACCTAAATTCATGAAGCTCAACCATACAAGGATATCAATAATTCATCACACATAGATCTTTAAGGCATGCAAACTACTAAGCTACATAGATAAATCCACTAGAATCCCATGACAACGATTAGTTCATAATTGAACCGTTCATCGTCATGGGATTTGATGAAAACATGATAATAAACAAGGAATGAATGAAAGTAATTATATTAATAGAACAAGAGTTTGAGAAAACAAATCTATGATACAAAAGATGAAGTAGATCTAGATCCGTTGCTTGTCACGAGCGTTGAATCTTTCTCTCCTTTTCTCCCTTGCAATTCTAAACTATATATGTTATTGTATGTAATGTTGATAATGATATGTTTACAAGGGTTGGATGTGTTTATATAGGTTCTAGACATCTTGCCCAGCAAGAAAATACCTTAAAATACAACTAGAATTCGATTTAGGAGTCAGAAACCACGTAGAATACAATTTCAGCTTGAAAAAGGGCAAAGCTGGAATTTCTCCAGCACGCCGCAGCACCAGTAGTGCCATTGGCGCCAGGAGCGCCAACTCCAACTGCATAAAACGGCGCCAGGAGCGCCAGTTAGGCTCCAGGCTCGGCCTCAATCTGCGAAATTTGATTTTTCCTCAATTTTTCAGCTTTTTTCTTCTCGTTCCTTTTGCATGAGCTTCCGTCTTTAATCCTTAATGACTTGTATACTTCTTGGTAATTGACATTAGCCTCCATTCTTCATTCCATATCATAAATCAACTCCAATTAATGACGGAAACTACACCTTTAATCGATATTCCTTCAACCCTGCACAATTAAACAAAACACATCAAAATTACCACAAACTTGAGGCCAAAGCAATCAATTTAAGCCGATTTAGAATGTTCCAAGTAGATATAAAATCCACTTATCACACCCCCAAACTTAAACCGATGCTTGTCCTCAAGCATAAACAATTACAACTAACTATCTAACCAGTACCACTTCCGTAGGTGATCACGGTTGCATTTGGCATATGCAACAAGCCCTTTAAACCCTTAGGCAGCCCTAGTGGACGAGTAAGGTCTCGTGAGGGCCTATAGCGAATGTACCCACAAAATCCAATGCAATGCAATGCATGAATGCAACTAATATGAAAATGCAACGATCCCCTCAAACTAACCAAAACCAACTAGCAAGCACATATCTCAAGGAATGCAAATAACTCCAAGTAGAGCTCGACTAAGTCCCCGTATACTAACAATACATGAACAGAACGTGCGTGTGTGCGATGCTCATCAGAAATACTTCCAAAACTAGGTCAAAAATCATACATGCTCTTCGTCAAGACAATCACAGGTTTATAAATAGAATAGACTGTAGACACTTCATAACCTAGAAACACCTCCATCCTTATCCAAGGTAGACAAAAATTCATGCTTTATTACTAACTACTACGACACATATATACAATCATGCTTATTTAACCATGCAATGGATGAGACCCCGAAAGGCTTATACAATAATACCCATGTAGCGAGCGTTGGGTTAGTGGATCCCAGACTATAAAAGCCTTAGGTCACTAGGCACAAAGTCCCCGCGAACTTAATTGCTCGAGTATTAAAGAGCTCACCCTGGTTAATTTGCATTTATTCTATTTACATGACTTTTTTTTCTTTTTTTTTCCTCTTTTTTTTCCTTTTTTTTTCCATATGCAATCTGGAATGAGAATTCTCAATTCCAACCCTAGACTACTCATATAAATATGAGCCGGCTACTAGCCATTTGACACCTAGCCATTATTGACAAATATTTACAATTTAGCATGAAATCCCTGTATTCCCCCAAACTTAGACTTAAGTGTTCATACACTATCAAGGGAATAACGAAAATTCTAAATATAAACAAGTGATTAGATCTCAAAACATCCAAACAAGCATGACCCTAACCTAGCCCAAAAGCACCCAATGAGACTGTGTAATTAGTTTTGTTTCTAAAACACATAAGTCAATTTCATATAACTTAAATCAACCCTCTATTCATCATTACCACACTCAATTAGACACCTACCTACCAATCAGAATTAGCTCGTCTTAAGGGATCATGAAATATGCATGCCATGAAATGCAACTAATATGAACTCACATGGTATACGAAACAAAAAAAATAGAATGTCCTATATGAAACAAACGTAATTAATACGAACATATATGCATGAATTACTACTACTAATATGCAAAACATGAAATCTATATGAACACATAATACAACAACAACTACTAATCCCTCAAACCACCCCCAAACTTAAAATATTCAATGTCCGCATTGAATGGAAGTAATTACAAGGAATAGCAGAAACATACCTACTCGTCCTCGCTCTCGTCATCCTCGTCGGATGAATCAGGTGGAGGATACGGAGTCCAAGCTCCAAAAAGAGGCCACTGAACAGTAGTACCTGGAGACTGAAAAGCTGCATCCAAAGCTACGCCCATATCCTCAGAATACTGGCGACTGCTAACATGCATAGCATCCATCCGCCTAGTCATTCGACGAAAATAGGTATCAAAAACTGACATATCCACCGTACGCCGCGGAGGACCTGCCCTAGGAACATGTGGCGGAGCGCCCGCTCCATGGCCACCCGCACCATCAACAACAAAACCTAGACCCCGAGGATGAGGAATGCCGCCCGGCCACTCCCCCATCCGGTCAATAGTAGCATCGGTAATAGAAGACATGGCTTTATGCACCGGCTCACCTTCGTACAATTTTACTTTGGAAGCATCACACAAGTACGCGATAATAGAAGCATAAGGAATACTAGCCGTCGAATTGCTTCCCAAATACCAAAGAATAGTTTGATTAATAAGGTAACCAAGGTCAACATACTCACCTTTGAGAATGCCCCATAACAAAATAGCTCTTTCAACAGTAACATCGGACACATGGGTTGATGGAAGGATATTCGAACTTAGGAAAATGAACAACGCCCGTGCGAACTTAGTCAATGTTGCAGCCGAAAAACTCCTCTTCTCAGTGGTACCTGACCTACACTTCCACTCCGTACCCGGGACACATAGCTCACCTATGATAGCATCAAGATCAACGTCATCCCTAGTCTTTTTCCCCCAATCCGTAGCACCCCTAGGTTTAGGCTGCTGCCTAATCAAAGTACGAATGGCACGAGGCGAATAATCCACCGTCTGACCCCTAACAACCGTGGAGTTATTCCTTGCTATCGAAGCATTAGCATAAAACTCCCTAACCACATTCAATGGGGCATCATTAGCAAACTCACAAAATAAAGTCCATCCCCGCTCACTAATCATAGCCTTCATTTCCTCATTAGTACGTGGCACCAGCCTCCTTTCCTGAATAACCCCCTTGGAAACTAACCGACCATACTCCGCTTCGGCTTCCTCATTCACAAACTTTACCAATCCATCTCCCACAATAGCATTCTCATCCGAAAATAGACGAGTACCACTACTACTACCCACTAATCGTTGTCTCTTAGGAGCCATAACAACAATTATCAAGCAAAGAATCACAATCTCCAAACAATTCACCAAACAAAGAACCCCCAAATTACACACTCCAAGAACCCTAGCTTGCAAAATTCACAAATTCAAATAAAAGATGAGATAGAAATTACCCAATTGAATCAAAGTGGTGAACTTGCTAGATTAATCCCAAGAATTCGAATTTGATTCCCCCTTTAATCTTGTAATGGATGAAAGTTGAAAATTTTTGGGTTATATAGATGGATTTGTGTATGTAGAGGTGAGGTGGGTGTATGTATATAGATAATGATGTATGTATATTAAAGATGGAAAAGGAATTGGAGAGGGAATTAGATGTAGGATATGATTTAGAGGGATTAGGGTTTTGAATTGAACTTGATTTAGGATAGGAGTTGTGTAAATAATAGGATAGGAAATGATTTTTTTTTTTCGACTTGGCAGTTGTGTTTGGCGCTGGGAGCGCAGATGGCGCCTGTTGCGCGAAACCTTGCTGCGTGACACGGCGCTTGGGGCGCGGATGGCGCTTCTGGCGCGGCTTGCTCCTGATTTTTTTTTTTTTAATGAGACTCCTATACCAAATTAATATACAACATTGCTTGGGTTGCCTCCCAAGAATCGCTCTTTTAATGTCAATAGCTTGACATTCTTCCGAATTATCACGAACAAGATAAAACTGCGGCAATCTTCTCGCGGTTCACCATTCCTCCATAATATGGCTTAAGTCCCTGTCCATTCACTTTAAAAGTATCATCAATAGAACCCCTATATATCTCCACCGCTCCATGTGGAAATACCGACTTGACTGTAAATGGACCCGACCATTCTGACTTGAGCTTTCCCGGAAAAAGTTTAAGGCGAGAATTGTAAAGCAAAACCTGTTGGCCCGGCATAAACGACTTATGAACCAACTTCTTGTCGTGCCACCTCTTGACCTTCTCCTTGTATATTTTAGCATTCTCGTAAGCCTGCTCACGAAATTCCTCAAGTTCATTCAACTGAAGTAGACGCTTCTCACCCGCGGCCGTGATATCCAAATTCAACTTCTTCAATGCCCAATAGGCCTTGTACTCTAGCTCGGCCGGTAAATGACATGCCTTACCAAATACCAACTGATAAGGAGACATACCTAGCGGTGTTTTGTAAGCAGTTCTGTACGCCCAGACCGCTTCGTCTAACTTCAAAGACCAATCCTTTCTTAATGGATTCACCACTTTCTCGAGAATTTTCTTGATTTCACGATTAGAAACCTCCGCTTGACCATTAGTTTGGGGATGATAAGCCGTGGCCACACGGTGCGTCACATTATACCTAGCCAACATAGCAGTAAACTGACGATTACAGAAGTGTGTCCCCTCATCACTTATTATAGCTCGTGGAGTTCCAAAACGCGTGAAAATCTGCTTGTGCAGGAAATTCAGCACAACCTTAGCATCATTGGTCGGTAATGCCTTAACTTCGACCCATTTAGAAACGTAGTCCACTGCCAAGAGAATGTACTGATTATTGCAAGAAGAAACAAACGCACCCATGAAATCAATTCCCCACACATCAAAAATCTCGACTTCAAGAATAGTATTAAGAGGCATCTCGTTCCTGCTAGAGATATTTCCAACCCTTTGGCATCGATCACAACTCATCACGAACCTATGAGCATCTTTAAACAGAGTTGGCCAATAAAATCCCGCTTGAAGTACTTTCTGAGCTGTTTTATCACCACCGTAGTGGCCTCCATATGTGGTAGAATGACAATCATGCAAAATAGCTTCCGTCTCACTGTAAGGAATGCACCTTCTTAAGATCTGATCCACCCCAAGCTTGAACAAGAATGGCTCGTCCCATCGGTACCACTTCACATCATGTAGAAACTTCTTCTTTTGAGCATAAGAGAATTCCGGAGGGATGACATTACTTACAATATAGTTCACAAAATCTGCAAACCATGGCTCTTCACCTTGCACCCCAAATAGTTGCTCATCTGGAAAAGATTCGTTAATAAGAGAATTACCATGTGAATCCTTACCGTGGTCCTCCAAACGTGAGAGATGATCCGCTACTTGATTTTTCGTGCCCTTCCTATCTTTGATTTCCACATCAAAATCTTGCAGTAAAAGCACCCAACGAATCAATCTCGGCTTTGCATCCTTTTTCGACATGAGATATCGAATAGCGGCATGATCCGTATAAACTATCATCTTCGTACCAAGCAAATAAGATCTGAATTTCTCGAATAAACAACCGCTAGCAACTCCTTTTCCGTAGTGGTATAGTTAAGCTGTGCATCATTGAGGGTTTTACTAGCATAGTAAACCACATGAAAAATTTTATCCTTCCTTTGCCCAAGCACAGCTCCAACAGCATAGTCACTAGCATCGCACATTAACTCGAACGGTTCCTCCCAATTTGGTGCGGTAATAACAGGCGTAGTAGTCAACTTCTTTTTTAACAGTTCAAAAGCTGCAAGACACTCATCATCAAACTTGAAAGAAACATCCTTCTCCAACAGATTGCATAAAGGTTTAGAGATTTTCGAGAAGTCTTGAATGAATCGCCTATAGAATCCCGCATGGCCAAGAAAACTGCGAATTCCCTTAACAGAAATAGGTGGAGGAAGATTTTCAATTGTTTCCACCTTAGCCCTGTCCACTTCAAGCCCCTTACCAGATACCTTGTGCCCAAGAATAATTCCTTCTTGCACCATGAAGTGACACTTCTCCCAATTAAGCACCAAATTAGTCTCCACACAACGCTTCAATACAAAGCCAAGATTGTGCAAGCACTCATCGTACGAAGTACCAAAAATAGAGAAATCATCCATAAAAACTTCCAAATTCACACCTATCATGTCTGAGAAAATAGCCATCATGCACCTTTGAAAAGTGGCTGGAGTGCCACAAAGTCCGAAAGAAACACGTCGGAAAGCAAAGGTACCAAAAGGACATGTGAATGTGGTCTTCTCTTGATCTTCCAGAGCAATGCAAATCTGATTGTAGCCTGAATAACCATCAAGGAGGCAATAGTAGTCATGTCCCGCCAACCTGTCTAGCATCTGATCAATGAATGGCAGAGGAAAATGATCTTTTCTCGTGGCTTTGTTGAGCTTTCTATAGTCCATGCAAACTCTCCACCCCGTGACTGTTCGAGTAGGAATGAGTTCATTCTTAGCATTCGCAACAACTGTCATGCCTCCTTTCTTTGACACACATTGAACCGGACTCACCCAAGAACTGTCTGAGATAGGATATATAATACCCGCATCAAGCCACTTTAGAATTTCCTTCTTCACCACCTCTTTCATAATCGGATTAAGTCTCCGCTGCTGCTCAACAGTAGGCTTAGCTCCCTCCTCTAGAAAAATTTTGTGCATGCAATAAGAAGGGCTGATTCCCTTGATATCTGCTATAGTCCAACCAATGGCTGATTTGAACTCTCTCAGAATTCGAAAGATCTTTTCTTCCTCATTACCTGACAAGTTAGAAGCAATAATAACCGGTAATGTAGATGCATCACCAAGAAACGCATACCTCAAGTGTTCGGGCAATGGTTTGAGTTCAAGTGTAGGAGCTTCTTCAATAGATGGTTGAAGACGACCCTCAGAATTTCTCAGCTCTCCTAACCCCAAAGATTCAAATGGTAAGTCAAATTTCCTCTTCCACGGAGCTGAATTCAATTGTTGTAATTGCTCGGCTACTTCCTCATCTTCAAAATCAGAATCACCAACTAACACTCTCTCCAAAGAATCTGACTTAAGCAATTGCTCCATCTCTGTAGTTACCGAAGAATCAACCAAATCCACCATCAAGCATTCTTCTTCATCAGTGGGAAATTTCATTGCATTGAACACATTAAAAGTGACATTCTGGTCTTTCACCCTCATGGTGAGCTCTCCTTTCTGCACATCGATCAAGGTACTACCCGTAGCTAAGAACGGCCTTCCCAAGATTATGGGAATCTTCTTGTCTTCCTCAAAATCCAAGATAACAAAATCAGCAGGGAAGATGAGCTTATCAACTTTTCCCAAGACATCCTCCACTATGCCTCTAGGATAAGTAATTGAACGATCGGCCAACTGCAAAGAGATGTTGGTTGGCTTTGGATCTGGTAGACCAAGTTGCAAGAATACTGACAAGGGCATGAGATTGATGCTAGCTCCCAAGTCACACAAGCACTTTTCAAAGAATAGATTACCAATAGTGCATGGAATAGTAAAACTACCCGGATCCTTTAGCTTCGGAGGCAACTTCTGTTGCATCAACTTCTGTTGCAGAACGGCACTACACTCTTCCGTTAAGGCAACGGTCTCTAATGCATCAAGCTTCAACTTACGAGAGAGAATACCTTTCATGAACTTGGCATAGCTTGGCATCTGTTCAAGAGCTTCCGTAAAAGGAATGTTAATCTGCAACTTCTTGAACACCTCTACAAAATTAGCAAACTTAGTATCCATATTTTTCTTCTGGAGTCTTCTAGGATATGGAGGAGGAGGATAAATCTGAGTGTTCTTTGTAGACTTCTCCATAGAATTTTTAACAAGTTCCTTGCTCTTCTCTACTTCACCATCCAGCTCCTCAGCTACTAAGTCAAATTTCTCATTGTCAGACACTGCAGATTTTCCAACTTGCTGATTCTGCACTTCTTCATCTTCTTTAGCGGCTGATTTAGGATCTGATGTCACCTTTCCCGATCTCAAAGTCACGGCCTTCACCTGCTCCTTGTTGTCCCTCCTACCTGGATTTGCTTCCGTATCACTAGGAAGAGTTCCTTGTTGCCTACTAAGTAAGGCACTTGCAATCTGTCCCACCTGGGTTTCCAAGACCTTTTGAGAAGCTTGCAGGTTCTTCACCATCATCCACAAATCATCCCTTTCTGATTTTTCATTAGATGATTGCCCCGCATGAGCCTGGGGCTGTTGCTGCTGAAATCCAGGAGGTTGATATGGTTGCCTTGGAGCATACTGCTGCTGATAACCTTGATTGAATGGCCTTGCTTGCTGACCCTGAAATTGCTGATAGGGCTGCTGAGGTTGTTGAGCACTTTGGTTGTTGCTCCAGCTGAAATTAGGATGATTCCTGTTGTTTGGATGATAGGTGGCTGGAACTGGTGCAGTAGGTCTCTGAAAATTACTTTCAAACTGTGCTGATTCAGAATAGATAGCACACTGATTCGTCTCATGTGCGCCCGCACATAGCTCACAAATACTAGCAACATGCTGAACTCCATAATTAGCAAGAGAATCCACCTTCATCGTGAGAGCCTTCAACTGAGCTGCAATAGCTGAAGCTGTGTCAACTTCAAGAACACCTGCTACCTTACCTTGAGAAAGCCTCTGTGTTGGATTCTGATATTCATTAGCAGCCATTATCTCAATAAGATCATAAGCTTCCTCATAGCTCTTCGCCCACAGAGCTCCACCTGATGCTGCATCTAGCAAAGGCCTAGACTGTGCTCCCAACCCATTTTAAAAACCATTAATAACCATCCAATCCGGCATGCCATGATGAGGACACTTTCGTAGCATCTCCTTATAACGTTCCCAAGCCCCACACAAAGACTCGCCAGATTGCTGTTGAAATTGCGTTAACTGGTTCCGTATTGCTGCAGTTTTCGCCATAGGGAAGAATTTAGTAAGAAACTTCTAAGCAAGATCCTCCCATGTAGTAATGGAACTAGCTGGTAGAGAGTGTAACCAGCCCTTAGCCTTATCCCTTAAAGAGAATGGGAAAAGCCTCAACTTGATAGCATCATCCGACACACCATTAAATTTGAAAGTGTCGCAGATCTCGATAAAGTCCCGGATGTGCATGTTAGGATCCTCTGTCGAAGCACCCCCAAACTGAACCGAATTCTGCACCATCTGAATTGTGCTCGGCTTGATCTCAAAGTTATTCACTGCAATAGCTGGCCTGACAATACTAGATTGTATGTCATTGATCTTTGGCTGCGAATAGTCCTTCAACGCCTTGACTGCTGCTGGTAAATCTGCCATCTCTTTTACTGCTGCAAGTTCTTCTTCTGCCAGTTTTTCCTTACGAGCCTGCAAACGTGTTCGCATACACGTTCAACTACCTGAAAACACACCGAAACAAACAACTAAATAAGAAATCCAAGTCAGTGAACGCTAATGACCACTGATGACAAGCACATAAACTAAATTAAACACCGATGATCCCCGGCAGCGGCGCCAAAAACTTGTTAGCACAAAATTACGCAAGCGCACGTAGTCACAAGTAATATAATTTAAGTTCGTTCCGCAGAGATCTGGTTAAGTTTTAATCAGTAAATATGCCTATGCAACAATGTATGGTTTTAATTTACTGCTAAGAAAAGTAACAATTTTGGGTTTGATTATCTAAATTATACTAAGATGCAAATTAAATACTAAGAATTGATTATCTAATGTGAATTAAATCGAATTACTTATGAGAATAAAAACATGGAATCCTAGTTTCAATATCTACTTCACTTAGAGTTGCGGCCTTTAATCAATACATGCGATGGTTGTGATATCTGATCGAATAACACGAAACAAGTAAAAGTTACCTCTCGGTATACTAGTACCAAACTACGCATACATCCACAAAAGAGATAGAAGATGAATAGACACCTATCATGTTTAGACCCTATATCTCTATAGAATTTGAAAACATAAAGGTTTAAGCACAAGTTATCCACTTAGATCACATAGGGCAGCATAATATCTCTATTCATGCCACAAATCATGATGTTAAAACATCAACCTATCCTATGCTAGCATGGCAAGTTCTAAATCTCAAGATCCACTCTCGTTTAGCAAGAGATTAACATATTAGATGTTCGCGACGCACCTAAATTCATGAAGCTCAACCATACAAGGATATCAATAATTCATCACACATAGATCTTTAAGGCATGCAAACTACTAAGCTACATAGATAAATCCACTAGAATCCCATGACAACGATTAGTTCATAATTGAACCGTTCATCGTCATGGGATTTGATGAAAACATGATAATAAACAAAGAATGAATGAAAGTAATTATATTAATAGAACAAGAGTTTGAGAAAACAAATCTATGATACAAAAGATGAAGTAGATCTAGATCCGTTGCTTGTCACGAGCGTTGAATCTTTCTCTCCTTTTCTCCCTTGCAATTCTAAACTATATATGTTATTGTATGTAATGTTGATAATGATATGTTTACAAGGGTTGGATGTGTTTATATAGGCTCTAGACATCTTGCCCAGCAAGAAAATACCTTAAAATACAACTAGAATTCGATTTAGGAGTCAGAAACCACGTAGAATACAATTTCAGCTTGAAAAAGGGCAAAGCTGGAATTTCTCCAGCATTACATTCTCTGCGTTTATCTCAACACATCCTCAACATACTTTCTCTCAAATTCTTATCTTCCAACCATAAGGTCTTGTTAATCTCTGCTAATTTTCATCTTGTGTGCCCCCCACTCTCTCAACTCTAAATCTTCTTAATTCTACATTCTTCTCTTAAAGGAATTATACGTCTTTGTTAAAGCGTTTCTGAAACTCCCTGACTCTCTATCTTCCTCTTCTTATCATCTTGACCCATCTTGGTCAACTCTCTCTCCTATCCTTAATAATCATAATCCTTTATAATGCGCTCACCTAAGTTGTTAATTCCAACACAATCACCTTACTTCTTATTCAAATTTCAGCTTCTCCCGATACTTCTTACAAACAAATCCGTCCTGCTTCGCTCCGCTTTACACAAGTTATCCTACTTCAGTTCTAAATCTTGTACCCAACAATGGGTTTCAAAACATTCATAATCTTATGACATTCCATTTACTACCTCCCACATTAAACTGGTGTCCAAAACAATTTTTCATTAACACTAACTATCATATAACAAACATCTCCATCCACATTCCCTTCTCAACCTTTACAAAATCCGCATTCTTGTACAAGTGTTGTTAATCCAATTATAATCCACTTTGATATGCCACCTCTGTTTTAACATCATTTCTTAACTTGCTCAACCAATTCTTCGTCAACTTGATTACAGTTCCAACCATTTAGGATGTCGTCGCGTCTATCTTTGCAGCTCTTCATTGCTGGTAATTCTGAAATCATTAGGGTTTCTGACAAAAGAAATTAATAGAATGAAAAGGTATCAAGTGTGAATATACACTGAGTTTTATTTGATAAAGCTTTTTGTAAAAGGATTTAACCGAGAGATCAATATGATCTTTGAAATATTATCAGGTTGCATTTGTCACTTAGGTCAACCACCATAGTACATAAAGATGGCCAGTCTTTAGTACTTTCATGACAAACACAATCAGTGGCATCCCACCGGACTTCTATCACAGAGATAAGATATCCCTGAATCCCCTATATAAATAGGTTGTTCATCTCAGTTTGAATAAGGAAGATCAAATATTCAGGGAAAATGGAAAGAGTTCAAGAGTCTTAAAACTTTGTATATAAAGTTAGGTCAAGTATCCTCTGAAAAATAGGGATATTTCTGAAAGAATAAAATTGAATTCAAGTGAACCTGATATCCCAAGCTCATCATCAATTGAAATATAGTTGATCACCAAACGTATGCATCAACCATTGATTAAACAAATGAGCAAGAAATTCCTAATTATTCATAATCTCACTCTTGTCGACTAAGCACTAATATGCTTAGCTACCAAAATCGGCCTGACAATGAGTTGAACAAATAAGAAGATCTTGATTCATTCTCAATTTTTTTTTAACCAGCACTGCGCAACAAATGCTCCAGCAACAATTTAAACCGGGAATTGATTCACAACAATTCGTAGCAAGAATAAGACTTTTTCAAAATATTTGACAATTCCCACAGGCAATAAATTGAATGAGATCAATGACTAGGGGTGCACAACTATGCCCTAACTTTCAACCCATCCCAATAATCGCTTCCCACATCGTAACTAATACAGTAGAAAATTTTTAGAAATTTTAGAATTTACATGAAAACCTCGAGAGAATATCTTCCAGAATGGTAGCTCCAGCTACCCAATTAGCTTATACGGCTCTAGAATAACTACCTCGCATATAGGTAAATCTTTGGATGTATCGTACTCCTACTCGCGCGATATGTCAAAAGTCTGTATAACGTCGCAATACTAGTCATGATAACCTAAAGTAAACCTTATCCTAAATCGTTCTACCCAACGTCTATCTTAGACACATACACCTAACCCTCCTAATCTATTTCAGTGACCATAACCTATAGCTCTGATACCAACTGTGACATCTACAGATTTGGAGCCACTAACCACAATCAACACAACATTAACCTGGATATAAGCATAATATAGCAATACAGGTTATGGTATGAAACAAACCCTTAAATTACATTATTATAATCCAACCTCAAAATGAAATCATTATACAAACCGCTAACAACTAAGTCCATCTGTTGAACTAGTTAACCAACCTCTGACAAAGCTCAAGTCGCTACCCGACCAAGTCAACAACCCGCACATCACCTCTCGCTGATAGAAGAAGACTACTCTTCTGACCATAAAGTCCACTCATCTCCTCTCTATAAACTGGAGAAATAGAACAACAAAGCAAGAGTGAGCCAACAGTGCTCATTAAGCATAAATATCTAAATCAATATTAAGAATATGAAATCTGGTCAACAATAAGAATAATCGTATGTCTCAAAAGAATGAAACTTCAAAATAAGACAACTTTCGAGTTTCGATTAGAATTGGATTTTTAATTATTATTTTTTTTAGAACCATGGGATTAGACGTGCTGATTAGTCACGCACTAATCCGGACATTGCCTCGCAAAGTCCTTATTGAATGGATCCACGACACACATTGGCCACTAATTACTCACAACCACGATATGGTCCGACCTTACGGTCAAAAACATTTTATCACGACCACGATATGGTTCGACCTTACGGTCAAAAACATTTTATCATGACCACGATATGGTCCGACCTTACGGTTAAAAATATTCCAATTCTACATCAAACCCATTAAGTGTCGGAACAATCGACAACCTTAACACATCATCTAACTGGAAAACTCACGTTCTAGAATAACAATTAATAATTAAGAATCACTGATGAATATCAACATCAACTGGTATCAACCAGATCAACCCAACAATAGGGGTAAATAAAGAATAATAATATCAATAGGTGTCGACGAGTTCGACACGATAAAGGGGGTGATAAATAAAGATCAACAGTCTCAAAAGGTATCAACAAGTTCGATACGAATAATTTGGGATCATATCATCATTAGATTGATTAAAGAAAGAATTCACTTGAACAATAAGTGAAAGAAAATACTTGCCTCATAATAAACGCTAAACTCGTCTACCCTTGATCGTCTCACTCTACTTTAGCCTTCCCTTTATTCATTTGACTCGCTTCTAGACTTTCCTTTGTCCCTCTTAATCGACTCTATAATAATTAGAGCACATCAATCATATATAAAGCACTTAAGACTCACTAACGATCAATACACATAATTCACATAGCACTTAATCATTCAAATCACATTTAAATGACTCATATAACTCACATTACAATTAAACGAACTCAAGAAATATTTTTAGAAAATATTTAATCCTTGCTACAGGATAACACTTGGATCAAAACATATTTCAAACAATTTTCGAATTTTTAAACACTTAAACATTATTTTTAAAACATTTAAAACAGAAAACAGATTAATTAAGAATTAAATAACTCTAATTAAATTAATTAAAATCAACTAATAACTAATTAATAAAATTATTCAATAAATGATTACATTTATCAAATAATTAAATTAATTAAATTATTATTTGAAATTAATTAAAGTAATTAAAGTAATAAACTCTTAATCATTTTTGAACTAAAAAATAAATAAATAACTAATTTTTAAAATTGAAGAATTAAACAAAACAATTCAGATAAATAATCTGAATTTTAAAATAAGATTTTAGAAAATGAATTTCTGAATTTTTATAACTAAAATTCAGATTTTAAAAATAATTGTTTAAAGTAAAAACAATTTAGTAAAAGTAAAATATGAATTACCTTTTAAAGGTAAAAAGTAATTTTGTAAAAAGTAAAAAGGTAATAAGTTAAAAAAAATTTAGATTTTTACCCTTTCTTCTCCAATGGATCAAACAAGATAATTAAATAAAACGAAAAAGAAGAATTCAATAACACTCCAAGATTCCGGTTAACCGGAAAAAAATTTCGGCGACCCTACCACTTCGAAAGAGCTCCGTTTACGCATCAATCCGACACGAAATCAACACATAGCAATTTCCCATCAACTGGGCATCAATCACACCGCAAAAACACGACATAAACCGATCAAAACAAGTAAAAATCGAAGCTTTCCGGCGAGCTCAAAGCTTTTCCGGCCAAAAATTCGTTTTGAAAAAAAAATGAGACCAAACTCAAAGATTTTGGAATCAATATGAAGCTAAGAACACATACAAACTAACCCCTAACATCAATTAAGTGAACAATCAACGAATAAGCAGAAAAATTGATTCGAAATTTTGGTAAAAACTTTGAAATTCGATTTCTTCAAAAATGAACATCAACTACGAAATTAAACACAGAAACAAGTTTTTTAGGACCCCTAGAAGCTACACAAACCATCAGAATCATTGAACAATCGTGGAATTAAAATCCCTAATTTGGATGAAGAACCCTAAAACGCAGATTCAAAAGAAAATTAATATAAAATCGAAAATTTAACAAAACTGAGATTTGTTGAATGATTTGGAAAGTAGATTCCAAGAGCTTCGATTCGAGTACTTGAACTCCAAAATCGGACATCCGGATCACCTTCAAAATAGCTTTGATCTTTAAGAACAAATGTGAATTGTATAATTTTTTATTTATTTGAAAATATTTTTTTTTTCTTAATTCTGATTGGACAGCTGTTTACAATCTGATTGGCTGGAGAAGATAAGCTTTGGTTGGTCAATATAATTATCGTAGTGTATTTTTGTTCCCGAAATGCTCGGAACCCTAATTAACTTTTAACCGGTCCGAATTGTACCAATTAAATTAATTATGGTCCGACTTGAACGAAATATTTTGACAAAACATAATGAATCGATCACTGAAAATTTATAAGATTTATAAAATGAATAAAATACGAGTTTGGCAAATTTGAAGATTTATCTGACGAATGTAAATACGAAAATGATTTTAAATCGAAGCCCCAGGAATTTTGAAAACGGGGTTTTGACGGATAAGAACAAATTGATTGCACAAATTACGAAAAAGACTTTTGTTCCTATCTATTAACACATAGCACATAATAAACACATACGGGGATCTTTTCGACCAACTTAACACTCATCCTCAAATACCAGTCAACAATTAATAACTTGACTCGTCAAATTGAAATAAAATAATTTAAAATATTTTTATTCCAATTTACAAAAAATAGTAATTATATGAATTTAATAATCACGATTTTTACACTAACGACTATATTTCAAAAACTATATTTTATTATTATTTTCAAATTCAACTATATTTTTAAAACATTATTTTATTATTATTTTCAAATTCTAATGGCTATTTTCTAATCGTAGTATAATAATTATTTTCAATGATCATACTCCAACTACTATATTCTAACAACCAAATTTTAAATGTTATAAATAATAAAATTTAAAACTAAATAATATAACTAGAGACAAACGAAAATTTATTAATTCACACTTCTAAAATATTATTTTAAAATGGACTATATATATATATGAGGTTGGGGAACCTGAGATATATCTCAAGTAAGTTCCCTAAGATATCCATCTTTTATATGTAAAAATAAGGTGGGTGTTTTAGTAAATTCAGAATTTTTTTAATTAGCCCTGCGGGCCCAGGAAAATTTAGAGTTAGTTTATATGTATCTTAGGAAAAGTTCCCTGAGATATATCTCAGGGTCCTTTTTCTCTCTCTATATATATATATATATTTCTTTCAATCACAATAACACATTTTTTTGAAATAATCAAATGAAATAAAGAAGAAATCAATAGTCATTCAAGATAAAATTAAATGATTAAGAATTGAACATACCTTTGTAATGGAAACTGACGTAGCTAGAGAAAATAGAAGTGAAAGGAGAGGTGAGAAATGGGGGCGGAATATAGAATATGTGTTTGAGATCAACAAATATAACGTCTTATTCTTGGATAGATAAAATTTTGCTTAATAGGAGACTACAGTTGGAGCAGTGAATTTGATATAAGATAGTTATTTTGATTAGGGATGGACATTTCACCTATCCTGCTCGACCCCGATCTGATCCCCGCCTCGTTCGGATCGGGATTTGGGGAATTTTTCGAGTTCGGGGCGAGGAGCGGTGAATATTTTAAAAAGAATTCGGGGATCGGGGCGGGGATTAGGGGATCCCTACCCCGATCCCCGACTTTATTTTTAAAAAATATATATTTATATATATATATATATATATATATATAATTAAATTATCATAAGTAAATATATTTATATATATTATTAGTGCTTAAAATTTTTAATTTATTTCACATATTCAAAAGATTAATAGTAAATTTTAATTTAACTATAATAATTTAATTATATTTTTTAGTACAAATAAAAATTAAATCGAAATATATTTTAGAATAGATCATTGAATTTAAAATATATATTAAATATCATAATTTAGCAAATTAATTTCATTATGAAATTTATTAGAAAATGTATAAAATTTAATTTTTTAATAAAAATTAAAATCCCCGATTCCTTGCAGGGATCCCCGCTCCCCGTTCGGGACGGGGATCGGGAAATAAAATGTTCCCCGTTCGGGGATCGGAGCGGGTAAGGGTTTGGGAATCGGGGGCGGGGATTGCACTCCCCGACCTTGAAGTGACCCGACTGTTGGGGAAATATGGTAGTAACTTGGATTTTTCTAAAGTGTGAACACTTTCAGATTGAAGTTATTTGTGGTTCACCCAAATAAATCAATCGGATAAAGTCATAAATTCTGCAAGAAGAGAGAATATGTTTTTGTTGTGAATTTCAAAATGAACCAAATGTATGAAAATGATCAGTGCAACACCTATATATAGATGTCAACAGATGTGTCTTTTGCCAACAGACACATCTTATTGTAACAGTCATGTCTAATGCTAACAGACACATCTTATCCCAACAGGTGTGTTTAATGCCAATGGACATGCCTCATAAGCAATAATACTGAAATCATAATAAACTCGAACAAAGCGTGCACTCCGCACTCTCCCAACTTGTTCGATGTAATATTAAGATTACATTGATCAACTAGTCAATCCAATTACACTAAAATATCCAACAATCCTCCCCCATTTTAGCGTAATCCATGATTAACTAAACAAAATCACAACAAACAACAAACTTATGCATAAATGAAATATCGTGACGATTGAATTTCACATTAGTATATTACACATTCCAAATATTCGAATACCAAGGTGTCACTATGGTTGAACCTTTGTTATTCATAGTGAATACATGAAGATAATATACACATAAATTTACATTCTCAAATGTTCTTACTCGACACTATATTTTACTAGCCTAGTGTCCTAATCCTTCTTAAGCATATCAAAGCCAAGTCCAAGCTTCTTGAAGCGGCTAAACTTCATGCTCAAATAGGTAGTTCTTTTACTCTGGCACCTGTATATGCAATTTTTCAAATGAACTATTAAGAAGATAAACTTCAACCTCCTCAACTTGCAAGTCTGAACATATACCTTGGGACGACAATGCTAATGTGTTCCAATCTCTAGATGTTAAGCTTTCCACATTGAATTCAGCACCTAATGTCATATTAGGTGGGAATTGGGTATCTCAACATGAGAAAGTTTTAGATGGACTTTAATCCCATCCCCACAGCCGACTTGTGCACAAGATCTCTACTCAACCCTTTGGTTAGATGATCGGCTAAATTATGTTGAGTTCTTATAAACTCCACTGATATAACACCATGCGTGATAAGCTCACGAATCATGCTGTGTCTAACACCTAAATGTCTCGACTTGCCTTTGAACACTTGTCTATAAGCATTAGCCAAGGCAGACTCACTATCACATCTGATAGATATGGGTGATATTGGTTTAGGCCACAATGGAATCTCATAAATCAGATTTCTTAGCCATTCAGCTTCTTTACTAGCCGTTGATAATGCCACAAATTCAGATTCCATCGTTGAATCAGTAATGCAACTCTATTTCTTTGATGCCCAAGAGATAGCACCTCCCCCAAGACGGAATACCCATCCACTTGGGGAAGAATGATCTTCCTTATTGGAAATCCAACTTGGATCTGATTGACCTTCAATAACCGAAGGAAATCCAGTATATATCAAACCATAATCCATGGTTCCTTTCAAGTACTTGAACACTCGGTTTAAGGCTTGCCAATGATGTGAACTTGGTTTGCTAGTATATGATAAGTGGATTTTATATCCACTTATTGTGCGCTAATTGGACCTAGATTAGTGGTTTATCTTTAAGTATGTTGTGTCTTTTAATTCGTTTATCTTGTTTCAGTCTTTGTTGTGCAGAACTCGCAACTTTAGGTATCTTGGCGATAAAAGACTAAAAAATGGTGGACTTTTGCCTCAATTCGGAATTTAATCACAAGGATTTTATCATCAAGTGGATTGGCTATGAGGAAAAAGAATTATCATAAACAAATTCTGAGTGATATATTCTTAATGCTGAAACCCCGGTTGGAATTGTTGTATTTGTTTCTAAGCAAAAGGAGTCCGGTTTCAGATCCTCAAGAGACCGTAACTTACAACTGGACGAGCAATGAGGAAATAGAATTATCACAAAAAGATGGAAAGTGATATATTCTTAAAGCTGGATCCCGGTTGGAATTGATATATTTTTTGTTAAGCAAAAGGAGTCCGGTTCCAGACCCTCAATAGACAGCAGCTTAGAGCGTAAGGATATATTTATATTAATAAATATTTTATTTATTTATAAAATTATATTTATAAATATCTAATAATATTAGATGTTTATTTTTATAATTTCTGAATTAAAATAATTATTTATTAATTAAAGATTATAGCTGTGCGGGTTAAAAAGCATTTCTACGGAACCCGTTCATATAGGACGAAATAAGCCCGGGTTGTTGAATTGTGCAGGTCATGTCTTAAAGTAAAGTGTAATGATGGTTTTACAAAGAATTGAAAAAGAAGTTAGGCAGGCCAGCTAAACCACCGCCCGCCGATAGACCGCAGCTTAGGACTTAAGGATATATTTATTTTAATAAATGTTTTATTTATTTAGAAAATTATATTTATAAATATCTAATAATATTAGATATTTATTTTTATAATTTATGAATTAAAATAATTATTTATTAATTAAAGATAATAAGCTGTGCGGGTTAAAAAGCATTTCTACGGAGCCCGTTAAAAAACAAAATGTTAGCACGTGAATTGTTGTAAACAAATTGAGTTTGAAAAGCAAAAGTTAGGCAAACAAATAGCCGCCTGCGCGTGAGCCACCAGCCGCTGACTCCGGTGTTTTCTACAAATGTGGGCAAATTTCTCCTATAAATAGGAGTGTTTTCCATAAGTTTTAACACACCTCTCAGCTGAATTCTCTCTTGTATTCTCTGAAAATTCAGTAGCTATTCTTTGTATTTTAGTTTTATTTCATACACTTTAATTTTTTGCAATTTAGTATAAGTTCTATTTTGGTTGATGATTGTAAGGGGATTACTTGGAGTGCTCTTCTCTTTCATTGGAAACTATTTTGGTTCTATTTTCTAAACTCTTGTAATTTCAAATTTAATTTATACAATTTTCTACCATGTTTTCATTTAATCCCATGATGACGATCCGTTCGATTATGAACTAATCGCCGTCATGGGATTCTAATGGATTTATTTATGTAATTTAGTAATTCGATGCCTTAATAATTTGTATTATGATAAAAATTTAGATTGCCTAATATAGTTGTGCTTAATTTATTAGATGCGTAGCTATCGTCTAAATTATTAATTCCTAATGAATGCGAAAGTGGATTTGGGAATTTAGAATTTGCCATGTTAGCATAGGTTCGTAAATGTCATGTACATTTACGATAAGTGGTAGGGTTCTGGATCACATCACCCTATGTAGTCATAATAAAGGAATTTATTCGTAAACCAATTATGTTTTCAAATCTTATAGACATATAGGGTCTAAGCATAAACGGTGTCCACGCAATTTCTATCTTTTTAAGTGGATGTTCGTGTGGTTTGATATAAGTTAAGGCTGAAAGGCGCTTATGTTAGTTTCGTGTTCCCAGCTAGCTTTCGTAATTATCAAATCACTTTGAATTAAGGCATCAATTCTAAATGAAATAAGTAATGAAATTAGAATCCCATGTTTTTCTCACATATAAAATCTCGTTTAATTAAATCAAGTAGTTCTAATTACTTAGTATTATTATTTTGACAAATCAATTAAAAATAATAAAACAAAACTCCCCTTTTATATCAATTCAAGCAGTTTGTTGTTTAATCATACGTCGTTGCATAAGCACTATTTCTGAACAAACACCAAGTCTTCGTGGGATCGATCTTATTATATTACTTGTGATCACGTACGCTTGCGTAGTTAGTTTTCGAACCAGCAAGTTTTTGGCGCCGCTGCCGGGGACCTCGGTGTTATTTTCAGAATTTGTGTTTAATATCAATGGAGGTTAAACTTAACTGACTTGGATAATTTTTTTTTCTTACGTCGTGTTTTCTCACTCTGCCAGTATAAGGATCTTGAGTTGTTTATGCTAACGCGTGCCCACACTCTTAAATCAAGACTCGTAATAAAGCTGGAAGAAGCATTAGAAATGGCGGATGTTGTGCCCAAGACATTGATGGACTATTCTCAACCGAAAATCAATGACATTCAGTCAAGCATCGTCAGGCCAGCCATTGCAGCCAACACATTTGAAATCAAACCTGGCACAATCCAGATGGTACAAAACTCTGTCCAGTTCAGAGGAACACCAACGGAAGATCCAAATATGCATATCCGGACTTCATAGAGATTTGTGACACATTCAAATTCAATAACGTGTCAAATGAAGCTGTAAAGTTGAGGTTTTTTCCATTTTCTCTGCGGGACAAAGCTAAGGGATGGTTGCACTCTCTCCCAGCTGGCTTGATAACAACATGGGAAGAACTCGCTCAAAAGTTCCTCACTAAATTCTATCTCATGGCAAAAACAGCTGCCATAAGGAATGCTCTTGCTCAGTTCACACAACAGACGGGGGAATCTTTATGTGAAGCTTGGGAGCGCTATAAGGAAATGCTAAGAAAATGCCCTCACCATGGAATGCCCAACTGGATGGTGATTAATTTCTTTTACAAAGGTCTCGGATGGCAATCAAGACCAATCGTGGATGCAGCATCAGGGGAAGCATTATGGGCTAAGAGCTATGAAGCCGTCTACGAGATAATTGAAATGATGGCGGCTAATGAATATCAGAATCCGATGCAGAGGATGCCTCAACACAAGGTGGCAGGAATCCTCGAGGTTGACACAGCTACATCCCTATCAGCTCAGCTTGAAGCGCTAATCATGAAGGTGGATTCTTTGACAAACTATGGGGTACAGCAAGTAGCGAGTGTTTGTTAGCTATGTGCCGGTGGACATGAAACGGATCAATGTGCAATTTCTAATGAATCAGTGTACTTTGTGAGCAATTTTCAAAAGCAACAGTACCCAGTCCTAAACACTTACCAACCCAGCAACAGAAACCATCCTAACTTCAGCTGGAGCAACAATAAAAATGGATTGCAACCACCACCCTATCAAACTCAACCACCATATCAAACACAGCAACCACAACCATATCAACAACAGCCATACCATCAAACCTAAAATCAACAATATGGGGCCAGACCATACAATCCCTCAGGATCACATCAACAACAGGGGCAACAACTTCAGAATCTGTACGCCTCGAAACAATCTCAACCTCCGGGATTTCATCAACAATATTATGCCGGTCCAGGCCAACAGTCTGCTGAGAAATCAGAATTGGAAGAACTAAGATTGATGTGTAAGAGCCAGGCTGTATCTCTTAAAACTCTAGAAAACCAAATTGGCCAAATAGCAGACGCCTTACTCAACAGGCCGCAAGGAGTTCTCACCAGTGACACAGAAACAAACCCTGGAAAAAGGGATGGCAAAGAGCAAGTCAAAGCTATCACTTTAAGATCTGGTAAAATCACAAAGGACCAGGAAGTTGAAAAGGTAACCGAACAGCCGGAGGCACATGGAAGCCACACCACTACAGAGGAAGAAACTGAGATCTTGAAACCTGAAATCGGTATCAGCAAACCGAAGGGTATCAACGGGCCATCTTAGAAAGCATCTCAGGAGCATAAAACTACAAACACTCAAATCTACCCCCCTCCACCATATCCGCAGAGACTCCAGAAGTAGAGATTGGATAAGTAGTTTACAAAGTTTTTAGAAGTATTCAAGAAGCTACATATTAATATACCTTTTGTAGAAGCATTGGAACAGATGCCGAGTTATGCTAAGTTCATGAAGGGTATTCTATCAAGGAAGCTGAAACTTGAGGAATTGGAAACCTTTGCTTTAACAGAAGAGTGCAGTGCCATTCTATAATAGAAATTGCCCCCGAAACTCAAGGATCCAGGGAGCTTCACAATTCCATGCACAATTGGCAACATATCTTTCAACAAATGTTTATGCGACTTGGGAGCAAGTATAAATCTGATGCCGCTATCTATTTTTGTTCAACTGGGACTCCCTGATCCAAAGCCTACTAATATCTCATTACAGCTAGCTGATCGTTCGATCACATATCCGAGAGGTATAGTAGAGGATGTTTTGGTTAAGGTGGATAAACTGATCTTTCCTGTGGATTTTGTCATTCTAGATTTTGAAGAAGACAAGAACATTCTTATCATTTTGGGAAGACCATTTCTGGCTACAGGCCGAACTCTGATTGACGTCCAAAAAGGAGAGCTAACCATGAGAGTACATGATCAAGATGTCACTTTCAATGTATTCAAAGCTATAAAATTCCCAACAAAAGATGAAGAATGTTTTAAAGTGGATGTAGTTGATAGGGTAGTATGTGACAAGATAGAACAGTTGCTGAATTCGGATCCTTTAGATAGTGCTCTAAAAGGAGAATTGGGTATTGAAGATAATGAAAGTGTGGAAAAAATTCAGTTGTTGGATGCAACCCCCTGGCAAAAGAGGTTCAACACACCACATGAGTCACTTGGCTTAGTAGATATCAGGGATTCTCAAGAACGCCTTAAGCCATCTAGTGAGGAAGCTTCTAGACTCGAACTCAAACCTCTGTCGGATCACTTAAGGTATGCATATCTAAGTGATGCATCTACATTACCTGTTATTATTGCTGCTAACCTGTCAGGTAGTGAAGAGGTCAAGCTGTTGCGTATTTTGAGAGAGTTCAAATCAGCGATTGGATGGACCATTGCAGATATTAAAGGAATCAGTCCTTCTTATTGCATGCATAAAATTCTTCTTGAGGAAGGCAGCAAACCATCTGTAGAGCAGTAGAGAAGACTCAACCCAATCATGAAAGAAGTGGTGAAGAAGGAAATTCTTAAATGGCTGGATGTAGGGATCATTTATCATATTTCGGACAGTTCTTGGGTGAGTCCGGTGCAATGTGTGCCTAAGAAAGGAGGCATGACAGTGGTAGCAAATGAAAAGAATGAACTCATCCCTACTCGGACAGTCTCAGGGTGGAGAGTATGCATGGATTATCAAAAGCTAAACAAGGCCACCAGAAAAGATCATTTTCCTCTTCCATTCATCGATCAAATGCTGGATAGGTTGGCTGGCCATGAGTATTATTGCCTTCTTGATGGATATTCAGGCTATAATCAGATTTGTATTCTTCCAGAAGATTAGGAGAAGGCCACATTCACTTGTCCTTTTGGCACTTTTGCTTTCCGACGGGTTTCATTCGGACTCTGTGGTGCACCTGCTACCTTTCAGAGATGCATGATGGCCATATTCTCTTACATGATTGGAATAAATGTGGAGGTTTTCATGGATGATTTTTCAGTTTTTGGAACTTCTTATGATAAGGCCTTGAATAATCTGCATCTGGTGCTGAAATGATGTGTTGAGACCAATTTGGTGCTCAATTGGGAAAAATGCCATTTCATGGTGCAAGAGGGAATTATTCTCGGGCATAAGGTATCTAGCAAGGGACTCGAAGTGGACAAGGCTAAAGTGGAGACTATTGAAAGACTTCCTCCTCCAATCTCAGTTAGAGGAATCCGTAGCTTTCTTGGACATGCAGGTTTCTATCGGTGATTCATACAAGACTTCTCCAAAATTTCTAAGCCGTTATGCACTTTGTTGGAGAAAGACATCCCTTTCAAGTTTGATAAAGATTGTTTGGCTGCATTTGAGCACTTGAAAGAAAATCTGACTACTGCTCCCATCATTACAGCACCTAATTGGGACGATCCATTTGAGATGATGTGTGACGCCAGTGATTTTGTGGTGGGAGTTGTTCTGGGACAACGGAAGAAGAATGTGTTCCATGTGGTCTACTATGCTAGTAAGACCCTCACTGATGCATAGCTGAATTACACCACCATTGAAAAGGAGCTTCTTGCAGTCGTCTATGGGTTTGACAAATTCAGATCATATCTACTTGGCATGAAAGTTACAGTTTACACAGACCACGCGGCCATTAGATACTTGATCTCAAAGAAAGATGCAAAGCCGCGTCTGATTCGATGGATTCTTTTGCTGCAGGAATTTGAGCTAGAAATAAAGGATAGGAAGGGAACGGAAAATCAAGTGGCAGACCACTTATCACGGCTGGAAGGTCATGGAAGAGCTAATGGGGATAATACTCTAATTAATGAATACTTTCCCGATGAGCAGCTGTTTGTAGTGCAAGGGGAAGAGCCATGGTTTGCAGATATTGTAAACTACTCAGTAAGGAATATCATCCCTTCCGAATTGTCGTTCGTCCAGCGAAAGAAGTTTCTGCATGACGTAAAATGGTATCATTGGGATGGGCCATTCTTGTTCAGACAATGTGCAGACAGGATGATCAGACGTTGCATACCCTACAACGAGACAGAGGGTGTTCTGTAGGATTGTCATTCCACCACGTATGGAGGTGATTATGGTGGGGAAAGGACAACTGCCCGAGTGTTGCAAGCAGGTTTCTTCTGGCCAACATTGTTTAAAGATGTGCATCACCTTGTACTGAAATGTGATAGGTGTCAACGAGTGGGAAATATTTCCAAAAGGAATGAGATGCCCCTCAACATGATCCTGGAAGTGGAAATCTTTGATGTCTGGGGGATAGACTTCATGGGACCATTTGTCTCATCGTGCAACAACCAGTACATTCTGCTAGCGGTGGACTATGTGTCCAAGTGGGTAGAAGTCAAAGCTCTGCCTACAAACGATGCTAAAGTGGTGTTAAACTTTCTGTACAAGAATATATTCACACGTTTTGGAACACCCCGAGCAATAGTCAGCGATGAAAGGTCTCATTTCTGTAATCGGCAGTTCACAACACTTATGGCCAAATATCGTGTAATCCATCGTGTCGCTACTGCCTATCATCCCCAAACAAATGGGCATGCAGAAGTTTCCAATCGGGAGATCAAGTGAATCCTAGAAAAAGTGGTTAATCCGTCCAAGAAAGATTGGTCGCTGAAATTAGAAGAAGCTGCGTGGGCATACAGGACAGCATATAAGACTCCATTGGGAATGTCGCCATTTCAGTTGGTTTATGGAAAGGCTTGTCATCTTCCGACTGAGCTAGAACACAAGGCCTACTGGGCCTTAAAGAAATTAAATTTTGATATGAAAGCTGCAGGTGAAAAGCGAATGCTGCAATTGAATGAGCTTGAGGAATTCCGTTCGCAAGCATATGAGAACTCAAAAATGTACAAGGAAAAGGTGAAACGATGGCATGATAGGAAGCTGGTACATAAATCATTTGAACCAGGTCAATCAGTCCTTTTGTACAACTCTAGACTCAAACTTTTCCCAGGAAAGCTCAAGTCAAGAAGGTCGGGTCCATTCACCATCAAAAATGTTTTTCCACACGGCGCCGTCAAGATCTATGACAGGTTCCCTGATAATCCGTTTAAAGTGAATGGGCAGCAATTAAAACATTACTTCGGTGGCACGGTGAACCATGAGGAAGTCACCACTATTCTTGCCCCAACATGATCAAGCAGCTGAATCGTCAAGCTAGCGACAAAAAACAAGCGCTTCATGGGAGGCAACCCATAGGTTTAATGTTTTTATGTTTAGTTTGATTTTATTTAATATTATGTCAAGTGTGCAGGTCATTGACGAATTACAGGAGACTGCTTCGCAAAAGAAAAATTTTTCTTTCGAGGTCGACTAGCCAAAGTTGGAGCCCATGCAGCTTTTCCACCACTTGATTCACCATCCGAGGAGGGTGACGATGCCGACAGTTAGGGGAGTTCTCTTTTATCCTTTATCTATACCTTCAATGAGGACATTGAATATTTTAAGTTTGGGGGTGATTTAGGATAATTGATTAATC
The DNA here is from genome assembly GCA_036435485.1 of Saposhnikovia divaricata. Lineage (NCBI taxonomy): Eukaryota > Viridiplantae > Streptophyta > Magnoliopsida > Apiales > Apiaceae > Saposhnikovia > Saposhnikovia divaricata. Next base: position 110,352,658 of record CM071598.1, read on the forward strand.
GAGTCATAGTATTGCATATAGTTTCATGTAGTTCATAATATACCATGCTAGTATAATTTCATATAATTCATATTATACCATGTTAAAAAAAAAATTGCACATTCATTAGTTGCATAGCATATTTTCCTTGATCCCGTAGCGCTTGGTGGTTCTGTTTAGTAGCCAATGATGAATCTGAGTGTGATAATGATGAATAAAGGGCTGATTTAAATACTTATGAATTGACTTGCATGCTACAAAAACACATTCTTAACAGAGTCTCAGCGATTGCTCTTGAACTAGTTCCGGAACATACTTGTTGTTTTGTTAATAATAATCACTTGTTTATATTTAGAATGTTCTGTATTCCCTTGATTGCATAAGAGCACTAAAGTATCAGTTTGGGGGAAACCAAGGATTGCTTGCTGAAAGTTTAGTAGCTAAGAGAGTTAATAAGGTTAGGCGTCAAAGGCTAGTAGCCGCTCATATACATATTATGAGTAGTCTAGGGGTGGAATGAGATGGAGCGAAACGCACTCATTTTAAAAAAAAATAAAAATAATAAAAAAATGGAAAAATAATAAAAAGAAAAAAAAAAAGAAAAAAAATATGAGTGTATATGGGCATAATTGACTGCGGTTGGGCTCATTAATACTCGAGCAATTAAGTTCTAGGGGACTTTGTGCCTAGTGACCTAAGGCTTTCTCGGTCTGGGATCCATTAACCCAACGCTCGCTACAAGAGTATTAGTGCATAAGTCTTTAGGGACCTCAACCATTGCACGGTCAAATAAGCATAAGTAGCATAGTTTTGTATATATAGCAGTTGAATGATCTAATTAAAGCATGTTGAATCCTTGGCAAACTTGAATAAGTATGAAGGTGTCTCTGAGTTATTAAGTGTTTAACGTTCATTTTATTTATAAACTTGTGATTGTTTGGCCAAAGAATAGGCTATGTTTCTGAACTAGTATAGGGAGTATATCTGGTGAGCTAAGCACACATGCACGTTTCTGAGCTTGTAAATGTTAACATGCGGGTATTTAGTCGATCTCTATTTGGAATTATCACATTCTCTGAGGCACTCTACTGAATTGGTTATTGCTTTGCCTATGAGATCCTTGCATCAGTTGCATTCATGCATTTAGAGGTAGTCGAGTCTGTTTTCGCTTGAGGACAAGCATCGGTTTAAGTTTAGGGGTGTGATAAGTGGATTTTATATCCACTTATTATGCGATAATTGGACCTAGCTTGGTGGTTTATCTTTAAGTATGTTGTGTCTTTTAATTCGTTTATCTTGTTTCAGTCTTTGTTGTGCAGAACTCACAACATTAGGTATCTTGGCGATAAAAGACTAAAAATTGGTGGATTTTTGCCTCAATTCAGAATTTAATCACAAGGATTTTATTATCAAGTGGACTGGCTACGAGGAAAAAGAATTATCATAAACAAATTCTGAGTGATATATTCTTAATGCTGAAATCCCGGTTGGAATTGTTGTATTTGTTTCTAAGCAAAAGGAGTCCGGTTTCAGATCCTCAAGAGACCGTAACTTACACCTGGACGAGCAATAAGGAAATAATTATCACAAAAAGATGGAAAGTGATATATTCTTAAAGCTGGAATCCCGGTTGGAATTGATATATTTTTTGTTAAGCAAAAGGAGTCCAGTTCCAGACCCTCAATAGACCGCAGCTTAGAGCGTAAGGAAATATTTATATTAATAAATATTTTATTTATGTAGAAAATTATATTTATAAATATCTAATAATATTATATGTTTATTTTTATAATTTATGAATTAAAATAATTATTTATTAATTAAAGATTATAGCTGTGTGGGTTAAAAAGCATTTCTACGGAACCCGTTCATATAGGACGAAATAAGCCCCAGTTGTTGAATTGTGCAGGTCATGTCTTAAAGTAAAGTGTAATGATGGTTTTACAAAGAATTGAAAAAGAAGTTAGGCAGGCCAGCTAAACCACCGCCCGCCGATAGACCGCAGCTTAGGACTTAAGGATATATTTATTTTAATAAATGTTTTATTTATTTAGAAAATTATATTTATAAATATCTAATAATATTAGATATTTATTTTTATAATTTATGAATTAAAATAATTATTTATTAATTAAAGATTATAAGCTGTGCGGGTTAAAAAGCATCTATGGAGCCCGTTAAAAAACAAAATGTTAGCACGTGAATTGTTGTAAACAAATTGAGTTTGAAAAGCAAAAGTTAGGCAAACAAATAGCCGCCTGCGCGTGAGCCACCAGCCGCTGACTCCGGTGTTTTCTGCAAATGTGGGCTAATTTCTCCTATAAATAGGAGTGTTTTCCATAAGTTTTAACACACCTCTCGGCTGAATTCTCTCTTGTATTCTCTGAAAATTCAGTAGATATTCTTTGTATTTTAGTTTTATTTCATACATTTTAATTTTCTGCAATTTAGTATAAGTTCTATACGAGGCTTATAGAAACTGACAATTGGAAACTGACAATTACGAGGCTTATAAAGTTATGAAGAACTTTCAACTGGGTGAACCTGCATCGGTCTATGACTTAGCCTCACAAATTGATATAAAGGCAAAAGACACGCGTTGGCTATGCAAGATTGCGTATGTGTACCCATCTCGCAACAAGGTAGCTCGATTTCTAGCTCGTCTGGGTCTTGAGGCCTCAGATAGGCTTTATACATTCAACAGGCCGGTGGGTGGAGTTGAAGAAATTGTCAACTGGGACATGGGGCTCGGAATCGATCACCCTGATTTTCAAGATGTCTATCTCCCAGCAGAAGCTCCTAATCCTGTCAACTTTGATGTCGTGGAAAACCTATCAGACCAAATCGGTGATCTGGGTCTAGGCCAGATTAATGCCCCGCGGGTAATCAGTCTAGATATGGCACTTAATGCGGATGTGCTTCATCAAGGCTTAGGGATTGAAGAAGATTTCTTCCATGGCGGTGTGGTGTTCCAAGCAGAACAGGCGGAGGTTATGGGTGACACGCCTATTTAGGATGTGGATTAGGGTTGGCAAAGCTCTAGACCTAGCTAAGACAGAAGTGTAGCTGGTAATAGTATCGTCTTGAGGAGTTTTTGTGTTCATAATATAACCTCTTGAGATCCTAGTCTACATAGTTCGCATGTACAGAAGGTTAAGCATTATGGGTTCCGTGTGTGTTGGCTGTTGCAAGTTGTAAGGTTCGACGTTGCTGGTGGTGATCCAGGAGGCCACGAATAGTAGCTGATGTTGCTACTAGTTTTATCCTAGTACTTAAGTATGGCTAGGTTAAGTTGCTGTTAGATTGTGGCTTCATTTTGATTGTTGCTAATGTTTCCTGCTTTCATGTAACCTCAAAAGCTGAGGTCTCCGAGCATTGTATGGTTTTCAAAATTAATACAACTGCTTTGATTATCTAAAAAAATAAGTTCTATTTTGGTTGAAGATTGTAAGTGGATTATTTGGAGTGCTCTTCTTTTTCATTGGAAGCTATTTCGGTTCTATTTTTTAAACTCTTGTAATTTCAAATTTAATTTATACAATTTTTACCATGTTTTCATTTAATCCCATGATGACGATCCGTTCGATTATGAACTAATCGCCGTCATAGGATTCTAATGGATTTATTTATGTAATTTAGTAATTCGATGCCTTAATAATTTGTATTATGATAAAAAATCAGATTGCCTAATATGGTTGCGCTTAATTTATTAGACATGTAGCTATCGTCTAAATTATTAATTCCTAATGAATGCGAAAGTGGATTTGGGAATTTAGAATTTGCCATGTTAGCATAGGTTCGTAATTGTCATGTACATTTACGATAAGTGGTAGGGTTCTGGATCACATCATCCTATGTAGTCATAATAAAGGAATTTATTCGTAAATCAATTATGTTTTCAAATCTTATAGACATATAGGGTCTAAGCATAAACGGTGTCCATGCAGTTTCTATCTTTTTAAGTGGATGTTCGTGTGGTTTGATATAAGTTAAGGCTGAAAGGCGCTTATGTTAGTTTCGTGTTGGCGCTTATGTTAGTTTCGTGTTCCCGGCTAGCTTTCGTAATTATCAAATCACTTTGAATTAAGGCATCAATTCTAAATGAAATAAGTAATGAAATTAGAATCCCATGTTTTTCTCACATATAAAATCTCGTTTAATTAAATCAAGTAGTTCTAATTACTTAGTATTATTATTTTGATAAATCAATTAAAAATAATAAAACAAAACTCCCCTTTTATATCAATTCAAGCAGTTTGTTGTTTAATCATACGTCGTTGCATAAGCACTATTTCTGAACAAACACCAAGTCTTCGTGGGATCGATCTTATTATATTACTTGTGATCACGTACGCTTGCGTAGTTAGTTTTCGAACCAACAGTATACCTACTAAGCTTTCCAACAACATAGGCAATATCTGGCCTAGTGCTTATCATAGCATACATAAGACTACCAATAGCCCTTGAGTATTCAAGTTGAGATACTGCTACACCTGTATTATGTAGGAGTTTAATACTAGGATCAAGAGGAGTGCTAACAGGAGAACAATCCTTAAAGTTAAATCTTTTCAGAATCTTCTCAATATAATGAGATTGAGAAATTGAAATACCATTGTTCTCACACTTGATCCTTATACCAAGAATCACCTCAGCCTCCCCCATGTCTTTCATATCAAAATTAGATGACAAGAACTTCTTGGTTTTATCCACTTGATTTTGGTCAGTTCCAAAAATCAACATGTCATCCACATATAAACAAATTATAACTCCATTACCAGAAGCATCAAATTTACTATATACACACTTGTCTGCTTGGTTAAGAAAATAACCATTATACAAGACCACATTATCAAATTTATCATGCCAATCCTTCGGTGCTTGTTTTAGACCATAAAATGATTTCTTCAATTTACACACCTTGTTCTCACAACCAGGCATAACAAACCCTTCGGGTTGTTTCATATAAATCTCTTCATCTAATTCACCATTCAAGAATGCAGTTTTCACATCCATTTGATGAATGACAAGGTTGTGTATAGCAGCAAGTGCTATTAACAACCTAATAGTGGAAGTCCTAGCAACAGGAGCATAAGTATCAAAATAATCAATCCCTTCCTTTTGTCTAAAGCCTTGGATAACCAATCTGGCTTTAAACTTATCTATTGTACCGTCCACCTTCATTTTCCTTTTGAAGATCCATCTGTTTCCCAATGCTTTGCAGCCAGGGGGCAGATCACCCAATTCCCATGTATTATTATTTATTATAGAATCCATTTCATCCTGGATAGCTTCTTTCCAGAATGCAACATCCCTTGATGTCATTGCTTCGACAAAAGTTTTTGGATCCTCCTCAATAATAAAACAATATTGGTATTGATATCCAATTTCATCTCTAGAACCTTCAACTAGATATAGATGAAAATCATCTCCAAAAGACTTTGCTTTTCTAGCTCTAGTGCTTCTCCTTGGTTTAGACGGTCCATGAACATCTTCAGTAGAAACTGAGTTCCTACTAGAAGAATTATGAAGCATGTCCTTTGGTCTAGGTATAGATGTAAATCTGTTTTCATCAAAGATAGCATCTCTTGACTCGATAATCGAGTTCACAGACACATAGTCATTAGATTCTAACACATAGAATCTATGTGCGATGGAATGCTCAGCATAACCAACAAAGATACAATCTATACCTCGTTCACCCAAGTTTCTTCTTTTTGGTTCAGTGAGTCTTACAATTGCTCTACATCCCCAAACTCTCAGAAAACTCAATTTTTGGTGACTCTTTATACCAAAGTTCATAAGGGGTAATCTTATTCCTCTTACTTGGAATTCGATTCAATAAATAACAGGCTGTTAACATAGCCTCACCCCAAAAACCCTCACTCAAACCCGAGTAGAATAATAAGGAATTAACCATTTCTTTAAAAGTCCTATTCTTTCTTTCTACCACATCATTTTGATGTGGTGTATAAGGAGCCGTGGTTTGATGTATTATACCAGTAGATCGAAAGTATACAAGATCATAATACTCACCTCCTCTATCAGTATGTAGATTTTTAATCATGGTACTCTGATGTAGCTCTACTTCTTCTTTATATATTTTAAAGAAGTCAAGAGCTTCATCCTTTGCATGCAACAAATATACATAACAATATCTAGAAGCATCATCAATAAAAGTAACTATATACTTTTTATTTCCTAATGATGGTGTAGAATGAAAATCACATAAGTCACTATGTATGAGTTCTAATACATCAGACACCCTATTAGCATCTTTAAAAGGCATTCTAGTTATCTTTGTTAACATGCATATTTTAGATTTTTCATTGTTTAAATCAATAGCAGGTATGAGACTCATTTTAGACATATCCTTTATTATTTTATAATGTACATGTCCTAGTCTAGCATGCCATAATTCTGGTTTATTCAAATTATTGCTAGTACTAGTAGAAGCCATGCAAGTAGATTCATCATTAAATGGAGTATTTACATTCAACATAAATATCCAAAGCCAACAAAAGTGCCATGTTTTGACAAGATATACTTGTCACTTTCATAAACTTGTTTATATCCACAATTATTTAATACAACACCAGACAAGAGATTCTTTCGAATCCCAGGAACATACAACACATTATTTAATAATATACATTTTCCAGAAGTAAAAACTAGCTTGACATTTCCTAGTCCTTTGATCGTTTCAGTTGCAACATTTCCCATCTTTAAGATAGATCCATCTTCGATTGGTTGAAAGTCTATGAACCAACGAAGATCTTTACATACATGACTCGTTGCTCCTGAATCAATCCACCAAGCAACACTATCATCCTGCACATAAAATGCCTCAGATATTAGTGATACATAATTCTGACTAGAATTACAATTTTGTATTAAAATCTTACCTTGTTGCTTTTCTGGATCCTTGGATCCACTTGGACCAGCATTTTGCTTTTCCTGCTTGCCTTTACCAACCCGACAATCCTTCTTGAAATGTCTAGGTTTGCCACACTTCAAACATGCCATCTTAGGCTTTTTTTTGGAAGAGTTGTTGTTTCCTTTAAACTTTCGTTTATCACCTTTGCCATTCTAAGAATTCTTAGAAGATCCACCATCTTCAACCATATTCACAGAAGAGTTACCGACTTGGTTCTTGCCCTTAGGATTATTCTCAATTTCTTGAGTCCTCAAAGCCTCTTCAATTCTAAAGTGACTTCCAAGTTCAACCAACGTCATCTCATCTTTATTATGTTTCAAGGTGTGTTTAAAATCCTTCCATGATGGTGGTAGTTTGTCTATAACACCATAAACAGAGATAGATTCATCCATCTTCAGATTGTGTTGAACAAACTGTCCCAGAATCCTTAACAATTCATTGTATTGTTCCATCACCGGTCTAGAATCGACCATTTTATAGTTCATAAAATTACTGACCAGAAACTTCTTACTAGAAGCATCTTCTGCCATGTACTTGGATTAAAGAGAATCCCACAATTCTTTTGCTGACTCAACATTTTGGTATACATCGAAAAGAGAATCAGATATACCGTTTAAGATGTGACCGCGGTAGATGTAGTCATCGTTTTCCCATTTGCAGCGCTTCCTTGTCTGTTCAACAGTTTCATTCTCAATGACTTCAGGCATGGGGGTACTCAGAACATACACAACCTTCAGCGTGGTCAACAGAAAATACATCTTCTTCTGCCATCTTCTAAAATCCTGACCCACAAACTTTTCCAGTTTTGCAAACTTGCTTGTCATATCTTTTGCAGATTCTCCGTTCGTCAGCTTCAGAATCAAAGTAACTTCAATCTTTGTTGGGGAAATATGGTAGTAACTTGGATTTTTCTGAAGTCGTGTGAACACTTTCAGATTGAAGTTATTTGTGGTTCACCCAAATAAATCAATCGGATAAAGTCAGAAATTCTGCAAGAAGAGAGAATATGTTTTTGTTGTGAATTTCAAAATGAACCAAATGTATGAAAATGATCAATGCAACACCTATATATAGATGTCAACAGATGTGTCTTTTGCCAACAGACACATCTCAAGATGTGTCTTTTGCCAACAGACACATCTCATTGTAACAGTCATGTCTAATGCTAATAGACAAATCTTATCCCAACAGGTGTGTCTGATGCCAATGGACATGCCTCATAAGCAATAATACCGAAATCATAATAAACTCGAACAAAGCGTGCACTTCACACTCTCCCGACTTGTTCCATGTAATATTACGATTACATTGATCAACTAGTCAATCCAATTACACTAAAATATCCAACACCAACGCCCATCCCTAATTTTGATGCCAGCTGGACAATTATAACTAATAGGTGCTACTGGTTCCATTTATTGAAATAAACTTATAATATTATAATTACTAATAAATAACTGATTACCTTTTTCAGCTCAAAGGTAATATCTTTTCTATATTTTCTAACTAAATTATCTCCTTTTCAAATTTGTTTTTTTACTTAATTATCCATACTTTAATTTATTTATATAATATATTATTATAAGCGAAATAAGGTATATTTGGTTGGTTAGGTAGTTGTTTAACACCTTCCCAAAAATATATTAGCACCTTCCCAAAAATAAAAAACAAATCAAAATATAATTAATTAGTAAACCACATATATAATTTATTAGTTGGGTTGATTATTAATTTACTAAATCAAAATATATATATATATATATATATATATATACTATATTATTATACGCGAAATATGATATATTTTGTTGATTGGTTGGTTGGTTAATAGGTCGGACCAATTATATCCTTATATATAATAAGCATAAGAGGGATGTTATCCATAATTTTCGTCACTGTACTACCAAATTAATCTAAATCTTCGATTTAATCTTTTTAAAAATAGACGATCAAGATTATATGATCATATTAAAAAGAAAATTATAATCTAAAAAGAATACTATTAAAAAAGGTTGTATTAGAATTGAATTTGGAAAAAAGAAAATTATACTATGAAAATGATATATTTATAAAAGGATACAATTGAATTATATTTTTTTTATTAATATTAAAAAAGTTTATATTTACTATTTATACTCTATCTCAAGATCTAGAAATCAAATTTGGATGATTTTACAACCCACGCGAAGGTCATAAAATTATCTTTAATTTAGGGATAATTTAACAATTATTTTCGAAATGGAAACACTCAAAATCTCAATAAAAAATTTAATTATGAATTTTTACATTAATCCTATTCAGTGTAGAAGGCATACATTGATAATCTTATTCAATGTAGAAAACCAAATTATATATGATTTAAATCATTGAAATTCACTTTTTCGTCTTTCAGTATAAATACACTTTTTAGTTTACATGTTAGAAAGTAAAATAATTTTTTGGTTAGATCCAACGTTTTTCATCTAATTATTTTATGATCTAACGATTCTTATTTATTTTGTCGTACTAAATACCACATTACCGACTACCAAAATTTTGGACAAAATCACTCTTATGCTTATTATTAAAACTGTATTTTGTTATTAGTATAACTATCTTCAAATAATAAGAAGGGTATTTTGGTAATCAAAACGAAATATAAGTAGATTTCATAAATCGAATAAAATTTTCAACGTAAAAATCACGTCAATTTCTTTTTCTTTTCTGCGTAGTTTTAAATGGAAAATAATTTTTAAACCATCACTAAATTAAAGATTATTTTGTTAATTTTATGTGGACTGTAAAATCGTCAAAATCAAATTTTAATAATTCAAAATATAACACAAATATTAAATTGAACGTGTAAAATCTTATTTATATCAATTTTTTATCAAAAATTTGATTTGTAAATTAATAATATATAGATATTAAAAAATTAATATAATTATACATATTCAAAAAGGAACCGTGCGTTGCACGAGTTATAATCTAGTCAATTTATAATGTATGAAGTGAGTGTAGTGGAGAAAAATATTGAATGTAGTTAGTTTCTATATTACAAAATTATAATACTTTTGGAAAGTTGTAAAGAATTGAGAGCGATATCCAAAAAAGAAAATTGTAAAGAAATGGAGTGGGAGTATAATTTTACTAAAAAAAACTAACACATATTTTACATAACCACATATTGTTTCAATTAAAAACTCATAAAAAGTTTGTTAGTACATTCCAAAAATTCCAAAAACAAATGAAAATGTAGATAATTTTATTGAAAAAAATAAACCACATATTTTAGAAACAAAATTTCAAAATTAATTTAACAAATATAATAAGTAAAATGGAATCTTTCAAGTCAAATCGATAGAATCGTTAGATAGAGTTTGGCTTTATAGAGTACTTATTATTTGGAGTACGTAGAGTACTCTATCATCATCGTTAGATTGAAATAGATCCTGTGTATAGGATTAAACTTTTTTTAATGGCAATGTCGTAAATAAATGAACAATTAAGGGCAAAGTCCTGCAAATCATATTTTAAGTAAAGTTTTATCCTAATCTACCCAACCACCCCTTGATGACACGCACACACCCCATCCCCTCATCTCTCTCTGCCTCCCGTACTCTCTCTTCCCTTTTCTTTTTCTTCTTTTTCTTTTCTTGAGTTCTTGAAATTCCAAGAATCAAAGCCTTTGTTCCTGGTGATTCCAAGGTCCAAATCGAGCGTATAAATAACCATAATCTCTGTCTCTCCGTGTTCTATCCATCCACACCATCAAATCGCGGATTTGGTAAAGTTTAATTTTTGGCCGAATTATAAAGTCGACTTTTGTTGTTTGTTTCTCCATCTTGATTATATCAAAGTATAGATCGTTGTATGTAGAGGCTTATAGAATTTTTTTCATAATTTTCTGCGTAGTTTTGAGGTTCACCGAAAAATTCTTAAGTGGCCGGATTTTATTTTATAAGCATCAGTTGTGATTTCTGTTTGTATGTATGCATGTACTAGCGTATGTATTGTGTTATATATTTTTGTTCAATTTTTCTGGGCAAGTTTGTATGTTCGCCGATTTTCTTTGCCAGATTTTCACGATTCCGGTTCGTTTTCAATGGTGTTGGGATTGATTTTAGCTGTAGTTGTGTTGTTAATTGTTGAGGGGTTGTATGGGTCTAAAAGAAGATGATTTTTGGAATATTTTTGCGTCGCCGGAATTTTTGGCATATGTCAAAGTACAACTACAGGTTATAAAACCAAAAATAATAATAATGCCAGCATCCCCTTCGGCATATGTCATATTCTTCGTGCAGAACACAGACTAAACCGAATGTTAAAAACAGTCGGAGAATAACATGCAATGAATGATTTCTAGAAACCGTAGTATTTAACAAAGCCTGTATGAAATACAATGACACACTAAACTAAAATTGCAGGACATAAAACCAGAAATAATAATAATAATAATACCTGAATCCCCTTCGCCAATAGTCATATTAGTGCAGAACAAATACTAAACCAAATGTTAAAAATAGTCCGGCAATAACAAGCAATGTATGATTTCCAGAAAGTGCAGTATTTGACAAAGCCTGTGATCCGTTGAACAACCCTTAAAAAAAGGAACCACCAGCCTTCACATATTAATCCATACGACTTATAAAACTATATTATCTTTTGTCATACGCGAAAATACAAAACTACCCTTCTGATTTAAATTATAAACAAATCAGCAATAAAACGTGAACCACTGGATACAAAACAAATTAACGGTTAAGATGTAGTACTCCAATACTCCAACAAAAATGGTACTCCATAGAACTTTCTTCTCGTTAGATATCATATTAAAAAATATTCAATATAGAATCCTAAAATTAGAACCCCAAAAAGATTTTTTTTAAAATAACAATCGTTATATTAATTCTAAAATTATAATTAAAATTTAAATGTTATCAACCATGTATTATTATTTTATTTAATCATACAACTTTATAATTGGAATTAAAAATTAAAATATTCAAAAGCAATTCGTCATTTGCACGAGTTATACGCTAATATTTATTATTGGTAAAAACATGTTATTCTATTTTATAAAATAAAATAACGATATTGTAATTCCCAATAATTAACCAATTATATTTTTCAACTAAAACACATTATCTTTTCTAACTAGAATCCCTATTTTTCAAAAATATCACGGATCGTTCTATTTACTGAAATAAACTAATGATATTATAATTACTAATAAATAAATATTAATAACTAACCAATTACCTTTTTCAACTAAAATACATTATTTTACTGACTGTTCTATTTAATGAAATAAACTAATAAACTTATAATTACTAATAAATAATTGATTACCTTTTTTAGGTAAAATGTAATATCTTTTCTATAATTTTTAACTAAAATATATATTTTTCAAAGTTGCTTTTCTTACTTAATTATTCTTACTTAAATATTTATTATTGGTAAAAACATTTTATCTTTTCTATTTTTTTAATAACTAAATAATTTTATTTTTAATATAAAAAACGTTATATTTAATATTCTAAAAATAACACGGATAATTATATTTAATAAAATAAAATAAAAATATTATAATTACTAATAACTAACCAAATACATTTTCAGCTAAAACATATGACCTTTTTTTATTTTATCTTACTAAAACTTCTTCTTTTCCAATAATATCATTGACAATTTTATTCAATAAATATTATCATAATAATTGACTAATTACCTTTTTTAGCTAAAATGTATCATTTTATTTATATTTTATAACTAATTTTTTTATTTTTTAAAAATATTACAAACAGTATATAATAATTATTTTTTTAAAGTTCCAAAAAAATTATTTTTTAATTTACAAAATTCATATCTTAAAAAATTCACTTAGATTTTTGAAAAAATCATATAATATCAAAAAAAAAAAAAAAAAAAATCCGTTTGAGCTAGTTAATTTAAATCTACACCTACCAAGAACACATACACCGACCTTGAACAGGACAAGACAAGAACCAAGCCTAGCCCTGGAGACAGTAGATAACAGTTTCGTTCAAACAAAACAAAACAAACACAAACACATTGAGAGAGTGAGCTTAGCAAAACACTCATCTATCCTATTATTTATTCTCTCTTCTCTATCTATCTATCTATTGTATCTATCATATCTTGTGTACTTCTTGTGTTTCTGTGCGCCCGCCACCACTACCTCCTCTTTTTTTTCTCTACCTTCCTTCCCTAAAAATCCCAAAATCTCTACCCCTTTTGTTTATGTAGCCTTCTTATCCCTTTTACAGGTAATTTTTATGACCCCAGTTGAGATTTCTTGGGTTTATTCACTCTTTATTGCAGTTTTGTACTGTATAATTAAAAAAAAATGGTGAATTTTATTGTTTCTTGTTTTCCATTAATTTCATATGATTCTTGGTTAAGTGGTGGCAATTCAGTAAAATCCCTATTTCTGAATTGTTTTTAAGTACGTTTGGTAATTACTTTTCTTTATGCTTCTAGGAAGGTTTAATCTAATGAAACAGATGTGCATTGTGTAATTTTGTGTGTGTTGGTTTTTTTAAATTTTTTTATTGATTGTTTATTGTCTATTTTGCTCGTTTTTTAATTGTTCAGGTGATAAGATTTTAAGCTTTGTAGATTATGTCTTTGCCCGGAGATATTACAGTTTAGTACTCTAGTGGAAACTTTGTGGTCTGTACTTGGTACAACGTACAATCTTAATCGAAATTAAAATCAGCATTCATTTATCATTTCGAGGCAAGTCAGGTCCTTTTGGTTGCATAAGCACATTTCTTTTGACTGTTTTCCTGATAATATTTTTCAAGAGACACCTAGTGTGGCCTTGAAACTTTTTATGATATCGTTTGTTGTTATATAACTCAGAATGGGAACTTGGCTCCATTAATATCTCCGCATCAAATTGATTTATGTTGCAGCTAATTTAGTTTTACTACTAAGAAAGTAATTTATGATTACGCTGAGATGGAAAGAAAGCGAGCAACAAGCTGTGCCGCTAGCCAGAAATTAAAATTTTAAATTAGTTCTGGGAAGAATTTTTGGAGAGTTTTTGGAATAATTGATGCTAGACGTCCTGGCCTGGGAGCTCTTTCTAGGAAGCATCATATTTTTTCGATAGACCAACACTAACCATTTATTTTTTAAAATCATGATTATGTGTGAATGCGGATGTTTTTCAGATACAGTATGCTTCATGGAACGGTAGCTAAAACATTGCTTTAGCATTTTTAGTGGCCTTTCAAGAACTTTGGTAGACCTTCTGGATAAATTTCTTTTAACTCAGGTATAACTAAATTCTGCATGGTATACAGAACATGAAGAAATCTTTCTTCAAGAACTATTTCTTGGATGTTGTACCACCCATGACCCAATGAAAAAAAACACCTTGAAAAGGAAATTTAGCAAATTTAGAAGGCAACCTACTTGATGAGAGTCTGATTCGACCAAGACTCTATTTGCAGATGTTGAGCCTTGTTATTTTCTATCCTTTTGGGTTTGCTAATTTTGTGTTCCTTTTAAACGTAGATCATCCAGTGTGCACATGGAGCAGAGTAATTTGTTGACTGATCAACAATGCGTCTTTAGTTACCTTTTCTATTGAGCTCTGCTTGTAATTGGTGCAATTTTGTGGAAATGGCTGCTGATCAGTGGAAAAAACGTTTAAGCTCTGCGAGTGTTGTCGGTTACACTTCTCGGCATCAACACAGTGTGAAAAGGAAGAAGTTAGCATCGTCACAGTGTGATTCAAGCATCACGTCTTCTATAGTTCTTGAGTGGGATGACAGTAGGAAGAGTGTTGTGGCCAAGAAGGAGCAGGTTGGAATTGCGCAGAGAGATTTGTTACCTTTTATTGATGCTGTTCCCAGTTGCCACAATATCTTGGCTGATGTAGTCAATGTTCCTCAAGAAACCTTTGACTTGGAAAATTTAAGTGATGTGATTTCGTATGAGGTTAGTATATCGTCTTGTGTTCTGGTTGCATTATGTTCGAATTCACAAGCAATTCATATTGTTCCATTTATGTACATGTTAAAGTTTGATATGTTTCCATAGGTCTGGCAAACTTGTTTATCTGAGAAGGAGAGGAACTTGCTCACTCAGTTTCTGCCAAAAGGAACCGAGGCTCAACAAGTTGTTCAAGAATTGCTCGAGGGAGATAATTTTCACTTTGGAAATCCATTAATGAAATGGCAAGTATTACTATTCCGCCTACAACCTAACTCGTATTGTGTATGCATGTTTTATTCAGGATACTCCTTATAGAATGGTTTTTTTTTTTATTTCGTTTATATTGCATAATGGTATTTGGTACTATCACTTGATTCATGTTTCTTTACCAGTTTTTGGACTTATTGCAGTTATAATGTCAGCGTACATACAGAGGCACTTTCTAATAACTGCATGTTGATTGACAACTAAAGATTCAATAACCTAATGCAGTATTCTGGTCCAACCACTAATTAAGCTTTCAGCTATCAGCTTGGACGTGTTTAGTTTTAGGCATTTCAATGTTCGTCTTCCACTTTAAGACACACAGACAGCACATACAGAGGTTTTAAGTGGAATATGTGAAAATTTTAGTCTAAACAGACATCTAGTCTGTGCTGTCTGTTATGTAAATTCTTATATCCATTTGGCTTGCATATTTTGGAAACATGACGTATAATTGGTTAAGGTGCAAAGATAAGCTTTTTGAGAAGTTTTGTGCATCTAAATATTTCCTTTTTTCTTTTCTGGATGTGTGTGTGTGTGTGTGGGTTAATAGAACTTTTAGTCGTCTCATACAGTAAGTCTCGTAATTGATCATATGTACATGACAAAACGAGCATAATAGGCTTAATGCCCTTGGTTGAGAAATTAATTAACCTGATGGTTAAATAAGAGTTTAAAGTACCAAAATATTTAAAAATCCAAAATCATAAATATGTGGTGTGACAAGTAGTTGTCGCGTTATTACTAAGAACGTTTATTCTATTGATTATTGAGTGTGCGTAATCTCATACTATATGGTTTTTTACGATCATCATTTGACTGGATATATGGAAGTCTTGGTATTATATTATATATTACATTGAAGAAGTCAAAATGATAAAAAAATAATTGACAAGATATAGTTGATCTCATAGTAATTGTTTGGATTAAAAATAAAATAAAAATTATGATCTGGCAGGAATTTTATTACTTATTATAGTGGTAAACTCTGGACAATTAGAAAAGAAATGGGAAAAAGGAAAAAGGGGCATACCCAGTTATCCCCCTTAGAGCGGACTCTAAGGAGGGTAGGATGTTTGCAGCGTTGCCCCTACTCAAGAGAGTAGGAGAGTATAAAGACTTTTTCCAGGAGATGACCCCCCCTCCCCGGCATACCGGATAAGGAATTGAAGCCATGATCTTTAGGTCGTAAGTTGGGCACCTAACAACTGCGCCAACTCAACTCCTTTATACGAAGAGAAATGAATATTTTCAAATCTAATGATTTGTTTTTGAATTTTAAGCTCATCATGTCTTTGCAATCTACAATTTGCAGGAGTGCCTCACTTTGTTCTGGTAATCTTCATCCTGACGCTGTTCTTAAGAAGGAGCGTCTTCTGAAGGCGAACAAGAAAGCATATTATTCAGAGCTTCAAAACTACCATAACGAGTATGTAAACTGAAGCTTCTTCTCTTTCATAGTGTCTGGCATTGTATTTAATTGTTTTATGTCTGGCATTGTATTTAATTGTTTTATAATATATTTTACATTCTGTCACAGTATGATCAGGGATCTACAGATTTTGAAAGCAAGATGGTCACAATCGGATCCTGAAATTGATATTGGGCAAAATTTTTGGAGGTGGACGAACTCTATAACTTTCTTTGCATCGACTTTGATGATTTATGTTATAGCAGAATATGCATGTGACTTTATTCAATCTGGTAAATTGAATGGATGAAAGGATCATGACATTGCGCCTTGATTTAGATAAATAGAAAAGCCTCATTGATTTAAAGCCTAAGTAAAAGCTTTGAAGGATGACATAAAATGAATGTTATTTGAATTGAGATTCTGACGAAGTTCCCCGAAGTCCCATTGGATGATATAGGTTTAGCAAATTGTTTTGTAATCTGCATTTTAAACACTTTATTGCCTTGAGCTGATAAGTGATTATGTCAATATTATGAATGTACAATATCCAATATCTGTGAAGATTATGATATTCGATTGGTATTTTTTGTAAGCAGTTGTGTATTTTCTCGAATCTCTACTTCCAAAGATTTTAATGATTCCCTTTAGCATCTTTTTGGTACTTTTAGCTTCCATCTATTAAAACCAAATTTTACTTGCAGGTTCAGGAAGCATGTTGATAAAACTTCGCCGACTCATGCAAATAAATCTACTGTTCATGATTCTGACAATTGCCTCACATCTGAATCTTGTTCTTCAGCTGCTGATGACAAAGCATGCAGTAGTGATGAATTGAAATTAAGGTCAATCCATCACGAATCCCTGAAGAGGTAATTATCATCTGACCTTTATTGCAGCTTCATGTTTCTTTTGTATTAGGTATTGCATTTCTGTCGTTCTCGTAAGTTCACTATTTGTTAATTCTTATTTGAAGCAATTGATTGTCTGGGATTTACAAAATTATGCAGATGTGTAGGTTTGTGCCTGTGACTTGCAGGTATATAATCACAACAGTCTTGTTTTTTAAAAACCCATCTTTTGTGTCAATGACCCAACGTATGATGAAATGCATACTTATGAGGAGTTGATGATGTTGAAGGTATTATTACTTTAAGATTAGAATAGAAGAGAAGAGAAAATGAAGGTTGAGTAATCTTCTACTTGTAATCTGTGTTCCTGGTAAAGGAAAGAAGCAGAGTGTAGCAAAGAACTTTTTTGCCATGTTTTTACTCTTTTTTCCTTCTTCGAAGGTCTATAATTTTCTCTTCTTAAAAACATGGATATATACCCGTAGCTCGTTCACTTTATTTGCTAATTTTCAGCTACATTTTGTGGAGTATTGCTTCTTCTTTGTTACCAATGAATATCATTCCTTGACAATTTTTAATACTCTATTGGTGTCAAAATAGATGGCTTGCTTTGACATACTATTAAATTTAAAATTGATGTGACTCATTCAAATTCTACAATATATCCTGTGCATACTGTAGAATATTCATAGTTGAGATGTAGTCTTGAGTCTGGCTGAAATTGACTTAAAATGTCAAGTTGGTCTTATTTTGGATGGGCAAAGTATGTCTGTAGCTGTTTTTCTTGGTGGTATAAGGAGTTTACTTGTTTTCTGTGGTGTTATCATATGCAGAAAAGGTCTCGTGGAGGATTTTCATGATAATGCTTCGGATGGCCTCAAAGTGGTAGCAAGAAAAAGGAAGGGAGAAAAAATACAGAAGCGTAATGTCCAGTCTGGTGATGGTGCCAAATATATGTCATACATCAAGGTATTCAATTGATATGCCTTCTTTTTTCTATGTTAAAGAAATAAAGATAGCGATCGAAACAAATAACTCTCGCGGTCCAGAATCAAAAACATAAGAGTTTGGAGCATACACTACTGATTCTATGAAAATCTTGCTGGTTCTATGGCTTCATAGGGTATTTGAACCTTGACATGTGATTGAATCTTGCTTTCAACCTTGAAGTTTGTATCCCAGAAAATAAAACCTTAAAATGTTTTATAGTTGAAATTTAAACCTTCTGACCACTTTAAATCAGGATCCCACTATAATAGGTAGTTAAATAAAAAGAAGTTCTTCAACTATCATAGTGTTGATTGAATTAATACATTACTAGAAAAGTGTTATAATATTTATTAATAAATAAAAGAAGTACCATAAAAATTAAGGCGATTATATAAAATATATTTGATGAAAACAAGGTGATTTGTTAGACTTGTATATTTAAGCCCGTTAAAGTTTCCTGAAATTGGAAACAATAGTAATGTTAGAGTTACTTTATAGTTTTTTTTACAGTGTTCTAGCGAGATATTAATATTAGTTAATATATTTAATTACCAAGGAACATATATTAAGGTCATGATATAATCTATATATTTATTTTTTTAATAAAACGCTTATTATAATATCTTGTACTCCCTCCGTCCCTAATTAGTTGTCCAGTTTGACTTTTCAGTGGTCAAATTGACCAAATTTTGACTGAAATTTATATATATTATATATTGAAAAAAATAAAAAAAGTTATATCATTGTAAAGTATATTTAATCTATTTTAATATGTACTTTTCCGTTTTTTAAAATAATAGAAGGATAGCTTTTAATCTTCGATCAAAAATTGGTCAATTTGACCACTTAAAAGTCAAACTGGACAACTAATTAGGGACGGAGGGAGTACTTATATTTTTGATAATGGATATAATTGACGTGAAATAATCAACATAGGACATTTTAAGTTATGGTAAAATTATTTTTTGTGCGTTGAAACTTGAACGGATGTTTGGAATTAATAATTAGAAGTTTTAAATTCTATCTATACTAAACTTTGAGGTTTTATTTTCAGAGAAGTAAACTTAAAGGTTCTGAAACTTAGTTTGGATCGAGGGAACAACCTTTGTTCTTTAGCTTTAATAGTATTAGCAACACTATTGTGAAAGTGACTTTATTGGATTTTATGATAGTTCAAACTCGTATATGCTGATGATGCGGAAAAAAAAATCTAGAATCTGTGATCAACACCTTTTCAAGAATCAAATATGCCCGGCATTTTTTATTTTTGTCCTTTTCTTTCTGCTTTTTAGATTTTGGTTCTGTTTCAAAATGCGATTAGCCTCTGCCCTATCAGCAACCACATCCCCCATCTAGACAGTCCCCAATGAGGTTACTTTTTCATTCCTTCATGGAGGTTACATATCGGTCTTATTGTGTAGGACAGGTAGGTTCGTTTTATCATGTTATTTGCAAAGTCAAGTCTAATTTGTTGTCTATGTTCAGGTTAGCAAGGAGCAACACCAACGTGTTAAGAGTAGTATGAAGCATTCTAGTAATAGCATTCAGTCCAAGTCACTTAATCATGTTTTAGGTGACATTGATACTTATTATGTGCAACCATATAAAGTGTTTGAGGAGGAAGAGGGCCATAAGTTGCATGTGCACTGGTAAGGATTTTGTCAAGTAAATCTATCTTAATAACTTCCTAGTTGGTTAAAAGTTTAATATGTTTTTACAGGTCAAAGCTGGCAAATGTAGACATTGCTGCAGCTTTCTCAAAGTGGAGAAAAAGGCAGATACAAAGGCAGCAATTGATGCATGCTTTAGGGAAAGAAATGGTATACCAAGTAGACTATTTTGCAGCCTCCACTTTTTAAGTCTTTCTATTTTGTGTTGCAATTATGTAGGGCCAGCCTATTGAATACATGATTATTTCTGTTAAAAATATGATATGTCATAAATGTTGTTGTCTCCTTTTGCCGTATTTCATTAATTTAATTCATGAAAATCCGTTGATCAGGCCGAAGCAAAAAAGAGCAATAGTAACATGTCAGATGATCAGGTTGGTGATGAAGAATCAAATTCAAGTTCAACAGAGGTTTGTTACTTGTAATTCTTGGTCCTGATTAAATATGCACATTTACCATTCTGTGGTAAAATACAGTATAATCTTAAATAACCAGAAGACTCAGTTCCAGCAATGCTTACACAATAATCTTCCCTGCTCTACTTAACAATCTTCACAGTATAATGCTGACTAGCAAGTAGACTCATTTCTACTTTTTACTTTCTGGCCAGGATGAGGGGAGCGAGATATCTAATAGATTGCTTGAGGATCAAATGAACAATGCAACTACACATCGTGAACCATCCATTGCGCTGGAGGTTTGTTTTTATTCTAGACTGTGGCTAATATTTAATGTGCATTGATAAACAAACATTTGAAGTGCCATTATCAGTGGTTGTGTTATTATGGGGTTGGCTGGGTTTAGGACCTTGAGTATAGAGATATCAAATAAAAATAATAGAAGGGTTTTGATTATATGTGATCCCCATTTAAAAATTAATTATACAGCTTCGTAAAATGCTAAGAGAAGAGGACTGGAGTCCTAGTTAATAAATTGTATTATAATTATAATTAATGACATGCCATCTTGTTTGCTTCAATGTTTTTGATGGTCAGGATGGAGAACAACGAAGTCCTAATTGTGTATTTCAGCAGCAAACTGATAATACAGCAGCAATTGACGGAGCTGTTATGGATGGTGGAAGTGAATGTGTTTCCATTTTCACGCAGAATGATGTACAAAATAATACTGTACTCAGTGGTAATGGTGTGTTCAATACAATGGATGTGGTTTCAGATGCGAATCAAGTATTGCCCGGAGCTGATGATTTGCACGTATTGCCCGGAGCTGATGGTTTACTTCCTAACGTATCAAATATTACAGAAAACTTAAGCCAAGTGAATGTTTCTCAAAGTCAGGAAAATCCTTTGTCTGTTGCTTGTGATGTTTGGCCAGCAGTTAGCATGCCAAATGCGTACTTTAACACTACTCATGTAACTCGTGATTACTCATCTGCCAATGAATTGTCACATGGGTATTCACAAGTTATGGAAGAGGATCCAACTGAATTGATACATCTGAAACCTGACATGCGGCAAGTAGATTCTGGGAAAGATTTGATGAGTAGACAAGCAGATGATATGTTTTTCGGTTCTTACCCTAATCAAGTGCAAAATGGACAATTTCAATCATTCTTCAAGGGGCCAGGCAGTGCACAGTATCATCATGAGCAGAAGCCTGCAGTTCTAAATTTTCAGCCACTAGCAAATATGATGATTGAAAATAGTCAGCCTGTGGGACATTTCAAAGAGCAGCTGCATCGGTCGGCACTTGATCAGAGATTGAAGGATCCTTTCATGCATCAGACTGTACAAGAGAATATGTTTTTAGACGGCCTTAGGAATGCACTTCCAAGGCAAGATCGCTTCTCAACGCCTCTTTCCTCCTCAACCCTTAACATGCAGAGTTGGGGTGCGAATACCGCACAACTTTCAGGACTATCCCAATCTCATCCGAGTGGTGATGAATTGTTAAGTCAGAATTGGATTCCTGTGGAGAGTCGAGGCCGTGGTGGTTGGTCTGGTCTAGAAGGCGCTCTTTACCAAAACCAGAGCTCTTTAAATGGAGGTATAGGAGATCAGAGCCTGTTTAGTGTTCTATCTCATTGTGATAACTTGATTTCTACTGCTGGTCCTAATACTTCATTCACCCCTCAACAACGATTAAATCAATCCGTGAACTACAGTGTTGGGGTTCCTACAAGTAATCTATTACCACAGATGGTTAATCAACATAGCTACTTGAATGGGCAAGACACTACCAATGGGCTAAAGGCCAACAATATGGGATGGACGAGCCTGCCACATCAGAATACTGGTTTGCTGGATTCTACGGGTAAGCCGTACATGCGGTACTGGAATCACTAAGGATGTTTCTTGAGTCGAATAAAATATTTTGCCAATATATGGAAAATGGGAGAAGAATGGATACCCAAGGTAGATCCATCCAACCTAAAAAAGTTTTGATGGGCTTAATGTGAAAGCTTTTATACAAAGAAGTTGAGATAGGATTACATACATAAATACACAAGAGCCAGTCTGATACCTTGTATATATAGGTTCTTTGTGGATTTTGAGACGAATTTACTTTTTGTTGGGGATTTTTCTCAATGTTTTTCTTGTTTTGCTAGACTTTTCGTTACTTTTTTGCCTTGTTAGGTATCTTTATGGGAGGCATTCATGCTACATTTTTTTTTTTTTTTAATCTTTTCAAAAGGGAAAATTTGTCAATATGTCTAGTATCCAAAATCATAGACCAAAATGGAGACTTCACGAGGCCCAGGGAGATCTAGAATGCGGTCATGGTCACGAGGCCGAGGGAGATCAAATATTTAATATTATTTTAATATTTTCATATTATAGTTTGTACTTGAATAAAAATGTTCTAATGATTTATATGTCTACTTGTGTCTTAGACGGAAACAAGTCAATAATAATTAACCGAATTGATTATAAACGGAAAGGGTAATTGTAAAATTAGATTTTAGGTGATATAAAATTGTGTGAAAATTATCACATTATATATATATATATATATATATATATATATATATATATATATATATAGTTGCGTTCCATAACAAACACCTTATATAACAAATAATAAAGAACACCTCATATCTAATCTAATATAGGAGTTCCGTCATGGCACCCAATACAAAAAGTTGTTATTTTTTTACCCTCTATCCATCCAGCAAAAAAATTAAAAAAATTTACTGTTCATGATGACATCACTGCTGATGTCAGCATGACGTCATCATGAACAGTAATTTTTTTTTTGCTTGATGGATAGAGGGTAAAAAAATAACTTTTTGTATTGGGTGCCTCTGGCGGGGCCATTAAATCTATTAGATCTAAGGTGTTCTTTATTGTTTGTTATATAAGGGTGTTCTGTATGGAGCAATGGTCTATATATATATATATATATATATATATATATATATATATATATATATATATATATATATATAGGGAACTGGTCAAAAGCAACAGTTGGATAACTTGGTCTAACCAACCAACCCATCGCTGACCGTTAAAAAGATCAGTCAACGGCTCAGATTGAAAAAAAAAAAAACAGGTACTGTTATATTATATAGCGGGTACCGCTATATTATATAGTGGGAGTTGACTTAATTTATTTCCCATTCTACCCCTGAAAACCTCCGCTATATGATATAGCGGGATCTCGTTAACCTCCAAACAGAACTAGTTATTTCAAAATATCATTTAATGAGCTTATACCCTTCCATTTTGAAATACATCAATCTTGAGTTCTTGACAGATTTTGATGATTTTGATCTATATATGTGTGTAAATCATTGGTTTTAGGGGTTATTGAGCTTATACCTTTCTATTTTGATGTTATTGTTTGATGAAGTTTGATATATATATATGTGTGTCTCTCTCATCTTCTTAATCATCTCTTTTATATATTGGATTAAATCGATTTTAAGATGATTTTGGTTATCAAAGCACATCATATATATACTTAAACTACTCTACTCTTCAAGACCTGTCCGATTATATAGGTATAAATCCATTTTGAGCAAATTGATTTTTGGGCAATTTTTATTTATAATTCGGTTTTTAAGTTTGAGCTCGATTTTGATAATCATGAGTTTAGGAGGTTAAATATCGGGATCTTTTACTTCATATATATTAGTTTACAATTTTCTGGACATAATTTGGTATAATTTTTGAGCTGGTCGGACTCAAAATCTGGTAATTTTTTACCCGTTCCCGTACTACCGCTATATAATATAGCGGGTACCGCTACATTCCACTAAATTTTAAGCCGAAAACAGATTTGGTCGAAATATGTTGAAAATAAAAAATGCTCAAAAAATTATGAAATTTTTCCGAGTACCTTAAAATATTAAAAAACTGGTTCCCTCAAAATTTGGTCAAATTTCATTGATGTTTGGTCAACCATTTAAATTTTCAAACGTTTGAGCGTAAAATAGTTTGAAATAAAAAATGCTCGAAAAATTATGAAAATTTTCCGAGCACTTTGAAATATTAAAAAACTGGTTTTCTAAAAATTTGGTCAAATTTCATTGAACTTTGGTCAATCGTTTAATTTTTCAAACGGTACTAGCACATCTAGACCAAATCCTGCTAGCTGAACTCCCGCTATATCATATAGCGGGACTATCTGGACCAAAAAAAAAACTATCTCAGAAACGCTATATGATATAGCGGCAGTACAACTAGCACTTTGAAGAATTTAAAAAAAAATGAGGTTCCTAGAAGGTCACCCATCTTATTTTTGCTAGAAGGTCACCCATCTTATTTTTGCTCTGAGGAAGTGCTTGCTTAATCTTCTAGTTCTTTCCAATGTGCAATACACTCGGTCAGGAATACCACTCTGTTAATGTTACGAAAACCATTAGTTATAAATAGAACATTTCAATTATATGTTACACTCAAATATTTGAAAAAAATAAACGGTTGACCAAACTTCAACTAAAATTGACCAAATTTTGAGGTAACCAGTTTTTTAATATTTCAAAGATCTCGGAAAAATTTCATAATTTTTGAACATTTTTTATTTTAAACTATTTTATGCTCAAACGTTTGAAAAATTAAAAGGTTGACCAAAATTCAATAAAATTTGACGGAACTAGTTTTTTAATATTTCAAAGTGCATGGAAAAATTTCATAATTTTTCGAGCATTTTTTATTTTTAACATATTTCGACCAAATCTGTTTTGGCTTAAAGTTTGGGTTCTAAACTCAAACATACAATGAAAGTTCTCTCCGCTATATAATAGAGCGGAGGTGAACAGTTTGGCTTAAAGTTTGGGTTTCAAACTCAAACATACTAGGATTTTGAAAAAAAAATAAAAAAAAATAAGGTTCCCAAGGGGTCACAGATCATTTTTCTGCTGTGGGAAATTGCTCGCTTAACCTTCTAATTCTTTTCAGTGTGCAATACACTAGGTCAGGAATACCACTCTATTAATATTACGAAAACAATTAGTTATAAATAGAATATTTCAATTATATTTTACACTCAAATATTTGAAAAAATTAAACGATTGACCAAACTTCAACTAAAATTGACCAAATTTTGAGTTAACTAGTTTTTTAATATTTCACAGATCTCGGAAAAATTTCATAATTTTTTGAACATTTTTTATTTTAAACTATTTTATGCTCAAACGTTTGAAAAATTAAACGGTTGACCAAAATTCAATAAAATTTAACCAAATTATGACGAAACTAGTTTTTTAATATTTCAAAATGCATGGAAAAATTTCATAATTTTTCGAGCATTTTTTATTTTTAACTTTTAACATATTTCGACCAAATCTGTTTTTGGCTTAAATTTGGTGTTATGTACGTAGTACTAGTTCATTAGCCAAACTTGATTTTGGCCAAAATCTTCATCCCGCTATATGATATAGCGGTACCCGCTATATTATATAGCAGGGTCTTTTTATTTTATTTTTCTCTACACTATTTGGGGAATATCTAGAGTTCTATAAGTCGGATTTAGACGATCTTACATTACACGCGAAACTTATAAAATTATCTTTAATTCAGAGGTGTTCAAATGAGCCAAATCAATCTGGAACAGCCTCCAAATTGAGGAGCAAATATCTACGGATTTTCCCCATAACCTTGTTTAAAATATTAATATTGCTAAACAAGGCACATGGCTCCAAGTTGACCAAACAATTTTTTATTAAAAAGAGTCCCGCTATATCATATAGCGGGAGTAATAAATCGGGATTTTTACAAAAAAAACCAGCTCCGCTATATTATATAGCGGATACTTAATAAAAAAACCGGGACACGTGGCAAATTCATGGCAAAACTGGAAGAAAAAGTCACGTGACTCCCGCTATATAATATAGCGGTACCCGCTATATAATATAGTGGTACGTCGTTAAATCTGGACCATTAGTTTTAAATTGAACGTCATAGATGGGTTGGCTATTTAATTCCGTATATCCAACTTTGGCTGTGTAACAGCCCCCATATATATATATATATATATATATATATATATATATATATATAGAGAGAGAGAGAGAGAGTTGCACTCCATGAAAAACACCTTATATAAAAAATAATAAAGAACACTATAAAAAAAAAGTTTTTTTCGTGTGGGTGAACAGTGCTGGGTGACGTGGCAGGCCACGTCAGCAGGTGCCACGTGGCACTACCACGTCATCATTTGTTGACGTGGCAGTGCCACGTGTCACTACCACGTCATTTGCTGATGTGGCAGTGCCATGTGGCATTACCACGTCAACAAATGATGACGTGGCAGTGCCACGTCAGCAAATGTCACGTGGCACTGCCACGTCAGCAGGTGGACCCCACCTGATAACGTGGCATTGCCACGTGGCATCTGCTGACGTGGCTGTCACGTCACCAGTTATTGTTCACCCGATTTTTTTTTGATCTAGTGTGTGAGGGTGCATTCTAATTGGGTGGGTGCCCTGGCGGGGCCGTTAGATCTAATTGTTTCAATGGTTTAGATTGATTCTCTAGTGTTCTTTATTGTTTTTTTATATAAGAGTGTTCTTTATATATATATATATATATATATATATATATATATATATATATATATATATATATATATATAGATATATACATAAATTTTATTTGTCTTAAAAATGTAAAAAAGACACTTAAATTAAAATTCAAACATAATAAAAAAATGATATTTAAAATGAAATTAAATGAAATGAAATGGAGGGAATATTATGTTAGATCTAAATTCTAAATAAATAATCACGGATCATCTTATGCGATATTATCAAGGTTACACGATAAAATTGTAGTGCGAAAGGCGTACATGATTCCATGATAGTAAATATGAATACGGATTATGGGACTTGATCTTCCACAGACTTGATTCGCCTCTAGCCGTATCTCGCTCTGACTGATGGGAATAGAGGAGTAGAGGTTGTGAATAGACTTGGGGACCAAGACCCTATTATTATATAGTAGTCTAATTAGACCTCATTAACCCTAATCAGATTACTACTGGGTATTACACATTACAAAGCCCATACCGAATAAGTTGTTATTGGACCCTTTATTTTAGACCACTTAATTAGTCCAAATATAAATAAACATTAAATATAATTGTCTTTAATTTGTAAGCCCATAAATTATTATTAGATTATAAAAATAATCTAACAATCTCCCACTTGGGCTACAAATTGTTCAGAACAACGATTACATTCAATAACCATAATTGCGCACAATATTGTTTATTCTTTACAAAACATCTTCCTTAGTCAATCTGGTCCATCTTATATATAAACATGGAACCAAAGCGACCTTCATCACATTGTCGTTACTCGATCCTCAATGATCACCACATAAATATATTCAATGACATAGATCAAGTATGAACGTGTAACTAAAAATTACATGCAATGTGATTTCAATCATGCCTATTTTCAATTGGTCCTTAATACCTTAATGAGATCAATCTTTATTCTTTCTAACTTTATGTCAAAACCACAATTGAAAGAGGTAAATCATATAGAGCAATAGAGAGAATAAAGTAAAGAAAATAATTTTATTCTGCAGAAACTCAAAATACATAATGTATCACCATAGTGTCAATATCAAAACTGAGTACCGAATACAAGAACAAAACAAAAAACTCCCACTAAAACTGAATATCCTCCAATGAGACAACACCCATATGAGCAGTATGTCCAAGAAAGATCTTAGGTGTCAAAGCTTTAGTAAGTGGGTCTGCTAGCATAAAATTTGTTCCTATATGCTCAGTAGACACTATCTGATTTTGCACTCTCTCTGTGACAACTAGATATTTAATATCAATATGTCTAGAAGCTGCGGAGCTTCCATTATTATTTTAAAACTCAGTTGCTGAACGATTGTCACAGTAAACTATCAATGGTTTTTCAATTCCATCTACAACCAGCAATCCTTTAACAAAATTCCGTAACCATATAGCATGATTTGTTGCCTCATAACATGCTATAAACTCTACTTCCATGGTAGATTGAGCTATAAGTGTCTGTTTAGCACTTCTCCAAGATATAGCTCATCCAGCTAACATGAAAACATAACCACAAGTAGATTTTCTTGTATCTACGCAACTAGCAAGATCAGAATCGGAATACCAAATGATCTCCAAATTTTCCGACTTCCGATAAACAAGCATGTAATCTTTTGTTCTTTTCAAGTACCTCATAACCCGTTTAATTGCAATCCAATGATCCATTCCAGGATTACTCGAAAATCTGCTTAACATACCGACAATGAATGCCAAATTCGGCCGGGTCCAAACTTAAGCATACATAAGACTCCCAATAGACGAAGCATATGTAATGTTCTGCATCTCCTTTCCTTCATGATCATTCTTAGGGCACTGTTTGAGACTAAACTTGTCTCCTTTAGCAACAGGAGTACTTATTTGTGCACAATCTTTCATGCCAAACTTAGCAAGCACCTTATCGATACAGCTCTTTTGTGATAACCCAAGAATACCTCGAGAACGGTCTCGATGTATCTTAATTCCTAATACAAAAGAAGCATCACCAAGATCCTTCATCTCAAAACGAGAAGTAAGAAATCTTTTGCTTTCGTGCAATTAGCCTATATCGTTGCAAGCCAATAGTATATCATCGACATAAAGCATAAGGAATATAAATTTACTCCCACTGAACTTGTGATATATGTATTTTTCAACAACATTGGACTCAAAACCGTATGTGATAATGGTCTGATGAAATTTACGATTCCACATACGGGAAGCTTGCTTTATACCATAGATTGATCGTTTGATTTTACAAACCATAGACTTTGGATCACCAATTTCAAATTTTTCTGGTTGTATCATGTATATCGTTTCGTTAATGTCACCATTGAGAAAAGTTGTTTTGATATTCATCTGGTGTTGCTCTAAATTAAAATGAGCCACAAGTGCCATTATTGTCCTAAAAGAATCTTTCGACGACATTAGAGAGAAAGTTTCTTTGTAGTCAATGCCTTCTCTTTAAGTAAAACCCTTTGTGACTAGACGTGCTTTATATATTTCAATATTGCCCTTTGAAACCCTTTTGGTTTTAAATATCCACTTACAACCAATTGCTTTCGCACCTTCAGGTAACTTGACAAGATCCCAAACGTCATTGTCGTTCATGGATTTCATTTCATCATTCATGACTTCAATCCACTTTTGACTATTAGCACTTCGTTTGGCTTGCTGGAAGTTGATATGATCATCTTTCATAACCACTATGTCAAAATCATTCTCTTGAAGAAATACAATATAATCATCCGAAATTGCACTCCTTCTGTCTCTAGTGGATCGCCTAAGTGGCACTGCCTCTTGAGTTTGTTGAGTTTGCTCTTCTTGAGCATCATCTTGATTTTGAGTAGGAAAGTGTACAGGTATATCCACATTGTTGTCTTGAACTACATGAGGTAAAGAAACTGATTCTTCCTCAAAGACAACATCCCTGACTTTATCTTCCCCCTCAAACTCAACATCCTCAAAAAATCTAGCATTTTCCTTTTCGAAAAAAGACTTTGTCAAAGGATCATAAAACTTGAAACCTTTTGTTTTTTCAGAATACTCAACATAATAGCAATTAACAGTTCTTGAGTCCAGTTTATTTTCGTGCGGCTTGTAAAGCCTTGCCTTAGCTGGAGAACCCCACACATGTAAATGATTGAGACTAAGAGATTTATTAGTCCACAATTCATAAGGGGTTTTAGCTACTACTTTACCAGGTACTCTATTTAGTATGTAGGCTGCAGTCTTAAGTGCATCTCCCCAGAGTGTTTCTGGTAAAGAAGAGTGACTAATCATACTTCTTACCAGGCCCTTAAGCGTTCTGTTTCGTCTATCAGCAACACCATTCAGGCGTGGTTGCCCAGGCATTGTGTATTAAGGGACAATTCCACATTCCTCTAGGAATTTAGCAAAAGGTCCAGGACGTTGTTCACCGGTTCCGTCATACCGACCATAGTACTCACCACCACGATCAGATTTGACAGCTTTAATCTTCTCACGAAACTGATTTTCAACTTCGGCTTTAAAGACTTTAAACACGTCCAAAGCTTGTGACTTTTCATGAATTAAATATAAGTACCCATATCGAGAATAGTCGTCTATAAAAGTGTTAAAATACTGTTGACCATTCCAAGAAGCTGTAGAAAATGGACCACATATATATCAGTATGTATCAATTGTAAGACACTAATACTCCTATTGGCACTTAATTTCTTTACGTTTGTCTGTTTACCCTTAATACACTCAATGCATACATTAAGTTCTGAATAATCAAGAGATTCAAGTATTCCA
The DNA here is from genome assembly GCA_036435485.1 of Saposhnikovia divaricata. Lineage (NCBI taxonomy): Eukaryota > Viridiplantae > Streptophyta > Magnoliopsida > Apiales > Apiaceae > Saposhnikovia > Saposhnikovia divaricata. The sequence continues at coordinate 110,383,459 of CM071598.1, forward strand.
TATGACACAAGTCTGTCTAGTCTCCCTTTAGAGATATGTCCTAAGCGCTTATGCCATAACATAGCAGAATTCTCTCTTGATAATTTTCGATTTGTACCTCTTGATGTTGTTTGCAAGGATTCATTATGTGAAGCAATTGTATTTAGCATATATAAATTATCAATCAAAGAACCAGTCGCAACCAAAGAAGAATTAAGAAATAGATTAAACTTATTACTTCCAAATGAACAAGAGTAACCGTATTTGTCCAAAACAGAAATAGAAACCAAATTCCGTCAAAATGACGGTACTACATAAGTCTCTCTTAATTCAACAAAATGACCAGTCTCAAAAGACAATCTAAAAGTGCCAATAGCTTCAACTGGAACTGCATTGCCATCACCCACATAGATGAATCTTTCAGCATCACTTGGTTTCCGGCTACAAATGCAACCCTGCATAGAAATACTTGTGTGAGTAGTAGCACCAGAATCTACCCACCATGTATTACTAGGCACAGAAGTCAAATTAACTTCAGAACAGACAAAGGTGAAAAGTCTACCTTTCTTTATACGCCATGCGACGTACTTGGGACAATCCTTCTTCACATGCCCAGATTTCTTACAAAAGAAACAAGTAATAGCTTGATCCTGAGTCTTTTGTTTCTTAGGCTGTGATTTTCCCACTGCAGTCTCTTTATCTTTAGTCCTCTTTCGGTGATTAACCTTTGAGGTAGTTGCAACATGAGCACTTTCAGTCTTTTCACGCTTCAATCTATCTTCCTCTTGCACACAATGTGAAATGAGCTCATTCAGAGTCCACTTATCTTTCTGAATATTATAACTCACTATAAATTGACCGTATTGTGCAGGAAAAGAGATAAGTACCAAATGCACTAACAAGTCATCAGACAAGTCAATCTTTAGTGCCTTAAGTTTTGAAGCGATGTTAGACATATCCATAATGTACTCACGAATATTTCCATTAGCTTTATACCTCATCTGAGCAAGATCAAATAAAAACTTACTTGTCTAGCCTTTTCATTTTTCGCAAAATGCTTTTCAAGCTCATCAAGAAAATCCTTAACAGATACCTCACAAGAGTCATCAGACATACCGCCCCTGAATGCTTCAGGAATACTGCGCTTTATCATCATTAGACTTAAGCGATTAGAATGCTCCCATTTCTCAAAGTTCAATTTCTCAATATTAGAACTTTCATCCGTAAGAGAAGGAGGTTGTTCTTTTCTTATAGCATAGTCTAAATCCATGCAGCCGAGAACTAACAGAACGTTGTCTTTCCAGCTCTTAAAGTTTGTGTCGTTAAGCACAGGAATGGAGTTCATGTTTGCAGTTATATTAGCAGCAGATGTATTAACTAGCAATTTGGAACAAAAAAACATATAAGCTCGCATAACGGAAATTCATGTCATATGCATACATAATAGCACACAAAAAAAACATGAATTTAAATATTATAGTGTGTGGGCCCATTCAAACAAGATACGTAGCACAACATTAATATTTAGTCTTTGGACAGAAATATTAACTTGCAAGTGGTACTCTCCAAGCAGAAATCAAATATTAATAATAAATTCGGTCAAGCAATAACCTTCCTTTGGGCCGGTCTATTATTCATATGAAAAAATTTATAATTATTACATATTTATTTCCGCACGTACATTCATTATTTGGCCATTAAATAATCTTCCTTTGGGCCGATTATTATAACGCATAAATAATAAAAATACACATCCTATTATTTCAAAATTAATAAATCTACACAGAAATATCACTTTGGCAATATTTTGCTTCAACTCACTTATTCATAAAATAAAAGGACAAGAAAATAAATGTCTTTCTTTTAAAAAATATGTCCAAATCCGTATAATTATAAAAAAAATCTAAAACTTATCCAAAAATCTGAAACATTATGAGAAACTGATTTTATTTACAATCACATCATATTAATTAAAACATAAACATGTTCCAAGAAAAAAAAAACTAAAAATCATCGGACACTGATTCAACAGTCACGCAGGGGCATCCAAACTATCTTGATTTTATATACTAATAGATTGATATGAATAGCCATATACTAACAGATTGATATGAATAGCCACTTTACATAATATAAACAATGGTCAAATATTAACTTAATTAACATGAAAATAGTTTAACATGTCTTTAACCAGGAACACATACACGTACATATATGGACTTGAATTAATCAGCAAACGAAAAAAAACTGGCACGAAGACATGGTTCAACCTATTTCATAAAATCGTTACACTCATCTTGATTACAAAGAAAATACATATCGAAATAACATAATATATATGATTAAACCTAATAACTCGACTAGGCTTTGATACCAATTCTTAGATCTAAATAAATAATCATGAATTATTTTATGCAATATTATTAAGGTTACATGATAATACTGTAGTGCGAAAGGCGTACCTGATTCCATGACAGTAAATATGAATACGGATTGTGGGACTTGATATCCAAATACTTGATTCGCCTCTAGCCGTATCTCGCGCTCTGACTGATGGAAATAGAGGAGTAGAGGCACTACACCATAAATGGTCTTTGCCAACACCTCAAAAAAGTGTAAAAAATCCTGAAAAGTGTTGCCATAAGCCCAGAATTGGTTTAAGGCTACACTTTTTCCAATTTCAGTGGTGTTGGATATAGTCGTGTGGCCTTAGGGGGTATTGGCCCTTTCTATCACATTTCCAACACAAATGGCCCCAAATATCACACTCAAAAACTTGGCCCCAAATATCACTCCAAGACACAGTATAATATAGCATTTTAATTTTTTTAGCATAAACGCTACTTCGTGTAGCGTTACTCCAAAACACAACTTAATCTTTGGTCTCCCCCCCCAAAACACAACTTAATCTTTGGTCTTCCCCCCAAAACACAACTTAAACTAGCGTTTTCCCCAAAACACAGTTTAATCTAGCGTCTTCCCCCCACCAAAACACAACTTAATTTAGCGTTTTTAAAAAAAAATTAGAAAAAATATAAACGCTACACGAAGTAGCGTTTTTTGTTGAAAAATTAAATGCTACACGATACTGTGTCTTAAAGTGATATTTGGGACCAAGTTTTTGAGTTGTGATATTTGGGACCAATTGTGTTAGAAATGTGATATTGAGGGCCTTTTCTCCAGTTGGGTAAGCCAACACTTTTGCCACCCTACGGCCACATCGTTAAAGATGTTGCATTAGTCATCTATGCCAACACTTTCGGGTGTATAACAACAATAAAGGGGAAGTTGTAATAGACCTATTGCAACATCGATTTTTCCCTATAGCAACATTGGTTCATCTAACACTTTGTTTTTGGGCAACACCTTCTCGACTTTATTGCAACATTTAATCGATAAAACACTTTCAGTATTTGGCAACATCACTTTTTGTTTGGCAACATAAATTTATTAAACGCTTTTCATATTTTAGCAACACCATTTTTTTGTTAGATGAATACAATACAATAAAATTGACAATGCCAATCCAAATTCAAAAAAAACTAGAAACTAAAATTACTTCATTAAAATTGAAATAAATTCCAAATATCAACAACTTACAAAAAACTTTTAAGTAGCATATCACTACTGTTGTGGAATAAAAAAATAGGGTTATCAAATGGCGGCTAGGGTTCGTGAGCTTCTTGCTTTAATGGCTGCGCTTGTGTTATCGTGACCTAATTCGGGTCCTCACAAGATGCCTACGTATCTCTGTATTAGAGAATCAAGCCAAAAACGTAGTTCTAGGATGAGGGATCTGGCCCTTTATATAGGCTGTGGAAGCCTTAGAATTATAGTAGGTTTTGGAGACTTGGTGGATAAGTCACCGTAATTGAGGAAGGTTCTGACTCCTTCCTTTTAGGAATTAGTTTCCATGTCGAATTTGGTGCCTTGGAGGCTACACAATATCCTGGGGATATTCTAGGACGTTTTTGGTTTCTAGAACGTTCCTGGTTTATGGATCAGACCCATGTTAGAGATAGGCTTTTACCGGGCGTCCCCAGTTTGGGCCGTTCTTTTGGGCCTGACCATTAATTACGAATTTAGTGCCCAACTAGGGTTTCGGGCCATATTTACGGGCCAATAAATGTCACATTAATTATGTCTTTAAGGGTTATTTTTTACCCATATCATTTGCCCCCCAACTTCTAGGAAAACTTGATTTCGTAGAAGTTTAAGGTCATATCAGCCCTGCAAGGGTATCGTCTTATAGTAAAGTGTGGAGCGACCTACACATTTACCACGACTAAAATCCTTTCCCAAGTTAATACTTAAGAAAGTTAAACGTTCCTTGGCCTCTCGAATCTTTCTCTCAAGATTTCCAAGCCTTTCGGGAATAGGATTAGTGCCGTTTTGAGCTCATAGACACTAATCCGAGTGCAATTCGTGCATAGGATCCTTTATCATCAATTCATTAATGATTCATTCCCCTCAACGTATCTAAGTTGGGGTTAATGCTGGGTGGTCGCTGCTCATAAGCCTTGATAAGGGCTAATTTTTGAGCAGAAGACGCTATTTTGGCCCTAATCGGGGCTAAACAACCCTAAACGGGGTTATAAAGGTCTTGATTTAGGCCAAAAAGTTCACACTTGATGTAGTCACTATTAGGATATCCACCTTTAACCTTTGGATAGGTTAATTCTTGAGTGGAAGTCCTTAAACGTTGATAATTGAGGCTAATCACCCCCTAATTGCGATTAGCGAAGTCCTAACCCCAAATTTTGGAGTCAAGTTAGTCAAGTAGAGCTTCTTATATCCTCCTGGTTGCAAAAAGAATCATGTGAAAATTCTCATTTTTGAGTTGTCTAGGGCAGAAATACTATCCCCTAGAAGGTGTTTCAGGGTCTTTCAATATCCCTGGTTTTCTGAACACCCCTGGCATCTCCAAACCCAAACTTTGAAGTTGAGCTTATATGATGGGGATTCTTATAATCTCCTGGTATGAAGAAGAATCACATGAAAACATGCATTTTTGAACGTTCTGGAGGCGAAATACCCCATTTTCAGCTGATTTTCGGACCAGATCTCGCACATGATCATAACACCTTTCCAATTTCATGGAAACACTTGGCCACCTGCATAGGCTTGTAGAGGACCTCACAAGGTTCTTGAATCTCAAATTTGAGCTCAAACGGAGCGTTTTTGAGCGTTCTGGAGGGTCATGAAAACACCCTAAAAAACAGGTCTTCCGAAAGCCCTCCAAACACCCTACCAAGGTGGCCTGGTCGGCTCACCCTGGTCGGCCATTCGGCCTAGGGTTCCTGGTCGGCTAGGGCTGGTCGGCTGGGTCCCCCCCCAAATTTTTTTTTTTTTTTTTTTGAATTTTGGCCATTTTTTGGCTAGTTGACTTTGACTTTTGACTTTGACTTTGACCAAAATCAAAACTTGTCTTAAACTCCCTTCCTTGTTCCTAGAAAGGATTTAGTGACACCTTGGTTGGTTTGATGACCCTTGGCCTCAAACAACCTACTTCTTGGTTTTCAGGACCTTCCGGGTCTAAACCTTTCTTGAACTCTTGATATCAAATAACCTTCGGTTAAACTATTTCCCTTGGCTTCCAGGCATTCTCATGTACCTATAATAGAGTGTTTTAAATAACCTTAGCCTTGCCCCCCTTGTGTTGAGGGTCTTTACTTCTTTATTTAAAGATGTGGGGACTTCCCTTGTTTTCAACACCTGACTTCGAGTCTAGGATATCGTAGTTAGTTTCTCATCCTAGGTTTTAAGCTTAAGGTCTTCACATCTCCTTCCTTGTTTGTAGGATCTTGTCCTATCTTAAGCTAATCATCCTTAGGCTAGCCTCAGGCCTTAGGCTTAAGCAATCAGCTTGATTCAGGACAATTAACCTCGTTGGCCATCTAGGCTTATATCTTGTGCTGGGATTCAAAACCCACACTCCATATTCTAGAGTAGGTCTTCTCATATCCTTAAAGATGTTAGCCTTTTAGCTAATCATCCTGCTTAGTGGCTTTAATCGTGGTTTTTAGCTTAATCCCCTGTTTAGGCTTGATAAGCATATATTAATCAACCTGGGAGGTTGTTAATTATATTGTTGCTCTTGCCTGTATTTCCATTCGCTTCTTTCACATATTTTTACGAATTAGATCGTTTATCTGACCCAATTCCAAGTTCACAGAGCCCTTTTCCTGCTATCTTCGGCTATTTAACCTGTAAACGCGGGTCGTTGGAAAGACGACCTGCTATTGAGAGTCATCATTTTTCTTATAAAAGAGTGTGGATTGAAGTCATTCTTCACATTTCCTTCTTCTTTCAAAGAAAATTTCTCTCTGAGGAGCTCCCAAGTTTCAAGCACTTCTTTCAGTTTCAGACAAGGCTGTAATGGCAAGTGAGGGTGGTCAGAACGCCTTAGTCCCTTCCAAGGGCCTTCTTCAGGCGATTAACAGGAGAACCAAAGACAAGAACAGAAAAGGTAAGGTCTTTCCTCCTCGTTATCAATTATCTTTATCTGAGCTCTTAGATGAGCCCGGGGATGTGTTTCCGAACAACGCGGAATTCAACTCTTTTATGTTCCCTAGTACTTTGGATGCGGGAGATATCAGAAACTTACTCAAATATGAATTCCCTGCTGAGATGAAGCTTAGAATTCCCACACCAGGGGACAGAACTTGTAACTGGCATCCTGAGAACTTGTTTGTGTACAAAGGTGCCATTGATGCTGGCCTTAGGTTTCCAGTTCACCCTTGGCTTGTTAGGTTATTAGCTGAAGTTAAAATCAACCCTTGTCAGCTATATCCCAACTCCTGGAAATTCATCTTCATTTTTATGGTTGAGTGCATCAGAGGAGGCATCCGCCTTAGCATCCCGTTGTTTAGGCATCTATTTGCTTTTAAGAATAGCCCTATCACTAGGAAAGGATGGGTGAGCATCCAACACCGCATAAAATCTAGGATGATTGTTGATGCTTCTTCTGTGCCTGATTCTTGCCACAACTGGAGGCACGAATTTTTCATCCTTAGATGGAAAGGAGGAGACTGGGGTAACTTTTTCAGGTCTAAATTCAATCACGTGACTGATGAGGGTGTTAGTGAGCTTCAACTCACAACTGAAGAAATATCCCAACGGGATTGGCTTATTTCAGTATTTCAGAAAACCCACTATCGTGAAGTTGTGACTGAACGTGCCTTGTTGGAGGCCAGGCTTAGTTATATCCCTCTCGAGGGTAATTCTTACTTTAACTTCTTTTCTTTCATCGTACTTGTTCTTATTCCAACATCGTTTCCTTTGCTTTGTTTGCAGTTGCTGAGGAAATTGACAACCATCCGAGCCGACTTCCCCATATCACCAAAAGGATGATTAAGAAAGCTGAGAAAGAAGCTAATCCTGAAGACGTACCGGCCCCTGAGTTCCTTCAGCATTGTTCGAAGGCGGGGAAGAGAATTAGGAGTTCGGATGGGAGCATGAAAACAGCAGGATGCTATCAAGGACAGCCACCTCCTTGCTCGAGAGTGGTCTCGGAACGCCATAGCCCCGGCCGACAAGGTCCATTTTGCAACAGCAACAGATTTAGAGGAAAATGAAAGCATGGGGGCATATCATGCCTATAACGTAAGTCGATCTCCTCTTCCTTTTCATTGTTATGGTTGTATATTGGCCGTCGTGGCTTAACACATTTTCTTATGGCGTTTTTGTTTTGGTAGCTAAATGCTCACTTCCAGAATGCTATCCAACTCGGGAGGTCCTACAAGGACAAGGAGAGAACTGCCCTCAAGGCTGTAGAGAAGCTTCAGAAGGAGTCTGAAGAGTGGGAGGCTAAGTATTTCACCTCGGAGGACCAACTCTCATCCCTTAGGGGAAAGTATACGGCTCTGGAAAACAGGACCCAGAATAATGAGAATTCCATCATTCAGAACTACTTAGGTTCAGACACTTTTCTTGCTTTCATTGATGAGCATGACAGGGAGGTCCAGCCGGACAGCATGACCATAGGTTGGGAGAAGGCTGTGAACAGGATTAGCCAAGATCATAAGGGAGTTGTCTTTCCTTCCTTTTATCCGAGTCCCTGGAAGGTGACAGAAGACGATGACCTTGTTGAAGGTGTTGGGACTTCCCCTGTGAGCAAACGTGCTTCTGGTTCTGGGACAAAGGGCATTTCTCAACAATCAGGGTCTAGTTCTGGGAAACGTCCCTCAAGATCCCATCAGAGCGGGAGTTCAGAATGCCCCTTAGCGGGACGAATCCGTGAACCCAAGTCGGTTAGTATCAGTAGCTCCTCAACCTCAACTTCCAGGAGCGAAGAAGAAGGTGAAGAAGAAGTCCCTGCTCAGACTGCTCCTCCAAAAACCAAGAAGCGGTTGGTGAAGACTGCTTCTATCAAGAAGTGATTGAGCCTTGCATGGCCTGTGTTAGCCTCGTGTGGCTTTAGTTCTTTTAATATCCCGTCTTTGATTATGGTTCTTCATGAACTTGTACTTTTATTCGTATGTGTGTAACTTAAACCTTGATTGTGCCCTCCTGGGTATTTTATCTACGTGCTTGTTTTCTATGTTTCATATGTTCTTTTATTTTCGGTACTTGGTCATCTTAGACTTACACACATCTGGTGCTCGGTACATCACAAGGATTTACAGAATCATAGAACGGAAAACAAGCTTGTATTGATAACGCAAAATGGGCTCAGCCCTTACATAGAATATTATGTCCTACTAGGAGCAACATGCTCTGCAATGGTTTCATATGAACCTTATTTCTACTTCTATTAGATAGGCTAAAAGCTAAGTCCTTAATAGGAGAGCTTTAAACATAGTAAATCTTGAGATTCGAGGCGTGCCAGGAGCGGGGTACCTCGTTTCCATCCACGGTTTCCAGCTTATAAGAGCCTCTTCCCAACGTCTTTCTCACTCTATATGGTCCTTCCCAATTAGGGGCCAACTTTCCTGTCTGTCCAACTCCAGAGGCTTCAATTTTTCTCAAAACCAAGTCGCCTTGTTTGAAGAACCTTCCTTTAACCCTATGGTTGTAGTGAAAGGCTGCTCTTTTTTAGTGCTCAATATTACGGGCATTTGCTTCATCTCTGACCTCATCGATTAAATCAAGAGCAAGTCTCATGCCTTCCTCATTGGTTTCTTGCTCATATGCTTCCACCCTTGGAGACACGTGCGAAATTTCCAAAGGGACAACTGCTTCTGCCCCATAGGCTAGCAAAAATGGAGTAGCTTCTGTTGTTACCTTGCAGGTAGTACGATACGCCCACAGTATAGGCAGTAATTCATCAACCCACGTGTTTCGAGATCGTTCGACCCTCTTCTTAAGTCCATCAAGGATAATTCGATTTGCTACCTCAGCTTGGCCATTAGCCTGGGGGTGAGCTACTGAGGTAAAACGAAGTTCAATGGCGTTCTCCTCACAGTATTTCTTAAACTCCTCATTGTTGAATTGGCGTCCGTTGTCCGTCACTAGGATTCGTGGGATCCCGTATCTACAAATTATGTTCTCCCAGAAGAACTGGGCAACTTGTTGGGTGGTTATTTTTGCTAGCGGCTTGGCTTCAATCCACTTGGTAAAATAATCGATAGCCACTATTAGGAACTTCCTTTGTGCTGAGGCCACGGGAAAAGGACCAAGTATGTCCATCCCCCACATGGCAAACGGAATGGGAGAGTTAATTGACGTTAACATCTCTGGTGGCTGCCTAACAATTGGAGCGTGTTTCTGGCATCTGTCACACTTTTTAACATAGCTTTTGGCGTCAGCCAACATTCCTGGCCAATAAAATCCCAGGCGGGTGATCTTATGAGCTAGGGCCCTGCCCCCCAAGTGCTGCCAACAGATCCCTTCGTGAACTTCCCTTAATGCCTCTTCTGCCTCTTGAGGCCTCAAGCATTTCAAGTACGGGATAACAAAAGACCTCTTATAAAGGATGCCTTCAATCAAAGCATATCTCAATGCCCTCACCGATAGTTTTCGTGCCTCCGAGGCATCTTCGGGGAGCCAACCAGTTTCCAGATGAGCCTTGATGGGGTCAATCCAACAGCTTCCTACTTCAATAGGTGCCACCAATTTTGAGTTGATGGTAGGGGCCTTCAGGACCTGGTAATAGACGTTCCCTGCATAATTCTCTATTTCAGAAGAGGCGAACTTTGATAAGGCATCGGCCTTGACGTTCTCCTCCCTTGGGATATGCTCTATACAGCATTCATCAAACTGAGTCATAACAGCTTTCACAACCCTTAGGTATTTTGCCATAGTTTCATCCTTGGCTTCAAATTCACCATTCACTTGTGATACTACGAGTCTCGAATCCCCGCAGACTTTAAGGTTCTTGACTCTCAGTATTCTGGCCAAGCCTAATCCGGCTATCAAGGCTTCATATTCAGCTTCATTGTTGGTCGTCGGAAAATCCAACTTCAGAGCATATTCTACTAAGAACCCATCAGGGCTTTGCAAGACTAAGCCTGCACCACTAGACTTTGTTTTTGATGCTCCATCAAAATAGAGCACCCAATATTCCTTCTGATCAAGTTCAAGCTCCTTAGCTTTATCTTCATCTTCCTTGTTTAATACTACCTCTTGCCCCCCGACTTCTTGGTTGATGGTACATTCAACCACGAAGTCAGCTAAAACCTGAGCCTTAATGGCTGTCCTAGGCTTATACGTGATATCAAACTCCCCGAGTTCGATCGCCCACTTGATTAGCCTTCCACTGGCCTTCGGGCTATGCAATATACTTCGTAACTGTTGGTCCGTCAGGACTTCAATCTTGTGTGCCTGGAAATAAGGTCGTAGTTTCCTTGAGGCTGTCACTAGTGCGAGAGCAAACTTTTCAATGGTCGAGTAATTCAACTCAGCTCCATGCAGCACCTTGCTCACATAGTAGATGGGTTTCTGAACCTTGTTCTCCTCTCGAATGAGGACGGCACTCAGTGCTTGTTCAGATACCGCCAAATACAGGTATAGGGTCTCTCCGGAACTAGGTTTGGCCAACAACGGGGCCTTGGTCATGTATTTCTTCAATTGTTCAAAGGCCTCTTGGCTTTCTGATGTCCACTCAAAATTTTTTACTTTCTTCAAGGCCTGAAAGAAAGGTAAACAATTATCGCCAGACTTTGAGATGAATCTTCCCAAGGCAGCTATTCTGCACGTCTTTCACGGAACGTGGTGGTTCCATGTCGAGAATTGCTTTGATTTTATCTGGGTTGGCTTCAATGCCTCGTTTTGAGACCATCAGGCCCAAGAACTTCCCTGACCCAACGCCAAAAGCACATTTGGCTGGGTTCAGCATCATCTTATGGTGCCTCAACACTTCAAACGCCTCCCTTAGGTGTTCAATATGGTCAGCTGCAAGCAAGCTCTTGACCAACATATCATCAACATATACCTCCATGGTTTTTCCAATCAGGTGGGCAAATATCTTATTTACCAGTCGTTGATAAGTAGCTCCTGCATTCTTTAGTCCAAAAGCCATGACAAGGTAACAAAAAACACCAAAGTCAGTTATGAAAGATACCTTTGGGATGTCATCCTTGTGCATCTTAATCTGGTTGTAGCCACTGAAACCATCCATGAAGCTTAGCATCTCATGTCCTGCCGTAGCGTCTATTAGCGTGTCGATCCTTGGTAGAGGGAAGCAGTCCTTAGGGCACGCATCATTTAAATCAGTGAAGTCTATGCACATCCTCCACTTACCGTTGGCTTTCTTGACCATCACAGGGTTAGCCAACCATTCAGGAAACTGAATCTCCTCAACAAAACCAGCCTCCAAGAGTTTGTCTACCTCTTGCTTAATGGCCTCTTGCCTTTCTGGAGCAAATTTCCTCTTCTTCTGCTTAATGGTCTTCCGCTTAGGGTCGACATTCAACCTGTGAGTTATGAGTTGGGGATCAATCCCTGGCATATCAGCTGCTGTCCAAGCGAACACATCCTTATTTTCTTGTAGGAATTCAATTAACCTGCCCTTCATGGGCTCTTTCAGTGACGCTCCTATGTACGTGACCTTTTCAGGGTCCCTACTGTCCAGAGGTACAGGAACCAAATCCTCTGCTGGTTTCCCCCGGTATTCATCATCCCGAATATCCATGTCCTCAATCGGGAGGACCTGCCCCCCGACTCCATCAACTCTTAACGCGGCCACATAACAACTTCGGGCCATCCTTTGATCACCCTTCTGTTCTCCAACACCATTCCTGGTTGGAAACTTGACTTTCATGTGATAACTAGAGGCAACAGCCTTAAACGCGTGGAGTCCGGTCCTTCCAAGGATCGCGTTATATGTGGAGGCCGCCTTAATTACCAAGAAGTTCAACATCTGTGTGGCCTCCTTGGGCTCCTCTCCAATAGTAACCGGCAGTTGAATAGTCCCTTCAACGCTAGATTCGACTCCATTGAACCCATATATGGGCATGTTATTTGGGGTCAGCTGGGAATCATTGTATCCCATCTTTACAAACGCATCATGAAACAGGATGTCAACAGAAGCACCATTGTCTATCAAGACTCGCTTCACCTCCGAATTTCCAATTACAGGAGTTATGACCAACGGGTCGTCATGGGGGAACTTTACCCCCTCTAAGTCCGAGTCATCAAATCCGATCACTACTTCAGTTTTTGCCCTCTTCGGGGCTTCTCCCACGATATGCATCACCTCCCTGGCATATGCCTTTCGAGAATTCCTTGTTGTTCCGGTCGCAGTAGGACCACCCCAAATCATGTTGATGACAGGCCCTCGTGGCTGGGGGTTACGATCACGATCGTTATCCCTTCTATCATTATAATCTCTTCTTTGGTTTCCACGACCTTCACCCTTTGTGAATTTGCTCAGCTTTCCTTTTCGGATCAAGAATTCAATCTCGTCCTTGAGCTGTCTACAGTCATCAATGTCATGTCCAACGTCCTTATGGAACCTGCAGTATTGATCTTTGTTTCTCCTTGCGGGATCACCCCTAAGTGGCTTCGGCCATCGGAAATCCACATCTTTTTCAATATCCATCAGGATTTGACTTCTAGGAGCATTCAACCTTGCATATTCAGAGAACCTTGGCCCCAAATTCTTCTTAGAAGCAGAATCGGAGTCCTTGCTTGTCCGGGGGTATTTGTCCCTTGTGTCATACTCCTGCTCTTGCCTTCGCTTCCGGGAGTTTCCGTTTCCTCCATTAGTGGTTGGAGCTTCCGTCTTCTTCATGCTTTCTTCTGCTTTTATGTATTTACTTGCCCTCCTTTGGAGCTCAGTCATGCTCTCAGGGGGATGTTTTGCCAACGACATCTGAAAGTAGGGGTTCGTCGTTCCATTCTCCAAGGCTATCATAGCTACTTTGTTCTCCAGATCCGGGACATTCAACGTCTCCTTAGTGAAACGCTTGAGGTAATCCCTCAGGTTCTCATTCTTTCCTTGTTTTACTTGCATGAGAGAAGCAGAGCTTTTTTCGTGGACCTTTCCACTAAAAAATTGATTGATAAAGGCAGTACTCAACTCCTTAAAAGAACCAATCGAGTTTGCGGGCAATCGGCTGTACCATCTTTGAGCCATGCCTGCCAAGGTTTGAGGAAACGCCCTACACTTAAGAGCGTCACTAGCGGGTTGTAACAGCAGAGCGTTCGAGAATGTCCTGACGTGATTCGAAGGATCGCCCGTCCCATCATATGCTTTTATCGTGGGCATCTTGAATTTTCGGGAAACATGAGCGTTCATCACTTCATCCGTGAATGGAGGTGTGGGGTCGTCAGGGTCCCCAAGCGGCATCAGGTCTTTGGGATCACTCCTAGGGGTTTCTACCCTCGTAATTCCTCCAGTTGGGGCATCAGCCCTTCTCAGTCTTCTTGAGGACCCTTCCAAATCAATGAAGGGGATCTCCCTTGGGATTGGAGGAGGCCTATTCAGATTTTGCCTTGCTTGTTCTCTGGTTATATCATCCTTCAGCTTTTGGATCTCAGCTTCAAAAGCCTTGATTCTCTCAGCAGCTGTTTGAACGGGTCTATCATTGATCCTTTGAGTCCTCCTCATGGGTTCTTTGCTTGTACGTCGCCTCCTCGGGGCTATATCATGTTCATCATCCTCGGATGATGAATCATCGGAGTAAGGTCCAGAGTAATCGTAATATCCTTGCTCAGGGGGGGCTAGACCCCTAATATAGGGTGGCTGATACGACTCGGGTATCCGTAAAGCGTGTCCACTTGGTCCAGGATCCCTTCGATTTGGGGGATAGTTTGGCAACCCGTATAACGGATCGGTATTCACGGGGAGTGTAGTGGTGGAGATCTGAACTCCTGAGAGCGGGGGACGGCTAGTCAATGGAGCAACCACCATCTGAAGTTGATTAGTCTCTTGTCCCGGGTGATCAATCACCGGTAAGGTTCTCTCAGCATGGGGATTCGTCCCTGTGGTCTGAGAAACTTGAGGTTGTGTAATAGTCTCAGTCGATGGGGGCACAAGCCCTTGCTCCGTAACGACGGGCGGTGTAGAGGAGACGATTGGTGGGTCAGATGTAACAGGAACGTTCTCGGTTGATGTTCTTCGTGTGTTAACCATGGTTGATATCCTTTTCCCACAGACGGCGCCAAATGTTGTGGAATAAAAAAATAGGGTTATCAAATGGCAGCTAGGGTTCGTGAGCTTCTTGCTTTAATGGCTGCGCTTGTGTTATCGTGACCTAATTCGGGTCCTCACAAGATGCCTACGTATCTCTGTATTAGAGAATGAAGCCAAAAACGTAGTTCTAGGATGAGGGGTCTGGCCCTTTATATAGGCTGTGGAAGCCTTAGAATTATAGTAGGTTTTGGAGACTTGGTGGATAAGTCACCGTAATTGAGGAAGGTTCTGACTCCTTCCTTTTAGGAATTAGTTTCCATGTCGAATTTGGTGCCTTGGAGGCTACACAATATCCTGGGGATATTCTAGGACGTTTTTGGTTTCTAGAACGTTCCTGGTTTATGGATCAGACCCATGTTAGAGATAGGCTTTTACCGGGCGTCCCCAGTTTGGGCCGTTCTTTTGGGCCTGACCATTAATTACGAATTTAGTGTCCAACTAGGGTTTCGGGCCATATTTACGGGCCAATAAATGTCACATTAATTATGTCTTTAAGGGTTAATTTTTACCCATATCAACTACTTACAAGTCAAATCTTCATCATTTATTCGTACAATACAATATAAATCTAAAGTATACTTAGCAACTAGAACATTAGCAACTACACAACGGATACAAAGACTATCCCTTTTTCTTGGAAAATATTTGGAAGCTTGTATATTCCTAAAGATGCAGCAAGCAATCTGTGTACAACAACATCTGCAAGAGAAGAAAGTGAAGTCACATAAGTAAAGAGGAGGGCTATAACGATTGAGTTTAATAGTCACATAACTATTATTATATAATAAATAAATTCAACTTATTAAAATTAAATTTTGAAAGGTTAAAATTGAAACTAAATGTGAGAACACCAAGGAAACATAAAAGAGTTTCAAAGCTATTGGATGAAAATACCACCCATCCATATATTTTCCACAGCTGATCAAGAACATTCATGCAGGAAAGCTTTATGTCATAAGTGCAATCACTGAACCACTGATAACAAAATGAAGAACCATTGGGATCAGAGCAATTCAGATAAATAAACGTTTAACATATAAACATTAAGATCCACATTGATTGCAACTGGATCATTGTCAAGTGTAGAAAAATTTGATTATGGGCTCTCCTGAATTAATTAAACAGAAACAATTTAGTGACAACTATATGTGACCACAAAATTACTCTTTAGGCAAAAAAATAATCACTTTGGTTCCTAATGAATTTTCTACTTTGGTTCGGTTTCTTAGTAGATCAATTTGGTTCAGTTATCTACTTGGACAAATGTGTGTGCATTAGGGTGTTCACACAATTAGTTATACCAGCCATGTAAGACAAATTTCTTAGGTGAAATGGTTTCACTTTGATATTTAGTTTTTGCTTGCCAATAAATCTTTAATAGCACATATTACATAACAACGATATACCAGCCATGTAAGACAGGTACACACACACACACACACACACACACACACACACACACACACACACACACACACATATATATATATATATATATATATATATATATATATATATATATAAAATGAATTAGAAACATGAAACTTACCATTCCCTTCAAAATCATAGCAAACTCCTTTGCATTGTATTTTTTGCTTTTCATTTCAGAAACAAGTTGATTAAATGACTGGGAAAGCTTCAAGTCATTTGGTACTGCTTCAAAGTTCACCTGATTTAGATTCTTACAGAAGTCTTTAACCAACTTCTACAGCAACATAGTGATTCAAATTCAGTTTTATATAAATATATACACATATATACATGCACATCACTGTATGCAGAATGATTTTTTAGGGGAAGACTACAAATGCAGAATGAATCAGTACATACTTGAATGATGCTATTACGCAGCAACAAAGTACTCAACTGACATTTCACCAACACGACATTTTATTACATTTCATAGGATATCAAATATTTTCTGGTAGCTGACCTTTTCAGCCAGGCCAAACAGAATTCATAATTAAGTAATAATTGCTGATAATTATATCCCATGTAATATTATATATTCATAAGCAATAATAGTTTTTAGCATGGAAAAAAGATCAGAGCATATGTTTTCTTTAATTTTGGGAACCACTGAACTTCGTACCATTGAACTGAACCAACATCGCCAGCAATTTCTAGTTCACATACAGAAGAAACAAGGAAAGATACAGCATCATCAATATCTTCGAATCTTGCAAGGTCAAGTGGGAGGAATTTTTCTGGCCAGTTTTCTAGTCACTTCTTCAACTTGGCCCTCAATTCTTCATCTGATACAAACACTTCAGTCTCTCCTAAAACATAAGTATCTGACGATAGATTGGCCCTGCTCCTCCTTGCTACAAATGTCTTTTCCAGAAAAAATAAAATATTTTTAGACAGAAGTTATAAGTTTAGAGCCAGTTAACTATTTTTTTTTTGACTTGTAAGTTAAAAAGAAAAAAAAAATTGATAGGTCTCGTAAGAGGGCTATATTAAGCTAGAAGGGGGGTTGAATAGCTTAATTACCAATTTAAAAATTATTATGGCGTTTTAAAATAATTTTCCCTTTTTAAAACTTTACCGAGTCGTTATGCAGTTTATAAGTGCAGAAATAAAAGACAAGGAAGGAAAATACCACACAGGAGATTTTATCCTGGTTCGCGATGGCGCAACCCCTAATGGATTCGCTCACCCCTACTCCAGTCCCCGAGCTCCTCTCCGGACTCGAGATTTTCCCTTAAAAATAACTCGCTCCTTTAGTAGGCAGAGAAGCCTTTACAACCCTATAAATATTGGTCTTGGTACGTATCTTCGAGACACTACCTCACAATAAATATAAAAACCCAAAAGACTCGTCTTGGGTTGTAACTCCCCGTTACACCCTCAAAGTCGTTGTGAAAAACCTACACAACTTATCTTAGACAGCAAATCCCCGCTACTTCTTCAAAGTTGATGTAGAACCCTTGGTGTAGTCTTTGAATTCCTCGCTTTTGCCGGTCTTGGATCTTAGATGCAAGGTCTTTGGTCTTTCCTATTCTTCACGGTGCAAAGGCCACTAACTCCCCGTTAATGCCTAGGACTTGGGTCTTAGAACGAGAATCACCTCACTTCAACTACACCTCACTGCAAAACTTAGAAAACAATATCTACGAAACAAACCCTAATATAAAGAGAGGTTTGGACTTAATATGTCCTAAGGTGACTATAATATTCTTACCCGAATATTAATTAAAGTAAGTTCAATAAGCTTTATTTGCTTTTGACTTTTTAATACAATACTCCGTATAGTGAGATTTAAATATATCTCGGAGTTTGTAAATCTTGATTATTTCCTTTAAGCTCGTAGGCTTATAAGGTTTTATAATCATATACTTTGGCTCGTCTTTTATAAAGATCGAAGTATACTTACAATTACTTCTTTGTTGAAAATACGTCTATTTTCGAAGTATTGTATAAATCAAGTCCTTGATGAGCTTTATAGCTAAAGGATCTTTGATAAATAACTTCTCGTTCGATATAGTCTTGTTATAGACTATTCGTATTTATATTTAAACGAGAGTGTTACAATATTACTTTAACAATTTGCACTTTAATATTATTTGGCCAATTAAACACAACATACAAATAAACGCACACGTACGTAAAAGTAACTCGGCTTATCTATAGGATAAAACGAGGGCCGCTATTATGCGTTAAAATAGTGCGGAATGTAAAATCACTCACAAGTGTGAGGACGAGAAGAAAAAGTGCGGAAGGTAAAAATCACTCACAAGTGTGAGGACAAGAATAAAAAGTGCGGAAAATATATAAACGGTTTTCGCCACGCTATTACGCGTTTAAAGTAGTATCACTCACAAGTGTGAGGACTAGAAGAAAAGAGTGCGCAAAATATATAAATAGAAGCTTAACAACTTATTTCCCCCGGAACACTAGAGGTGATAGAAGAGAAACAAATCACGCTTTAGCACAATTATATATATCACAATAATAATAATAATGGCCAAACTAAGTGCGTTAAAGATTTAATTAATTAAGGCTTTTAGATTCTTTTCCCTCGGAACACTAAGGTGATAGAAGGGAATTAAATCAAGCTCGATATAATTATTTGACCGTCGTCAAATATAACCTCTTTTTGAGGTGTTGTAATATTTCGAATCGTTTTGTTCGAAATTTAATCCTTGTACGGATTTTTAATGTCTCGGTTCGAGATCCGATATAAGAGCTCACTAAAGAGAATAAGATGAAGGTATAGAGCTCTTATATGTATATAAAATATGGTCGGTTAAGACTCAAATATGAAGCTAAAAATTACCACTTTTGGATATCGCCGGAAAAATTCGTCGGAGGTTCGGCGGGATTTTGACGTGTTGGATGAACTTGGGCAGCCCTTTTGGAGGCCGGATAGTAGTGGTAGAGGAGCTTGCTTGGTGGGAGAGAGCTTGGTTGAAGGAACTAAGCTTGTTGGAACAAAAACCTTGTATATATGTAAGTATATATAAGAAAGAGAAGGTTTTTGAGATGAAGTGGGTGTAGAGAGGATTTGGATATATTGAGAGAGCTTCCACTTCTAAATTCCCAGCACTTATTTGGCTCTTTAGCTTGAAGAAAATGGTTGGGGGAGGGGGTTTATTTGTAGGAGGAGTTGGGTGGAAGGAAGGGTGAGGATTCAAGGAAAAAGGAGTGATTAGGATTGAAAGCACTTGGATTGATGATGTGGAAAGTGGTTTTGTGTTTCTTGGGAGTGGTATTGTGTTTCTTTGCAAGTGGGAGTGGTATTCTACACAAATATCCCAGCTGTGTTTTGAGCTCTAATTAATTGTATCGGACTCGTATCAATTAGCGAATAAATACGTAACATATTTCTTTAATTAAATACCCGATTAATACGAGAAATCCCAATAAAGAATTCTAAAATTATGGAGAATTTAGGAATATCATAAAATGAAATTTTGGAAGTTTTGGTCAAAAATGATCAACGTTGACTTAGTCAAACGTGGTCAACTGTGGACCCACTGCCTCGATTTTCGTGCCCGGACCAAAATTCTTAGAAAATTACGAAACTTTTACCATGCATATAAAATAACATTTAAGTTACCCATGTCAAGTTTCAAGTCATTCTAGCAAGTGGAAGTATTTTATTTGGATTTAATACGAATAAATAAGGTTTCGATTTCGAATAAAATACGATTGGTCTTTTTATGAGATAGATGCATCTTTTGACCAATGTTTTGACTAGAATAAATACTTAGAATATATCTCCTAATATATAAAATATATTTAGAGTGTAGAAAATAATTTTGAGTATTTAAAATAATTTTCTCCGAAAAATAGAATAAATTGAAGAAGCGGGAGAAAAATTACTTTAAATATTTCTAGCATGAGATAAAAATGAGTATTAATATTCTACCACTGAATATTAATATTCTTGAGGATAAAAATATTTTGAGTGCGAAGGCGGAATATTTTTGAATAAAAAATGATCGTTTAAATATAGCACGGGTTCTCTAAAAAATATTGATCCTCAAATATTCTTTGTTCGAGCCTATCGCCTTATAAATTTTTGCAACGAAGATCTAAAAAAAATCAAATCTCAATATTTCTTTTTCGATCTTATTGCCTTGGTGTAGAGATATATTCCATAAAAATATAATTTTATTTTTCGCAATAATGGAATATCTCTTATAATTGAAAATAGATATTGCTAGAATTGACTTTTAACTTTTGACGGAATCAATTAAATTAATGACCTAGTGGAGAGGATAACTAAGTGTAATTAAATTTTATGTTAAATCGTACAAATACCAAAATAAATAATATATCGAAGATATCCTTTCAATCTTCCCCTTTTTGGTATTTGCCAAATAAAACATAAAATTTAAAAAATTACCCGTGTGTGCTTCCCCTTAGTGTATGCATGAGTTAAAAAATATTTTAGACTCGATTCGAAGCACGCGGTCTAATTCCACTAATTGATTCCTGCAAAACACCTCATGAGAAGAATAATTATTGTTAGGCATAATTTATATAAGAAATTTTGAAAATTTTAAATTGGGGGGGGTCTAATTTTCTCTTCCCCTTTTTGTTTGGCATATAACCAAAAAGTTGTATGCTCTTCCCCTTTTTGAATTTTGGGGGTTTACTTTTGCTCTTCCCCTTTTTGTAACTTCCCCTTGAAGTATGATTTGATTTGAATCAAAATCATTTCTATTTTCCTCTTTTAGCTCTTTAGTTTTGAGCTTTCAAAGATTGGTGTTTTTACCAATTTATTTTCTTCCTTATTTCTCCGTTAATGTCTACCTCTCCCCTTTTCGTAGTCACATACAATTTTTGTGTTTGTGACTCTAAAATCTTTCCGTTTTTATTTATACAAGGCTTATGTAAGCTCCTAAAAAAAATGTCATGTATGGTGGAAAGAGTTTCCTTGTTTGTAAATGAATTTCAGACTCGTTTTGGTGTGAAATCAATACAGTTTATATATGTCTAAATCTTTTCGAATCATTTTTATGTTGATCAAAGTTGCTCGTAATTTGGCAATCATGATTCATACATAAATATGTTAAACTCAGAGACAAACAATCATAAACCATTCAATCTTTGTCAAATACTTATTCAGTCTATAACGTTTTTTATGAACGTTTAGTACAGTATCTTGATCAATGTTCAGTAAATAATCGATACAATTAATATCAGAAATCGTTCAGGAATTACAAGTGTATCAACTTTCTTAATAATCATACTAGATACAGATATAGTATGCTTCACTGAACTGTATTTCCATATAAGACTGCTGTGAGCTTATAGTGGTCAGTTCTTTTAATCATAATCTGCAAGTGAACAATACAACCATGCTAGAGTTTATAGTAAGAGAATCAAATGATCGTGCATAGTGTTTATTCAATACTCTTTTAACAGTTTAAATAGCTAACTCAAGTTTTACAGATCATCCTAGGTTGAGAGATCATAAACAGGCAATTCTCAAGAGTAGTAGCAGGATTGTTCTGAATAGTCATACCGAATATCAATCGATGAAACTCATTTTTCACAACTGTAATCTTTTCGTTTATATATGTCACTTATATATCATATATTTTAGTACAGCTAGACTAGAAATTTGATAAGGAAATCACTATATCTCAAGCTTTTACTCAGTCATTAATAGTGCAATATCATAATTTAGATAACTCACTTGGATAAAATGATTATGAATTGTATTCTAAGCATCTGACAGAATAATAGATACATTATGCATAGTACTTTTCATCAATAAACACGACAGTTCATAGTACTCTATTATCTCAGAGATGAAACAGCTTAGAAACAACTTAGATAGATGCAAAGAGCAAATTTTAGTCAATGCAGTTGTATATACATTCGAAAAGTTCCTAACTAATTAGTGTGGTTCACTGATTCATGAGAAACTAACTGCAGAAGTTTTATTCTAACTTAAAGACACATTCTTTAAGTGAAGCAACATCAACATCATAGCAATAACAAGACATATTTATCAAACAGACAGAGTCAAAAGATATGTTGTAAACAAACGGCAACTTGTGGTGTCACAGAAACAGGCAGTCAAGTAACAGAGTTAACCTCAACAGGTTCAGCAGAAACAAAACCAAGTTCCTCACCAAGAACAGGAAAGGAGGCATAGACCTTCTCCATTTCATCATCATTAGCAATAGCACAAAGTTCATCAACCAACTTATTTTCAGAATCTTTAGCAGTTTCAACACCAACAATCTCAACCAATTTACCCTTTCCTTTATTGACTTTTCCCTCTAGGTTTTCAACCCTAGACACAAGCTCTATTTTTGATTCTTTAAGCAAGTCAATTTCCAAACTAAGCCTATTGACCTCTTCTCTAAGAATAGCATACACATCAGTTTTAGGAGCAAGAGAGGGTATAACAATCTTGTTTGGGTGGCTAGTTTGACAGTTTTTAAGAGTAATTTTGGGTTGAACAAGGCTATCAATAGCGCAAAATTCCATCTTGTTAAGATTCAATCTAGACAAATGCACATACTGGGTTTCAAATATAGAACTCAAGAGCAAACCAAATGGCATATAATCAGTGTTGAAAGCATTTATCATGTTGAGTACTATCACATAACTGACATTGATGTCTATAGTATTTGATACTATCTTAAACATAACCTTTAAGTCAACAAAGTCAAAGAAATTGTCATGTTTGGGTTTTGGCAAGATATTTTCCCTAAGGATTATGGCTAGTTGTTGAAATCTAGGCAGAAAATGTCTAAAATGGACAGCAAATTCTCTAGCACACAAGCCTTCAGGCACATCCTCTTCACAAAACAGACCAAGAAACAGTTCAAACTCACTTTGGCTAAAGACAAATTTTTCAAAGATGTTCACACAAGGAAGGTCAGAATGGTGATTTCCTAACCTAAGGGACTTGAAAACTTCTTTATGATCAACATAGATATTTTTACCATTTACAAAAGAACTCAGGTAAAAGATTTCATCAGACCTTTGTTTTACTTCCATGTTGGCATAGAATTCAGCAATAAGATGAGTATAGAAATTTGGACCTCTATAAAACACAAAGTTTTCCCATTTAACAGATGTAAACATGCTGTGAATCTCACCACTAGGTTGGACAAACACCATCATTCCTGGCTGATTATTTTGGAGCATTCTATTGAGTTTTCCAGAATTGGAAAGACTCACTATGGTAGGGCCTTGGTGTTTGAGATTTGTTCTTGCTTTGTGAGAGTTAACTGATTTTTCAGATTTAGGCAAAGCTTGAAAAATCATGTTAGGGTTAGGGTTTCTAAAAATAGGTAATTTACTTCCTTGAGTGAAGTAGGCATGTTCATTGAGGTTTGATGGTTCTTGTTTGATTTTCTTATGGTAGTGTTCCTTAGAACTATCAGGATGACAATATGGTGTGAAGGGAGCATAGAGAGAATGATTGAAGTTCTTTCTATTCATGGTTGGAAACAAAGGTAGGAGGGTGAGGTTTTTGGCTTTTGGGTTTGGGTGTAGAGGAGTGAATTCCATAAGATGATGGGGTAAGAGTAGTGAGTGTGTGTAAATGTAATGCATGCATGATCACATATATATATAAGCACTTAGCACAAATGAAGATAGGTTCAAGCATGCACAGGTTTTTATGAAATCCAACTTGAACTGATGCAATTTGAAACTACTATAGTGTTTTCATTTAATGATCTACCAAGCATGCATGGATATGTATGAGTATAAATCTGTATATTTTTGACAGAGAATCTTATAGGACAGATGACAACTATTGTGTGGCTCAATGTATGAAATTTTAAGTCCAAATCCGGATGCAAGCATGCATAGATGACAGACTCATGCAAGGTGTACCTCTATATATGCATACATATCATGACTCAAGTTTGTACATCAAATAGTATTTAGATGCTTGACAGCTAAATGGATAAAAGTATTTGTAAGAGACTGTCAGGTACGAGAATTAAAGCAAGTAAGAGATACTCACAGAATATTACATGTAGTGAATAAAAGGAGCATGATAGGTTTGACTTTTCAATGATTACACAAAAGAGAGACAAGTGGCTGACTCTACCAAAAAGGCTATCTCCTAAAGACAAAGTTTGTATCCTCTAAAGTCTAATGAGGTCACCTTTCATTTAATGCCAAGTTACTACTTTTAGTACTATAAGAATATATTAATGATACCAGGCAATATATATGACAAATGATTGATTGATAGAGACTCTGCACACTAGACCATAATCTTCCATTCATTTAAGAAGCACATATCATGTATTGACCAAGTCAAGCAACATAGACATGAGATGTATCACAAAACAGGACACATACACCACTTCACAGAACACAGTTTTGGATTAAAACAAGTAATAATCATGCAAAGTATGAATCCTAATTTATCTAAGTAGCCGTTGCACCCCAGTGTCCAGATACTAGGGTTCTCAAAGGGATTCCTAGCCAGGTCTTTGAGTGAGGGCAAGTGTGTGAGGTCACACATAATTAGTACATCCAGGTCACACATAATTAGAATTGCAAGCCTAGTTAACACAGTTATAATACTAAACATCCAGGTCACACATAATTAGTACATTTCATTTTAGAGGCCACATTTAGTACTGTCAATATTATACAGACCATAGTTAGACCAAGGAGAGAACCAAGATAAGTTACATCAATTTCTCAAGTTACTCAGTTGACCAAGTCAAAGAACACAATCCAGCCATATAAAGTACTTAACAATCATATAATATCCCATAACCTGCAAATTTTATTAAATCAACACAGATAATTGACTTAGTCAAATTTCACACTTTTAGTCTCAAGTAATGACATATTAAATCAGCAAGTATTCTTAACTGCCAAGATCAACATTATTCCACTTTTAGTGACTTCGAATATCCAAAACAGTGAATCATCATACTTATATATTAAATTTACACAAGATTCGAGTTATATCAGTTTGTTTTTACCACTTCGAGAATCCAGATGTATCAAAGCCCAATTTGATATATGAATCAAAACGATTCACTCATACATTAATTTAAAAATGAGGACCATATCATCAAGTACGATAGTTCAAGCAAAATAAATCATGTAATCACATAGATTTCACAGAGAACACGCAAGCTAGTGAGTTTAACCGAAGTTATACCTTTGCTCGAGGCCTCGTTGTCTTCTCGAGTACTTACCAGTCCTAAAACTCTAAACTCGCACGAGTTTGAGTTGACTCACCGAGTTGGCTCACTGAGTCGCGTCGATTCCAACGATTCAAGTTCTCACGAAGCTCGATCCGTGGCTAATCATCACAGTAAAGCCATTTATTTGTGCTATCTTTATCATTCCTGCATAAAATCTTGAAGAACTAATTAGGGTTTTGAATAAAATGCTGATAAATTGAATTAGTGCAATCGTGTGTGTATACATAGTGTATATATGTATATATCTATTGGTTTTGAGCCACAGATCAAGATCGATTGATACGAAAATGACTGATTATCAAAACCATATTTCTCTAACCTAACTCAGCTGTAATTCATATCGATTCTTGGATTAATCGATATAAATGATGATAGAAAGACTCGATCCAGTGTTTAGAGATGCTAATTTAGAAGAAAATTAGGGTTAAATCAAGAGATTTGAGAAAGCGGCGAGAGATATAGATTAGGGTTCGAGAGAGAACAGAGACTCAAGCGGCTGAACAGTACTTCACACAAATGAGATTTGTGTAAAATTTTAGTATATATATTTTACAAACCAAAGGCCAGGATTAAACCATCCTTGTGATGAATGGTCACGATTGTAGGGTTTTTAAGGTGTTGGATTGGGTCAAGCTGAGTTGGGCTGGGCCATTTAACATGGACTGGGTCGAAAATAAACAAAATATTCTAAAAATAATTTATATATATATATATATATATATATATATATATATATATATATATTCGAAAATAAGTTTATAAATAAATAACAATTATTATATAGTAATAATAATATGTTAGATATTAATACTAGTAATTATACTAATATTTTGATTCCTTGTATTTGAGATAAATATCATTTATTTAGTATCTCAAAAATATTTTTGAAATCAATTTCGATAAATATTTACTCGAATAGTTTTATCTTTAACCGTGGGAAAATTAAATTCTCGATAAAACCCGATCGATAAAGTTTCATATGTTATCATTATCGAAGAATCTGAGTTTTAGAGATTTAATCATCCGGAAAGATATCTTTTTCGTGAGATGACTATAAATAATGATAAATTTTCTCACAAAAATATATAAATATTTATAATATTTATATATCAATATAAACCATTATTTTGGAATTTCCAACATTCCTAAATCCAAACGGAGTTTAGTGAATTTTTCGAAATTCAATGGTTTCGTGAATATGTCTGCGAGATTGTACTCAGTTTCGATATGAGTCATCTTTATATCGCCTTTATTGACATGATCACGTAAGAAATGATGTCTCACATCTATATGCTTAGATCTTGAATGTAACACGGGATTCTTGCTAAGATCAATAGCACTCGTGTTGTCGCATAAGATTGAGATTACATCAACTTTAGTATTATAGTCGGCTAATGTTTGCTTCATCCATAATATTTGAGCACAACATTTTGCAGCCGCTATATACTCGGCTTCCGTAGTGGAAATAGATACCGAATTTTGTTTCTTGGAAAACCAAGATACTAGGCATCCACCCAGAAACTGACATGTACCACTTGTACTTTTTCTATCGACTAAATGCCCGGCATAGTCCGAATCAGAAAAACATACTAAGTCGAATGGTACTCCTTTTGGATACCAAAGACCTACGTCAGTGGTTCCTTTTAAATATCTCAATATCTGTTTCACCGCGGATAAGTGAGATTCTTTTGGTGCTACTTGAAATCTAGCACACTTACCGACACTATATTGAATATTGGGACGACTTGCGGTAATGTATAGCAAGCTACCAATCATGCCTCGATATTTCTTAGTGTCAACGGGTATTCCGTTGGGATCTTCTGTTAATTTATCAGAAGTCGACATGGGAGTAGAGATGGGTTTTGAATTTTCCATTTCAAATTTCTTTAGCATTTCTTTACAATATTTCGATTGTGAAATATGTATGCCTTCATCAGTTTGCTTAATTTGCAAACCTAGAAAGAAATTTAATTCACCCATCATACTCATTTCGAATTCTTTGCTCATATTATGAGAGAATTCTTTACATAGTGCATCATTGGTTGACCCAAAGATGATGTCATCTACGTATATTTGTACAAGCAAGATATCATCTTTTTCTTGTCTTGTAAATAAGGTTTTATCGGCCGTTCCCATTTTAAAATTGTTTTCTAATAGGAACTTGCTCAACCTTTCATACCAAGCTCTTGGGGCTTGTTTTAAGTCGTACAAAGCTTTGTATAATTTGTATACATACTCCGGATACGTGGCATCTTCAAAACCGGGAGGTTGTTTAACATAAACTTCTTCTTCTAATATCCCGTTTAAGAAGGCCGATTTGACATCCATTTGGTATACCTTGAAATCTTTATGACACGCGAAAGCTAATAGCATTCGAATTGATTCGATTCGTGCTACGGGTGCATAAGTTTCATCAAAGTCTATCCCTTCCATTTGGGTATAGCCTTGAGCGACTAATCTCGCTTTATTTCTAACAACCGTTCCATTTCATCTAACTTGTTTCTAAATACCCATTTGGTTCCAATTATGGAAGTATCTTTGGGTTTTGGAACAAGTTCCCAAACTTTGCTACGAGTAAATTGTAGTAATTCATCTTGCATAGCCGAGATCCAATCCTCGTCTAGTAAAGCTTCTTTAGCGGTCTTAGGTTCTATTTGTGATAGAAAACTAAGATGATTCACAACGTTTTGTACTTGTGATCGCGTTTGAACTCCTTTATTTAAGTCTCCAAGAACATTATCTAGTGGATGACTTCTAATAATAGGAATTTCTTTTGGAAGTTCTACTTCCGTTTCGGCTAATTCTAATGGATTTCTAGGGATGGGAGTTCCAAGATCCATATTTTCGAATTGTCGAATAATATTTTCTACATCGTCTTGTTCAACATTATCGTTTTCAACAAGATCTTTGTGCTTTGATGGTGGTTTTCTTTCATCAAATGCAACATTCATTGATTCTTCCACCACAAGTGTTTTAAGATTGAATACTCGATAGGCTTTGCTATTTGTAGAGTATCCGAGAAATATACCTTCACTTGATTTAGGATCAAATTTGGTAAGATAGTCTTTCGAGTTTAATATGAAGCATTTGCATCCGAATACTCGAAAGTAACTTAGTTTCGGTGTTTTGCCAAAATAAAGCTCGTAAGGAGTCTTTTGAGATATTGGTCGTAGCAAAACCCGATTAAGAATATGGCAAGAAGTAGACATCGCTTCGGCCCAAAAGTATTTAGGTCGACGATATTCATTAAGCATAGTGCTTGCCATTTCTTGTAGTGTTCGATTTTTCCTTTCTACAACTCCATTTGATTGAGGAGTGTATGGAGCGGAAAAGTTGTGTGTGATTCCATTTTCATCACAAAAGTTCGTAAAACTGGAATTCTCAAATTCTTTACCATGATCCGTTCGTATATAGACTATGGTACTATTTTATTGATTTTGAATCTTTTTGCATAGAGAAGAGAAAGATTCAAAAGCATCACTTTTAGATTTGAGAAATTCCGTCCACGTCAATCGTGAATAATCATCAACGATTACTAACGTGTATGAACAGCCTCCGAGACTTTGTATTGGAACCGGACCAATAAGATCCATGTGTAAAAGCTCGAGAGGTCTATAGGTTGATACCATGAACTTAGCTTTGTGAGATGCTCGAATTTGTTTTCCAATTTCACAAGCTTCACAAGTATGATCTTTTTGATAATTCAATTTTGGTATACCTCGTACATGATCTTTAGTTGATATATTTTTAATCAACTTCATGTTTGCATGTCCTAATCTTCGATGTCATAACCAAGGGTCATCGTTTGTTGTGATTAGGCATACATTCTCATTCTTGCTCATGTCACATGTGTAGACATTTTTATTTCGAGGGCAAGTGAGAATTAATTTCCATTCTTTATCCAAAATACAACAATGAGTAGTAAAGAGGATTACCTTGTAATCATTGTCGCAAAGTTGACTTATCGAGAGAAGATTGTATTTTAGTCCCGTGACTAGTTGTACATTTGAAATCTTGAAGTGACTATTTCCGATGTCTCTGATGCCGACAATGATGCCTTTACTACTATCTCCAAATGTGACACTTCCCGCAGTGACCTTTTTAATGTTGTTTAATAATGACTCGTTACCCGTCATTTGTCTCGAACAACCACTATCAAGGTACCACATGTCTTGTTTCGCGGCAAGACATACCTACAAAATAAATCAATTAAACTTATAGGTACCCTTTCTTCTTGAGGGTCCTGGGGTTAGTACATCATAATCAACATTAGCATGATAGTATCTAGGCATTGGATAATCATTGTTAGGTACGTATAGATTTCTAGAAGCATAATGTCTAGCATGATATGTAGGTCTAGTATGTTCATAAAATCCATAGTTAGTACGATGTCCGTTGTATCTATTATTTGCAAAGTAGGGAGCATTTTGAGGATAGATATTTCGATTAGGGACATAATGATTTCTAGATGCATATCTTCTAGCATTGTTATGATACATTGTGTTTCCATTTTGAAACACTCTAGGTTGTTGAAACCTTTGTTGCCTTTGATCATTATGAGCGACTCTATTAAATGGTACTTGTCTTTTAACCGTCACATGTGGGTTAGATCCTTTACGAATCCAAACATGCTTCCCCTTAATCTCACCACTCTTGTATTTGCAATCAAAGACTAAATGTCCATCTTTGTTACAATATGTGCATTTTAGAGTTTGTGGTTGAGGAGGAGCTACTATAGGTTGCACTCTTGGTTGAACGTCTCGCACATGGGAAGCGTTCCTATCATATCCCAAACCTTCACGGTTACGGGGTACTTGAGTGTGTACCATTCTATTCAACATCTCATTGCCATTTGTAAATTGTTGAACAACTGTTTCAAGGTTTTCTTTTTCTCTTTCTAAGGCATCAATCTTGTTGTTAAAGAATCTTGCTTGATCCATAACTTGAGATATGAGTTTAAAATTTTCTTCCTTCACTCTTTGAGTTTCTTCTTGGAGTTTCTTTTCTTTTAACTCAAAGATTTGTGAAAGCTCATTCTCTTTTTCAAGATTGTTTTCATGAGATTGAGATGTTACACTATTTCGAACAATCTATTCGTTTTGAATCTTTAAGTTCAAAAGATCAACATTAAGTGTACTAATGTTGTCGTTGAGTTATAACTTCTCATTTTCCAACTCTTCAACTTGAAGTACTAGAGCCACATTTTGTACTTCATGGTTGAGAGAATTTTCCTTTAATTGATTGACCTCACTTTTTAAGTGATGATTTTGGTCATTCAAGGACATGATTTCATTTTCATTTTGGATTTTTAAATCCATCATTCGAGTGAACTCTTTACTTTGCGTATGATGCATTTCTTCGAGTTTCATTTTCTCGGCCCATAATAGATGAAGCCTTTTATCAACGTCTTTATTTGTTGTTGATACCTACTACAAGCTCAATTAAATCATATTTGCTCATATCAATTAGATTCAAGTTAGATTCATCTAATTACAATTTATTTAAGATGTAGTTGAGATTAGAACTTACTTCTTGATGAGAAGTGGAGGCTCCCGTTGAAGTGGCTTCATCCTCGATAGCCATTAAGCACAAGTTGACAATTTCTTCGCTAGCTTCCGGAGCTTCTTCATCCTCACTTAGATCCCAACCGTTCTCCGCCACGGGAATTCTTCCTTTAACAAGCTTTGGACATTCTCTTTTGAAGTGACCCGGTTGCTTACACTCGAAACACACTTCTTGTGTTTCCTCCGGAGTTTGTTCTTTATATTTTGGAGGAGTGTAAGGAGGATTATTATTGTTGTTGGCATTATTATAGGCATTTGTATTTTGAGTGCCTTTGCCTTTGTTATAGCTCGTTGTTGGAATATTACTCTTATAGTTAGGATTATAATTTTGAGAGTAATTAGGTCTTCCTTTAGAGTTAAAAACTCTTTGTTGATTGTTTGATTTAAGGAAGCCTTTTCCGTATCTTTGAGCCTTGCTTTGTAGCACACGACGAAGTTGTCTCGTTAGTAAAGCAATTTCGCTTTCATCGAGATCTTGGAGTTCTTCGTTTAACTCCTCGTCGTTTTCATTTTCATCGATTAATATAGCTTTTAACGCCATATTTTTATTTTTGTCTTCCACTTTAGGAATGACCTTATCCGGAATATTATCTTCTTCGTATGCACGAAGATTCCCGAATAAACTATCAATGTCATAATCATTGAGATTATGCATTTCTTTTATGGTAGTAACTTTAACCTTCCAACTATGAGGTAAAGACTTAAGAACTCTTCGGTTCTTCTCATTTCGAGAATAATTCTTTCCGAGTTGAGATAATTCATCGATTATACGAGTAAACCTTGTTTCCATATCGATGATATTTTCTCCTTCTTGGAGTTTAAAGTTCTCGTATTCGTGGATTAAAGTATCCATTCGAGAATCTTTTATATCAATGGTTCCTTCGTAGGTAACCACTAATTTGTTCTACATTTCTTGTGCGGACTTGCAATTGTTTACTTTTTTATATTCTTTTTCTGCAAGTGCACTTGTGAGAACCATTTCCGCTTTTGCGGCTACATTCATCATATTTTCCTCGGCAAGAGTGTATTCACTAACCTTCTTTTCAACAATGACACCGTCAATTGTTTCGGTAGGAATGACAACTCCGTCTTCTATGTCCATCCACACTTTGACTCCTTGAGATCTAGCATAGACGCGAAATCTCGTTTTCCACGTTACAAAGTTGGTGCCATCAAATAGAGGAGGGCGAGAGCTAGATAGGCCTTCACCGCAACCAATGGTATTTAGATACGCCATGTGGGATCACTTTTTGTTGTGCCTGTAAATCTGCAAATCACTCAACAAACACGTTAAAAAGTACCGCTTTGATACCAATTGATAGGTCCCGTAAGAGGGCTATATTAAGCTAGAAGGGGGGTTAAATAGCTTAATTACCAATTTAAAAATTATTATGGCGTTTTAAAATAATTTTCCCTTTTTAAAACTTTACCGAGTCGTTATGCAGTTTATAAGTGCATAAATAAAAGACAAGGAAGGAAAATACCACACAGGAGATTTTATCCTGGTTCGCGATGGCGCAACCCCTAATGGATTCGTTCACCCCTACTCCAGTCCCCGAGCTCCTCTCCGGACTCGAGATTTTCCCTTAAAAATAACTCGCTTCTTTAGTAGGCGGAGAAGCCTTTACAACCATATAAATATTGGTCTTGGTACGTATCTCCGAGACACTACCTCACAATAAATATAAAAACCCACAAGACTCGTCTTGGGTTGTAACTCCCCGTTACACCCTCAAAGTCGTTGTGAAAAACCTACACAACTTATCTTAGACAGCAACTCCCCGCTACTTCTTCAAAGTTGATGTAGAACCCTTGGTGTAGTCTTTGAATTCCTCGCTTTTGCCGGTCTTGGATCTTAGATGCAAGGTCTTGGGTCTTTCCTCTTCTTCACGGTGCAAAGGCCACTAACTCCCCGTTAATGCCTAGGACTTGGGTCTTAGAACGAGAATCACCTCACTTCAACTACACCTCACTGCAAAACTTAGAAAACAATATCTACGAAACAAACCCTAATATAAAGAGAGGTTTGGACTTAATATGTCCTAAGGTGACTATAATATTCTTACCCGAATATTAATTAAAGTAAGTTCAATAAGCTTTATTTGCTTTTGACTTTTTAATACAATACTCCGTATAGTGAGATTTAAATATATCTCGGAGTTTGTAAATCTTGATTATTTCCTTTAAGCTCGTAGGCTTATAAGGTTTTATAATCATATACTTTGGCTCGTCTTTTATAAAGATCGAAGTATACTTACAATTACTTCTTTGTTGAAAATACGTCTATTTTCGAAGTATTGTATAAATCAAGTCCTTGATGAGCTTTATAGCTAAAGGATCTTTGATAAATAACTTCTCGTTCGATATAGTCTTGTTATAGACTATTCGTATTTATATTTAAACGAGAGTGTTACAATATAACTTTAACAATTTGCACTTTAATATTATTTGGCCAATTAAACACAACATACAAATAAACGCACACGTACGTAAAAGTAACTCGACTTATCTATAGGATAAAACGAGGGCCGCTATTATGCGTTAAAATAGTGCGGAATGTAAAATCACTCACAAGTGTGAGGACGAGAAGAAAAAGTGCGGAAGGTAAAAATCACTCACAAGTGTGAGGACAAGAATAAAAAGTGCGGAAAATATATAAACGGCTTTCGCCACGCTATTACGCGTTTAAAGTAGTATCACTCACAAGTGTGAGGACTAGAAGAAAAGAGTGCGCAAAATATATAAATAGAAGCTTAACAACTTATTTCCCCCGGAACACTAGAGGTGATAGAAGGGAAACAAATCACGCTTTAGCACAATTATATATATCACAATAATAATAATAATGGCCAAACTAAGTGCGTTAAAGATTTAATTAATTAAGGCTTTTAGATTCTTTTCCCTCGGAACACTAAGGTGATAGAAGGGAATTAAATCAAGCTCGATATAATTATTTGACCGTCGTCAAATATAACCTCTTTTTGATGTGTTGTAATATTTCGAATCGTTTTGTTCGAAATTTAATCCTTGTACGGATTTTTAATGTCTCGGTTCGAGATCCGATATAAGAGCTCACTAAAGAGAATAAGATGAAGGTATAGAGCTCTTATATGTATATAAAATATGGTCGGTTAAGACTCAAATATGAAGCTAAAAATTACCACTTTTGGATATCGCCGGAAAAAGTTCGCCGGAAAAATTCGTCGGAGGTTCGGCGGGATTTTGACGTGTTGGATGAACTTGGGCAGCCCTTTGGGAGGCCGGATAGTAGTGGTAGAGGAGCTTGCTTGGTGGGAGAGAGCTTGGTTGAAGGAACTAAGCTTGTTGGAACAAAAACCTTGTATATATGTAAGTATATATAAGAAAGAGAAGGTTTTTGAGATGAAGTGGGTGTAGAGAGGATTTGGATATATTGAGAGAGCTTCCACTTCTAAATTCCCAGCACTTATTTGGCTCTTTAGCTTGAAGAAAATGGTTGGGGGAGGGGGTTTATTTATAGGAGGAGTTGGGTGGAAGGAAGGGTGAGGATTGAAGGAAAAAGGAGTGATTAGGATTGAAAGCACTTGGATTGATGATGTGGAAAGTGGTTTTGTGTTTCTTGGGAGTGGTATTGTGTTTCTTTGCAAGTGGGAGTGGTATTCTACACAAATATCCCAGCTGTGTTTTGAGCTCTAATTAATTGTATCGGACTCGTATCAATTAGCGAATAAATACGTAACATATTTCTTTAATTAAATACCCGATTAATACGAGAAATCCCAATAAATAATTCTAAAATTATGGAGAATTTAGGAATATCATAAAATGAAATTTTGGAAGTTTTGGTCAAAAATGATCAACGTTGACTTAGTCAAACGTGGTCAACTGTGGACCCACTGCCTCGATTTTCGTGCCCGGACCAAAATTCTCAGAAAATTACGAAACTTTTACCATGCATATAAAATAACATTTAAGTGACCCATGTCAAGTTTCAAGTCATTCTAGCAAGTGGAAGTATTTTATTTGGATTTAATACGAATAAATAAGGTTTCGGTTTTGAATAAAATACGATTGGTCTTTTTATGAGATAGATGCATCTTTTGACCAATGTTTTGACTAGAATAAATACTTAGAACATATTTCCTAATATATAAAATATATTTAGAGTGTAGGAAATAATTTTGAGTATTTAAAATAATTTTCTCCGAAAAATAGAATTAATTGAAGAAGCGGGAGAAAAATTACTTTAAATATTTCTAGCATGAGATAAAAATGAGTATTAATATTCTACCACTGAATATTAATATTCTTGAGGATAAAAATATTTTGAGTGCGAAGGCGGAATATTTTTGAATAAAAAATGATCGTTTAAATATAGCACGGGTTCTCTAAAAAATATTGATCCTCAAATATTCTTTGTTCGAGCCTGTCGCCTTATAAATTTTTGCAACGAAGATCTAAAAAAAATCAAATCTCAATATTTCTTTTTCGATCTTATTGCCTTGGTGTAGAGATATATTCCATAAAAATATAATTTGATATTTCGCAATAATGGAATATCTCTTATAATTCAAAATAGATATTGCTAGAATTGACTTTTAACTTTTGACGGAATCAATTAAATTAATGACCTAGTGGAGAGGATAACTAAGTGTAATTAAATTTTATGTTAAATCGTACAAATACCAAAATAAATAATATATCGAAGATATATCCTTTCAAAAGTAGCTGAAGATACTTCTAGCAATGAATTCGGACTGACAAGTTTTAAAAAACAGGCCTTCAGTAACCTGTTGCTTCTCCACGCGCAAGACCATTATTTTAATACCCTGCAAACAGATCCAACAATCAAATGGTGCTAATCCAGATCCCTCTGCATTTTGTAGGAAATACAAATCCTTTGCCAACCTGCCCAATATAGAAAAGTCAAATGATGCTACAAATAATATCAAACAAAATTACTAGTACACTGAAAAGCAATTGCATAACTCTAACATTTGAAAAAACAAGCAATAGACTAATAATCAAGTAGTATGATGATAATAATAATAAGTGAGCTGAATATTACAAAATATTTGTCATCTCTCTCCACTCTGCCAAAGTTACTCACTGTTTTCACGGGTTTATCTTCATGAATGTCTTTACGACATGGTGGTTGAATTGTTTTCTTAGTGGAGATGAAGGTGACAAGGCTTGATGGCAGATTTAATAGTTAGAATTAGTGATGGGTGGACGCAGTAGAACCAGTAGTTTTAGGTCAATGGGTATTTTTCTACAAATCTGTTACTCTATTGAGCGGAACATGCTTTGGCAAATACCAATATCTCATGTACAGGCCAATACGAACTAACTGATAGTAATTGATGCAAAACAGCTATGGAAAAGGTGCAATCACAAAAAAAGATAAGTAAAGTCCAAACTTCACAACACAGTTCAATAATTATGTACTTCGGTTTCGGTAAATACAAAACTACGGACTATACCAAGAACTAAACATCCAACATACAGTCACATACTCAATATCAACAACCACCATTTCAGAACAAACAAATATACGAGTACACAGACAAGTTTCCCATTTAAAGTTTTGAGAATGAAACCTGGCTATGGTGGTAATACACATAGAGAATTTCATAAAACAAATCACACAAAGCAATAAACAATTAGAACAAGGTTACGAGATGAAGAATTGCTGGCCGAGTCACCGGACTCAATGAGTCAGGAGCGAGTCATCACCGAGTCAAGCACAAAACCACCATAAATGATCTCCTCGAGTCACCATGTACCTGAATTCATAACTAATTTCATTAGTTTGTTCATTAAAACTCGTAAATAAAAAGGGAATTGAGAATTAGGGTTTCGAAAATTTGTAACCAATCCAAGGGGCTTTTCATAGATGATGTATAAAACATCATTACGAGAACAAATCGGACAAGAATTGAGTTGAATTGACCAGAGATACCAGTTTAATTAGAGATATAAATATTTGTAAACGAGATGAGAGAGAACGAGAACGAGATTAGAGATTGAGATGTTAACGAGGAAGAGTGAGAGAGAACGAGAGAGAGAGAGAGAGAGAGAGAGAGAGAGAGAGAGAAAAAGAGTTTTACCTGTTTGAGAGAGAGAGAGAGAGCGATGGTGTATGAGAGAGATGAGAGAGTGTACGAGAGAGCGAGAGTGTATGAGACAGATTAGAGAGTTTTTCCCCAAATTATTACCCGGCCGATTTTCCCCCAAAAATTTCATTTTCCCCCCAAATATTTCATTTTTTACCCGGTTCATTTTTGACATTTTTGTTAGTGTCTACGGTAACACCCTTACAAGTGTTGGCTTTGCTAATCCAATTATATTTAAGGTAACATATGTTGACATCTATTGCAACATTGAAATAGAGTGTTGGCTTATATCAAAATTAAGCCATCTAAGGCTACATTTTACATGCCAACACTGGTTAGAGGTGTTGGCAAAGACTATATATGCTGTACTGAGGTTGTGAATAGATTGGGGGACCAAGACCCTATTATGTTCTTTATATAATAGTCTAATTAGACCCCATTATCTGTCAGGAAGCCTAATAGTATTAATCAGTACTAGTAGTAAGGGTGTAGTCTGTTAGTTACTATTAGTAAGGGGCATATCAGTCTTTTCATGTATTAATAGTGGGAGTCTATAAATAGACCAGTAGCATTGTCATTTAAAATGATGTATGAACAATTTACCAGAAAATGGAATTCATTTCCACAATCTCTCTCTCTCTCTCTCTAAATTCTGTTATTTTCTCTCTCTCCTAGGGTTTCTATCTCTCTCTAGAATCTCTCTGATTTCTCTGCTGATTCTATCTGTTTTCTTAGCTCTAATCTCTTATTATCTTACTAGATTTACTGTTATTCATCTCCTTAAACACAGAAAAACAAAAAAACATTGAAAAACTAGAAAATTACTTTGTCAAGGTATGACAAATTGGTATCAGAGCTCTTCAAATTCGATCAACCACTGATTAATCATGTTGTGCATCTCTGAGCGAGTTGAACGAGCCTAGAACCACAAAAATCGCAACTCAAAGTTCTGAGATTTGTTCAAATCAGTTCAGGTGATCTGTTCTGTTCTTATACTTATAGATCTGTAGTTTTACTGTTATATCTAGGTAGTTTTGGAGTTGTTAAAGCTGTTTTGAGTTCGTTTACTTGCTAATAGTTGAGATTACTGAAGAAAAGTACAAAAATAGCAAGTTTACTTCTGTGTTGGTGTTGATATTAGTTGAAAAACTCTGTTCTGAGCACATACTATTGGTTCTAAGTAGAGTTGTGGTTTTACTATTGATTTTGTTATTGATTATGAATTTGAGCTGATCTGTGGTTCAGTTAAGTGTTGGAGATTGACCTCTGGTGATTTGGATTAACTGTTTGAAGTTAGTGTTGAAATTGCAGTTGAAGTAAGTAGTGTATACAAGGTGTTTGAGATTTTGTCTGAGAGAATGAGCTATTATTGGAGTAATGATGTGGCTGAGAGTTCACAGCAAGGAACTCTAAGTATGTTGCAACAGGAATTTCAAGGACACTTGCTAGGAACTGAGGAGAAAATAGGCAGGCTGCAAGAGCAGATTGAACAGTTGGTGATAGGACTTAACAGGAGAGATAGTAAGAGTTACAAGGAGCCTTTGTATGGTGATGAATTGGAGGATGAGTACAAGGAAAATGTACCACCAGGAATTGGCATGAAAGGACTGTTTAAGGATCCACATCATGCTGCTTTTGAAAGAAAGAGGTTGTTTCAAGCTTCAGCTAGAGATGAAGGAGCATAGAGGCTCAGGATTGTTCAGAGATCCAAGTAATGATAATCAAAGCTTGAAGCATCTCAAGTTGACATTCCCTGTGTTTAGGAAGGTAGTGATTCCATGGAATGGCTCAGGGATTGTGAAGAATACTTCAATATATATGAAGTTGTTGACAAAAGGAGGGCTGCAATTACTGCCATGCATTTATGTGGAGTACCTAGGTCTTGGTACATGTCCTTTATGATAGGAAGAGAAGGTGTAAGCTGGTTGCAATTTTCTGAGGCATTTGTAGCCAGGTTTGGAGAACTTGATACTGACTTGGTGTTTGACAAGTTTAAAAAATTACAACAAACAAAGTCTGTGGAAGGATACTATGATGAGTTTGAGAAGTGTAGGGGACAACTACTTAAGAAAATTCCTAGTGTGACTACAGAATACTTCTTAGAGAACTTTATTGGTAGACTACAGGGTGATATTAGAAGAATGATAAGGCTGTTGGAGCAAACTTCTTTAGCTCAGGCACTCAAATTGGCTGGGTATTATGAGCAAAACCTTAGCAGTCAGCCAAAGAAGTACAACAGCTATAATAGCAACTTCAAGAGTGGGGGAGGAGCTCAGGTGACTACTAAATCAACAGCTGCAGTTACAGGAGGAGGAAGTACTAATCAGACTTCCCTTTTGATTCAGAATAAGGCACCAGAAGTGATAAGTTCCAAGCCTAAACCTCTCACTTATACTCAGAGAGAGGAAAGTAGGCAAAAAGGGTTATGCTACTACTGTGATGAAAAATTTAGCAAGGGTCATGAGTGCAAGAAGCCTCGGAATTTCTTGATGGTTGCTGACTTAGATGCAGAGTTTGGAAGTTATGAAGAAGAACCTAGATATGATGTGTATCCAGAAGAGGTGGAAGAGAATTGCAAGGATGAGAAAGTGATTCTAGCAGCTGTGTATTAGTCTGAAACCAAGCCTGAGTCCAGAATGAAACCACCTCTGCAATTTAGGGGCAAGTTTAAGGGAAGAGAGGTTAATCTGTTGGTGGATAGTGGAAGCACTATTAATTTGGTGAGTAAACAGCTCAGTGATGAGCTGGAACTGCCAGTAAAGAAATAAGAATCTGTAGACATAAGGCTTCCAAATGGTGAGATCTTGAAGTGTGATGGATGTTGCTCAGATTTTTGTTGGAAGATAAATGAGATTGAGTTTCAGGCTGAGGTGGGAATAGTGGAATTATTGGAGTGGGATATCATTTTGGGAATACAATGGTTAGCTCAACTTGGAGATATTAACTGCAACTATGATTCTCAATCCTTGCAGTTTATGTGGAAGGGGAAATCAGAATTCACAACTGATTCTACACTCTATTTGGAAGGGAACTATTAGCAGCTGACAGTCATAGTGCCACTTTGGATGGAGCAAATAATGGAAAGCTATTCTGGTGATGCAGAAATACAGGAACTTATGGCCAGAGTTGTGATTGATAAATCTAGGCCTCAACAATATTATTTGACTCAAGGATTACTGCAGTACCAGGGCAGGTGGGGGTTGGAAGCTATGGCAACTTGAGGCAATAGATTTTTGCAGAATTACATAGCAATGGAATAGGTGGACATTCAGGCATTAAAGCTACTATTAAGAGGATTGGGGAGTATTTTTTCTGGAAAACTATGAAGCAAGGCATTGGAAGGTGGGTTAGGGAGTGTAATGTTTGTCAAGAAAATAAGGGAGAACATTTGAGGAAACCAGGGTTGCTGCAGCCATTAGCAATACCCCAGGAGCCTTGGAGAGATATTGATATGGATTTCATCACTGGCCTACCTAAGTCACAAGGTTTTGAAGTCATATGGGTAGTGGTGGATAGGTTCAGCAGATATGCACATTTTGTGGCTCTACAGCATCTAATCTCAGCTAAAAGCCTGGCTCAGACTTTCTTTGATCAAATTTATAAACTGCATGGACTTCCAGACTCTATAGTTAGTGATAGGGATAGTCTTTTCTTGAGTGAATTCTGGTAGAGCTTGTTCAAAATCTCTGGCACTAGGCTATGCATGAGTACAGCCTATCATCCACAATCAGATGGATGCACCGAAAGGGTGAATCAATGCTTAGAGCAATTCCTTTTCAGGTGGCGTATGGGGTCAAACCAAGGCATTTTCCAGGTCAATCAAGGGTGCATACTAACATTTCTTCTTTGGAGGATATGCTTAACAGCAAGCAGCAGCAGTGGTCCACTCTTAAGGAGCTTATGGTGGCAGCTCAGGATAGAATGAAGAGCTATGCTGATAAAAACAGGTCAGAAAGAGAGTTCATTGTAGGGGATTGGGTTTATCTTAAACTACAGCCCTACAGGCAAGTTACAGTGGCTATCAGAAAGAACCTCAAACTCTCAGCTAAGTTCTTTGGACCCTATAAGGTGCTGGAAAAGATTGGAAGTGTTACTTATAAATTGGACCTTCCTGACACTTCAAGGGTGCACCCTGTGTTTCATGTATCTCAACTTAAGAAAGCTGTTTGTCAAGCTAAGGTACATAGGCAGCTACCTCTGATCAATGAGCAGGGTACTTTTGAGCTCAAGCCACTAAGGAAGCTGGATAGCAGGAGCCTAGTGAAGGACCACAAGGTGGTTTATCAAGCCTTGATACAGTGGAAGGGTTGTAGTACTGATGAGGCTACATGGGAGGATGAGGACCTGCTTAAGCTCAACTTTCCAGATTTCTCTGTGTAATCCATGAGGACATGGATTGTTTGAAGGGGAGGGCATTGTCAGGAAGCCTAATAGGATCAATCAGTACTAGTAGTAAGGGTGTAGTTTGTTAGTTACTTTTAGTAAGGGGCATATCAATCTTTTCATGTATTAATAGTGGGAGTCTATAAATAGTCCAGTAGCATTGTCATTTAAAATGATGTATGAACAATTTACCACAAAATGGAATTCATTTCCACAATCTCTCTCTCTCTCTCTCTCTCTCTCTCTCTCTCTCTCTCTAAATTCTGTTATTTTCTCTCTCCTAGGGTTTCTATCTCTCTCTAGAATCTCTCTGATTTCTCTCTTTATCTGCTGATTCTATCTATTTTCTTAGCTCTAATCTCTTATTATCTTACTAGATTTACTGTTATTCATCTCCTTAAACACAGAAAAACACAAAAAGATTGAAAAACTAGAAAATTACTTTGTCAAGGCATGACATTAACCCTAATCAGATTACTATTGGGTATTACACATTACAAAGCCCATACCGAATAAGATGTTATTGAACCCTTTATTTTAGACCACTTAATTAGTCCAAATCTAGAATAAACATTAAATATATTTGTGTATAATTTTTAAACCCATAAATTATTATTATATTATAAAAATAATCTAATATATTATCCTATAATATTTTTGATTAAAATGGTAGAAAGTAAAATGTGATTACTTTACTTTTAGCAAGGAAGGCAACCAAGCTCTTCAATTATATTCTCTATATAAGTTGAATAACAAATTTTATAACCCAAACAAGTTTGATGATTGATTGTAAGCTTTAGTACCCAACTGAAGTGACAAACAAAAGCGCTTGAATCCCCACCAATTGGTGGAGTGGATATCCGTTGAGGGTTCGACTTCGGTGGGAGTCTTGGGTGTGTGTGTGTTCAACTAGCAAAAAAAAAAAAAAAAAAAAAAGAAGCGCTTGAGAATAACTTAGCAAAAAAAAAGAGAAAAAAAGATGCGCTTGAGAATACAAATGATTTTTTTGCAATTTTGTCAACAAAAATATCTGATTTCTTAGAGTCATCCGGATTCAATTCCTGTCTGCGATATTACTTTTTGGCAGTCACGTGCTGGTATTTTTACTATTAAATTAAAAATACAACATTTTTAACATTATTGTGACCGAAAAAACTGTTTTATTGAGAAATATTAATTTATTTAATTTAGTTTTGATAAATAAACATTCTTGAGATAAAAAATCAGAAATATTAAAATGATTTATTCAGCAAAATAAATTATGTTATATTTAATATATATTAATATTTTAAAAATTATTCATTTATCTTACACTTGAATTAACGAATTTTAGGCCAGTGAAAAAAAATGGAGTATAAAAAAAATGAAACCTGAAATAGATCCGACCCGTTGAAAGGAGTTGAGAAGCACCTGAAAATAATGGAGAAATCATCGTCATCATCATCCTCAAAAAATCTGGAAGCTTCGCTGCTGCAACTCATTTCTAGTCACAATCAATCTTCTCTCCGTCTTAAACAAAACACAGGTACACACACATAGATTATTATTGAAGCTAATATAGATTTGATTAATACTCCACTTAAGATTGATTGATTGTTAAAATTGAAATCAGACAAGGCAAAAAAAGACGCAATTAAGAATGCAATTCGAGTATCAGATGTTTTAGTAGAATCAGTAAACGGAGGTGTGGAGGAGTGTTACATTAATCAGAAGCGTATCGAGCTCGAAATTCAAGCTTTATCTTCCACTGTTCTTCGTTTCGCTAAACACACTGATCAATGGCTTGTCGCTTCTCGTACTCTTAATAATGCTGTCAAGGTTCTTGCCTTCCCTTTACTTTTCGATTTATCTTGCGTAATTCTACTTCTTTTATGTTTGCCACATCGGATAATCAATTTAATTCTATTGCATTGTTGGAAATAAAGGACAAGGTAAATAGTTTAGTATCCACTCTAAATGTAAAGAGGATTCAAAGATTGAAATACATTGTAAACTTAAATTTAAGTAATGCGCCCTGTACATACATTGTTATCCTTTTCCATTATAAGTGATGGCATATATTACTGTATAGTCAAATATTAGGAA
The DNA here is from genome assembly GCA_036435485.1 of Saposhnikovia divaricata. NCBI lineage: Eukaryota > Viridiplantae > Streptophyta > Magnoliopsida > Apiales > Apiaceae > Saposhnikovia > Saposhnikovia divaricata. The sequence continues at coordinate 110,426,804 of CM071598.1, forward strand.
TCTGTATCTGTTGTTAGGATAAAGAAGCAAAGAACCATAAATTAAGTGGTGTATCTATCAGTTAGTAGGTAGTAAGTCCCATAGTGCTTGAGAAATGACCCGAAGCCTGAAGCACAGTGCCAATGCTAGTGTCTTTTTGTTTCTTTCCCTAGCATTATTATCGTTGTATATTTAATTACAACTGCCACATACAGTAGCTAGAGGATTCATTATGTGAGCGCATTCATGCACACGATATTTTATATTTGGAAAATTATTGACTTACTAAAATTGCAGTGTGGCGATGCCATATTCATGATATTAGACTTGGTCTATCATTATTTGTGTTCTACCATTTGAAGACATTTGTTTTGGATTTGAATAATAAATTATCTGAGTTTAGAAAGGGAAATATCGTAAGAGGGGAAATCATCCATTATGAAAAGAAAAATATGAAAGAAGCTGCTTAAGAGTTTGCATTAAGTTTTCAGTGTGAAGTTTCTTAAGACTTCTGCTCAATGCGAATGAGCTCTGTAATCTACAATAGAGATTTGGTGCTCATCTTTTGACATAAAAGCTGAACACCTTTAGGTAAGTAGGTATATAATTCAAATCTTACGCTTGTAGATAGTAATCGTTACTTCTAGAACAAAAACTGTAGATAGTTGTTTCCCAAATAAAAAAAAGAAGAAGTTAAATCTGGCAGTAATTTTCATCGACCTAGGTATCTTGTCGCCTCTAGATTAACCTCATATTTAGTCCTTATATTTTGTACGTACAGGAAATTGGAGATTTTGAGAACTGGATGAAGACCATGGAATTTGACTCTAAAAGCATCAATGCAGCCATCCGCAATATTCATCAAGTGTGATTGAACTTGAAGATCCCAGGTTTCTGAATCACTGTTGTGTGCACTTGCTGAAAACCTATTTCTAGATCTATGTAATTTCATGGATGAGTCGTAAGTATTTGTGAACATCGAGACAAGAAACATAACCACATTATGCGGTTTCTCCTGTTGTGAATGTTTGTGGTTATAGAGGATATGGAGGTTAAATGTTTGCATCTTTGGTAGGTGCTCAAAACAATTTTGTTTGCATCTTTGGTAGGTGCTCAAAACAATTTTTTTTAATTTCAAGCTAGATATTCAATGAGTATAACTATTGTAAATAACTAAATCACTTTTTTATAAACTTTTGAGTACTACAGAGCACAAATTAGGCCTGTAAGCACTCCAGAAGCAGTTAAAACATAGATGCTACGAGTTTTTTTTCCCCCTGATTTGCAGTTAAAAACATATATGTATACTAAAATGCCAAGGCCCTCGAATTCACACTAGTCTTGCCTGTTTGGGCGGTTTGGCATGCGTGGCAAATGAGGGATAGTGAAGTGAGGATGATTTGCACTCGATTAACATTGTTACCACTAACTTACTATTTATATGTTGTTGAATCTTAAACCCCTTGTCTCTCTGTGATGGGTTCTGGTTGGAGGATAAGTTGGAGAAGGTATAGGTTGTACAATGATTGCATTTCAAATTTGATAATGTGCACTAACCACCTTCAAGTTTTTCTCTTGACACAATTGATCCAATTTAGTCGGGCTGTAATTCATGCTGGATATGAGTACGCTCATTTGTAATGTTCAGAAGCTCATGAACAGTAATGAACAAACTTCATGATATCATGCACTATACGCTAGTACTAGTATCGTTTACATAAGTTATACGGGTACATTATCCTCCTGCTCCCAACAAAAGAAATTGGCCACACTTCTTTTAGCACATGCTTTAGAGAAGATGTACCTGTTAAAAAGTATATACTTTTTTTTTATATACCAACTTATAATCTGTACACGGGTTATTTTTAATTTTTTATAATTTGATTATAGTGTAGTATAATTTTAATATGTTGGTGGGAGGATTTGAACTTTACACATTTGTATATTATAACTTTTAAATGATAAAATTAATATGTTGCTGGCAAAAATCGAATCTTAGACTTCTGTATAGAACAACTTTTAGTATTTATCTAACGATCTTGAAGACCTAACGGTTATGAATGAAAAGAATAAAAGAAATGAGGGATATTATATGAGTTAAAAATCAAACGATTTTGAATGAAAGATAGAGTAAGGTTCTAGAGAGAACTTCGTTAAAAATAGAACTAGATAACGTGAGATTTAAAACAAATTCTAAATATTTCTTAAGCAATAAAGTTATGTGCAGTAATACAAATTTAATTTAATTTTATTAAAATCAAGCTAGATGCAAAGAGCTAAAACTACAGCTACTTATGCCGCAGCATAATTTCATGCTTGCTAGCCTAATATTATTATTTCCAAGTTTTAGCTTATATTGTGTCCATTCAAGTTAGACGAGGGACATTTGTTTTCGAAGTACCATGAACATAGATAAACTCTAGATTTATGTTGAGAAACTCTAGATTTTATGTTGAGACCTTTTCAAAATTCCCAATATTATTTTTTTTTGCTACGAACATGTTGTAGACTTGCATGAAAAAAGAAGTGGTAGCGACGGTGGTTTTACCCTCCATATTCTTTTGTGGCTAAGATCACTATTGAGTATTAACTAGAAAAATTGATGTCACAGAGGTGAAATATAGAAATTTGTATACAGAAACTTTAATGTGGGAACGGGCAGATTTGGCCGCTTCTACAAACACCAGGAAATTATATCCTATATATAAATAATTGGCGTAAGGAGGTTTGAGTGATCGTCTGGTCGTCAGGGTTATGCTATATTTTTAATTTAGCAAACAAGAACAAAAAAGAATGCACTAAAATAAATAACACATGATAAAACAGAAAAAATTAAACCTGAGAAAATCATTGTTAACTAAATTTAATATAAGATAATTTAGAATAAAGTTTAAAATATAATTTTAAAAAAACCTTACCACATAAAAGAGTTTCAAGAAAACCTAATTTTTAAAAGTCAAAAAAAATATTTAATTTTAGATTTTACAACAAACATGTTTTTAAAATTTATACTAACAAAAGTCAACACAAATCATTAAATTAACATTTTATTAATTTGCAAAGATTCTAGATTCGGTATTAAAATTGTAAATAAATTAAAAAAACAATTCAAAATCCAAAATAAAATAATTAATACAGAATCTAAATATAATAAGTACAAAAAATTCTATAATAATTTAAAAGTTACAAAAATAATAAATTTCATCAAAAATGAAATTTAAAGTAAATTAATAAAGAATAAAACTAATAAAATATTCATCATCAACTTAATTAATTATTATTATTATAGGAAAAAGAGCTGTAATACCACAAAATTTACACACAATTAGCAAATAAGGATAAAACAACAAAAATCCATAATGAAATAAATCACAAATTCATTCTTAATATAAAATAAACAAGTATACAAAGAATACCATCCGAATTTCAATTCAAAAAATAATTTTTAAATAAACAAGAACTTAAATTTAATTACAAAACTAAATTTTTTTAAAAAGAAAATATATGTTAAAACAAGATATTAAAATAATAATAAAAACTATGTTATAATTGGAAATGACACATAAATTCATCAAAATATAATTTACAAAACAAACGCTAATTTAAAAAAAAATCTAAATTTAGAAAATTAAAATCAACAACAAAATTTAATATAATGCACTTAAAATAAATAAAAGCCAACACATGGTACAAACTTTGTGTTTATAAGTTCCCACATGTCTAAAGTATGTTTTATATATATATATATATATATATATATTTTGAAAGGCAAAGATTATATTAGAATAAGCCAGAAGGCAAAACAAGAAAACAAAAGCCATTAAGTAGGTTCCAAAGGTAGAAATATGGAAACTAAACAGCCCTGCAACTATTCAAACTGAAACAACCCATATATGCAGCCTGAAGTATTTTCCAAATGAAACCAAGTACTAGAAACCCCTATGCAGAAGCAAATACGAAACCAGAAAAAAGCAGAGCCAGCCGACCTCTTACAAAGACGCAGATGAGTCGTTTGAGGAAGGAGGAGTACCATCCTAACCCTGATCTCACTTCAATTCCAGGCTTAAGTTTCGATCCATTGACTACCAGTGACTTCGGAAATATAGCCCATTGCAGAAGATCATATCCCACTGACCATAATTAGCACCAAGCCTGTATAGATTTTGTCTTCCCAGCAATGCTTATCACCATAAAAATGGTGTTTAATTATCACTTTAATGTCACACGGAAAATGCCCAAGACCAGTACCCAGCAATTTGGATCCTCTGTAGACGAAACCAAAACAAACTGTAGAAACCAACCCAGCCAAACTAATAATTTTCTTTGCAAGCCGACATTGGCTGATAATCCACAACAATTATCTGTAGAAAATGAACACCCCACCAGAAATTATGACCCTCTTGATATTGATCACAATTAACAGCAAAAACTAATACGGAGCAAAAACCCAGCTGCACCCTGCTGCTCTTGCTACCCATACTGAGTGTATAAACTGCCTGTTGATTCCACTTGAAGCTAGGCTATCTGCCTCTGAATTTAATTCCCTTGGAACATAATCCAAATGAATGATATCTCCAATGATCGAGTTAATATTATGATTGTTGACCATTATTGGAAAACCATTTAAGTAACCCAGCTTACAAAGGTTTATTGCCTCTCTAGAGTCAGAGCAAATAACCATCTTCTTCGGTGGAATAATGCCATCTAGCCAAAGCTTCACCACATGCAAAATTGCTTTTAATTCTGCCTCAGAACTAGTTGAACCTGAACAGGGGCCGGAAAAAACATAGTAAATAGCACCTTTGTTATCCTTAATGTTTCCTCCTATACCTCCTCTTAAGTGGCCTGTATTGCCTGAAGTACCCGCTCCGTCTACAGCACATACCAAATCGAACTGTGAGAATTTATACGACCAATAGTTTTCTGAAAGGGAATGAAAATGGATTGCAATTGAACCTTGAGGATTTACTTTCCAGAGCGTATCTTTGCTAAAATTAATAAGATTGGAAGCTTGCCCCCATGTGTTAACTCTAGTGAAGATAAGGTATTCTAAAGAATCTCTTGTTATTCTTGACTTGTTGAAGATATTTTCATTTCTCGCAATCCATATTGTCCAACAAGCAGCCGCTATCACAGTGATCCAGATTTTCCTTGTTTGTTTGTTTCTTTGAAGCTTGAAAAGCTTTAAAAGAGAGAACTCTGAAGTGAAAGAAAACATGTTCGAGACATTCCACCAACTAGCTAAAAATTCCCAAGTCCATTTAGCTAACGAGCATTCCCAGAATAAGTGATGGATTGATTCTTCATTCACTTTGCACCATTGACATAAGCTTCCTAAATAACAGTTTTGAATTCTTTGATTTAAAAGGAGCAGCGAGGGAACACATTTGGATTCCAATTTCCAAAGAAAAATTCTAATTTTCGGAGGCACCTTAGCATTCCAAATAATGTCCCATACTTTAGAATGTATCAGATTTGGAGTATTATTCTGTTGCACAAGAGAAGTGCAAACTTTAGTATTAAAGATCCCCTTTCCTGGACTCCATAGAAGTTTGTCCTTGACACTCGTAAGAAAGATGGAAGAGATGATTCTAGATAGATGAAGGAGGTCTTCTTCCTCTCTACTGAGCAGTGGTCTTTTCCATAAGACCGAAAATGATATAGAACCTTCGATCCACTTGGTCATGAAAACCTTGACTGAGGAATGTCTTAGGATTGTAAGACGGTATAATCTAGGGATCAGAAGCATTAGAGGACTATCTGAGAACCAGATATCTTCCCAAAAGTTAATCAACTCACCATTGCCTAATATCCATTTGAAGCTGTTGCGATTCACTAATCCATTTAACTCAATGTTAGATCCCAATCGTAATATGCTCTGTATCGTGTAAGATGAGTCTTTTTTTGATTCCAAGCTGGCCAAGTCGTAATTGAAAGAAGGCCCGTACTTACTAGAAAGAACTCTGTTCCACCACGCTGATCTTTCCGAATAGCTTCTCCAGACCCACTTTGCTAGCATCACTAGGTTCCGTGATTTTAGAGGGACCAATCCTAAACCACCCAAATGCTTAGGAGTACATATTTTCTTCCAATTGAGCAGATGAAGTTTTTTATGCCTAACATTTGTCTTAGTGTAATGTCCCCATAAAAACTGTCTCCTGATTTTTTCTAGTAGATTCAGAATAGTTACTGGAATTAGAAAAAGGGAGAACCAGAAAATTGGTAAGCTATCTATTGCTGCTTTGAGGAGTGTCAATCTACCTGCCATCGAAATTGTACCAGTCTTCCAATTGATGAGCTTGTTTTCAACCCTTGAAACGAGGGGGGTCCAATAGGAGATGGAGTGTGGCGACAGACCAATATCTATACCTAGATACTTGAAAGTACTCCGGCCTACTGAACACCCAAGAATGGATGCCCATTGATTTAAAGATGCCGGATCCTCACCAAAACCAAGAAGATTTGTTTTGTGAAAGTTTATTCTAAGACCAGATAGTAGTTGAAAGCATTGTAGCACTCTTTTAACTCCTTGAACTGACTGAGTGTCATTGTTGATGAAAAGAATCACGTCATCAGCAAATTGAAGATGCGAAAGCTCCATATTAGAATTAGGGAGAAAGACACCATGGAAAATTCCATTTGCAACTGCTCTATCTAATAGTTTCGCGAGCGTCTCTCCAATAAGATTAAACAAGAGAGGTGAAAGAGGGTCCCCTTGTCTGAGCCCTCTAGATGGTGTGAATTCATCTGTGGGGCAACCATTTACCAATACTGAAATTCTGGAAGAATTCAGGATCGCTTTTAACCAAGCTGCCCATGTTTCGTTGAAATTCATGCATTCCAAAACTTGAAATAGAAAACCCCAATCAACTGAATCGAAGGCCTTTTCAAAGTCAATTTTCATAATAAGGCCTTTGGATTTTCTAGATTTCAAGGCTGCGTGTACTTCACTCGCAATTAATATGCAATCAGTAATTTGGCGTCCTTGGATAAATGCGGTTTGAGTCTCCGAAACCAACAGATTCATAACTCTTTTCAGCCTTGAAGCCAGGACCTTCGTTAACAATTTCATTAATGCATTCATTAGACTAATGGGTCTAAAGTCAGAAGAATAAATTGGGGCCTTTAATTTCGGAATAAGAGCAATAAACGACGAATTCAGTCCATTAGGAATAACTCCTGTTGCATGAAACTTATAGAAGAAGTCCATTACCTCAACTTTGATGGTAGGCCAAAGTTTTTTAAGAACGCCAGCGTTTAGCCCATCCGGACCTGGGGATTTGGTCGAGTCTGTATTGAATAATGCCAATTCTACCTCTTCCAATGTGAAGTTGTTTATAAGGTTTGAGCTTTCCAGGGGAGAGAGTTGGTTTACCAGACCTGATCCTATATTGAAGATGTGGTTCTCGGATTCTTTCTCGAAGAAATTACTGAAGTACTTGAAGAAACCCGCTCTAATCATAGCAGGATTGGTGCACCATGCATTGTCTAACTGCAGACCAACAATCTGATTTATCCTACGCCTTCTAAGAATAATTTTGTGGAAGAACTTCGTATTTTTCTCTCCATAGAGCTGCCATTGCACTCTAGATTTTTGGAAAAGCATCTTTGCCTTGATGTTATACAAATCTTCCAGCTCTTCTTTGATAACTGCCCTTGTCTTGCTATCCGCACCTGAATTATCTGCTGAGGTTTGCTTGTCTTCTAGCATCCTAATTTTACGATCTAAATCTCCAAAGATAGTGGATTTCCATTCCTTGGAATACGATTTGATGCATTTGAATTTAGAAGAGATGTTACTCTCAGAGGAGTTAATCCACAAAGCCCTCAAACTTTCTACTAAATGTTCATCCTCCAGCCAACAATTAAAGAACTTGAAAGGAATAGGCCCCCAGTTATGAATGGAATTTCTGACGCAAATAGGTCTATGATCTGAATTACGTCTCGCCAACGCTGTTGATGTCCAGTTTCCGTTTAATGCCCATTCCTCATTTAATAAGGCTCTGTCTAGTTTACTCTGCTTGCCATTAGGACCAAACCACGTGAATCTAGAGTTCAAAAGAGGGGCTTCTACTAGCTGATTTACTTGGATAAAATCCGAAAACAGTGTCGAGTCCAAGTTTGCATATGTACAGTTTAAACGTTCTCCTGGACTGAGAACACAATTGAAGTCCCCTATTAACATCGTAGGAATCGAATAAACTGATGTAAGAATGTTGGATAAATCTTGCCAGAGTTGAATTTTATCGTGTAAACCTAGAGGTGCATAAACATTAATGCAGGAGAAGGGCGACTTTGATGTAATGCATTCTCCTTGTACCCAAATCCAATTCCTAGCAGAAGCTTGGCGGTTGATAGAAAAAACAGTGGAATCCCAGATAGAAATTAGGCCTCCCGAGAGACCTGTTGGAGGAACCTCCACCCAACCCAGAAAATCTCCCAGCCCAAGTGAATGAAGCCTACGTTCATTCCAATCCATGCATTTTGTTTCTTGAATACATACAAATGTAGCTTTAGATTCCAAAACCACTGATCTTATATTCGATCTTGCTATTGCATTTGAGGCTCCCCTGATATTCCAGCTCACAAAAGAGATCTGATTCATTAAAAGATTAAAATGGAGAAATAATACCTGGAAAATCAAGTCAGACATTAAGTCTCTTCTTGATTTCAGATAAGGAGGAAACCTTATCCTTCTCCAAAGTAAGACCCAGAAGGATACCCGTTTCCAAGATTGCATTTGCTTCATCCACTTGAATTATTGCAGGCAGTCCTGGAGCCTCATTGGAAGCCCCATTCTTTCTACTTCTTCTTCTAAATGGAATTTTAAAAGCTTTGTTTTCCTTTTTCTTTAAGTTTTTTCTCGGCCTGCCCCTTTTGCTCTTGATTCTGAGTTCTCGCAATTCCTTTAGGAGGGAGAATTGAGATTCTGCTTTGTCAGATATGTCTCGGCCTATACTGTCATCAAGGATGGATGCCAGGTGGGATTGATCAGACGATACTTGTGTTTTATCCTCCTCCGTAGAATCGGTTGTCCTCCAGGTCCATTGAGGATTATCGTTGTTATCATATGAATATCTGGAGGTGGTATCTGAGTCGTAATCCCTCTTTGGCTCAATATCTTGGGGCTGCAAATTCGAGTTATTGCCTAGCGACCCTATTGACAAATGGGGTTCTCCACTATGTTGCTGTGGATCTTTAACCTTGCTTGGATGAGGAGATGATATGGGAGCAGGATTTACCCTTTGGTCTTGATTAATGTCATGAGTTGCATCTGAATCTATTACAGTTTCCTTGCCATCCTCCTTACAATAACCCATGAAATCCTTCTTGCCTTCCTCTTTATCAGAAAAGTTGTCATGAAGATTACAACATCTACAAGCTGAGTCCCACGTTTCTACCACTGAGATGTTGAATGTATGGTCCTCTATAATAACCTCCTCACTGAATTCTAGTTTGTGTTTATCCGTTTCCAACAGAATTCTTGGTGTTGAATAGCAATCTTCATCATCAACAAATGGTGATATATAAATAACGGATCCCCATCTTAGTAGTATTTGCTTGAAGTTGTTTTCCGACCATACACACATAGGTAACCCTCTACATTCCACCCAAGTTTTTCTAGTAGGATTCAGGTCTTCCCATTTAGCTTTGCGAATATTTTCAAATCCAATTGCTAGAAAATCCAGGTCCTGGCTTGAGAGGAGATCTTCATTGGGAAAGTAAATGATGAAGAGTTTAGATGAGATCCCTCTAATGATTACATCCTTGAAGCCTAAACCTTCTACCATCATCTGGACTGTTTCAACTCGCTCTCGGTTTACTGTCTCAACTAGATAGCTGTAATCTAATTCTTTACTGAAGGCATCATTAAATGGTAGTTTTAGTGCCTTTGATTCCGGCATCTTCTTGACTTCCGAATTGTTCATGGATTGTCTCCTCAACTGCTCTGATGCTTCCTGGACTTTAGACTGAGATATGGCTACAGGAATGGGGGAAGAGTTCGCAGAGTGCTTGGGAGAAAAAGAAGAATGAGTTTTCCTGGTTCTGTCCTTATTTGGCCTTGCTGTTGTGACAAAGATCCTTCCTTCTCCTAGCCTAGATCCATTCAGACTCTTGATGAGAGTTCTAGCCATATCATGATTTATTGTTTTCACAAAACCAAACCGTTTGCGATGCTTATCCTTTCTATTAGGCACTATAATATCCTTGATGGTGCCCACCCTTTTGAAATGCTGCCAAAGATCACGAACTGTAATGCTATCATTAAAACCTGAGATGAAAAGCGTTTTGTTGACATGTTCCCTCTGAGAAACTGACTTGTTGTTTATCGATTGTATTCTTCCGTTGCTGCTACCCTTTTGTGGTTTACTGTCGTTCAAGAGAACATCCTTAAAAGAAAGGTGTTCTGCCTCGACGTTCCTGTTCTCCCTTTCGATTTCGATTGTTCTATGGTGAATTTGCCCCAGCGCAAGGTTGATTGCTCTGTCATCCCCTTTTAATGCTTCCATAAACACTCCCTTTTCAACTAGGTTACTGTGACTGGTAATAAAATCCATTAGAACCTTAGAATGATCTACACCACCTGTAACGGGCTTCCTTTGTTGGTTGTAATAGTTAGAGAGGGAATTTTGATGTATTTGCTCCAAAGCCTTGTTAATGTCTGAGTTGACATTACGTCGAACACCTGGTAGAACTTTCTTATCGACCCAGCTTTGATGCTTGAGAATGAAATCTTTTAACATTGCTATGTCCTCATTATATTGAACGGAGTCTGGTTGCTCCTGAGACTTCTTCTGTGCCATGATAGCCGGATTCTGATCCTTGTTCTTTGCTGTTATATTTTTAGACATTAGCAAGACATTTCTCAAGTGCTCTTCTTCCTTTCTGTCATTCCATGGAGAATCCTCTACTAGCCTTATCCTCACTTCCCCTTTCGAATTATAGTCTATCACTTTTGATTTCAACTGATTCTCCACTTGATTATCCCCTTGACCATAGTTGTTTAGTACCTGGTTGTCCCAACTTTTGAATTTTCTCTCCCAAGTCTTCCTACTCTCCTGTAGAGAAGGATATCTCGCACTCCACCATTCCTCATTCACATAGTAGCTACTACCGAATGTATCATCCAAAGAGGTAGTTCTCCGAAGCTTAGATGCTTGTTCCTTTACCCCACTCACGCTCTTTGTCGCCTTCACTGTCGCCTTCATTGTCCCCTATATATATATATATATATATAGAAGAAAACACGCCAAAAAATATGAAACAATAAAATATATGTTAGGCTAAACTTAAAATATAATATATATATATATATATATATATATATATATATATATATATATATATATATATAAGAAAACACGCCAAAAAATATGAAACAATAAAATATATGTTAGGCTAAACTTAAAATATAATTTTCAAAAAAATCGTTTACCAAATAAAAGTGTTTTAAGAAAAATATTATTTTAATAGATATCATTAAAGATTCTATTATTTGGTTTAACAACAAATATTTTCTAATTATATTAAGAAACAAGGATAAATTAGCAAAAAACCATAATTAAAAATAAGTCGCAAATTCATTCTTTGTATATAATAAACAAGTGAACAAAGTTTATCATCAGAATTTCAATTAAAAAAAATTAAAGAAAAGTACATTTATTTACAAAACAAAGAAGAAGGTTTTAAGAAAATATATGGTACAAAAAGATTCAAAAAGTAATCAAAAAAAACATGTCATAATTGAACATGTCACCAAAATTTAACAAAATATAATCTAAAAACTAATCCCTAAAACCTAAATTATATAATAAACAATAAAATGTTCCATGCCACAATTAATCAACAATAAACTAAAATCAATAATAAACTTTAATATAATGCACTTAAAACAAATATATACCAACACAAAAACATAAAAAAAATAGTGCAAACTTTCTTTAAAAAAAGTATATATATATATATATATATATATATATATATATATATATATATATATATATATATATGTGTGTGTGTGTGTGTGTGTGTTCACAACTACATAGTCACATATACATATATAAATAATAGTTAAACCAATGAGTTCCCATGTCTAAAGTATATTATATATATATTGTAATGAAATTGAAGAAAACTCCCCAAAAAATATGAAATATTAAAATATATGTTAGACTAAACCTTAAAATATAATTTACAAAAAAAAAAAATCTTTCACCAAATAAAAGTGCTGTAAGAAAAAATTATTTTAATAAAAATCATTACAGATTCTATTTTTAGGTTTGACAACAAATATGTTTATATATATATATAGGGGCTACTCCAATACAAACTTCCTTAGAATACAAACCTAAAAACCAAATTGCAATACAACATTTAAGCTAATCTAATGACCAAACTAGGGGTACCCCAATACAAAAAAGTCTTATAATTCTACCCTCTATCCATTCATCGAAAAAAAAATTTAAAAAAAATAATTTTTTTTAAAAAAAATGAAGGCGTGACAGCAGTTTTTTTTTAAATTTTTTTTTAATTCTTTTTGATGAATGGATAGAGGGTAGAATTATAAGACTTTTTTTTGAAGGTGCCCCTGGCGGGACCCTTAGAATAAATGAAATATAATATATTTTGTATTGGTTTGTAGTTCTCATTTTAAGAGTGGTTTGTATTTGAGCAAAAGCCTATATATATATATATATATATATATATATATATATATATTGTTGTGGAATAAAAACTAGGTTACGATTTGTAATTAATGCTAGGGTGGTTGAGCTTCGAGCTTTAATGGCTGTTCTTGTGTTCGTGGCTGAATCTGCCTTCACAAGATGCCTACGTACTTTGATGAATATCAAAGATCAAGCCAAAAACGTAGTTCTGAGATGAGGGGTCTGGCCCCTACAGGTAGAGGTGGCAAAACGGCCGTGCCGTGCGGGCCGTGCCGGTTTGGCCACGTGCCGAGCTCACCAATACAAAGCACGGGCACGCACGCGCGGGTTGGACGTGCCGTGCCGTGCCTCGACTTTACAGCCCCGTGAACGGCACGCGAGCTACGCGGGTTTGGCGGGCTTTTTTTTTTTAAAAAAGAAAAATTCGAAATAAAATTTGAAATTTTTTTTGTTAATTTAATATTTACTTTTAATATTCTCAAAATATGAAATGTCGATTTGTAACTTTTTTCGATCTAATTTTATTTTCATATTAAAATCTTTCGAATTTTTAAGTAGTCAAAATATGAAATGTCGATTTGTGATATTTACTTTTTTTTTTTGCTTGCTAAGTAGTCATTTATTTACAGTCCACCAAATTCATTTTTTTTCTGGGCGTGCCGAATATCAAATATTTAACAATAATTATGTCAAATTAACCGGCACGCACGGATAAAGCACGCACAGGCACAGCAAAGCTCAACAAAGCTTTAGTAGAGGTGGCCACCAGTTTTATAAAATAATATAAAATAATACTCCACTTAGTTCAACAAAGCTCTCTTTCTTATGTAATCATAAAACATTGATTTATGTAATCATAAAATAATACTTGGCTGTAGAAGAAAGATAAATAAACATTGATTTAAAATGGTAATGTATATATTGAAATGTCAGTGTTGCAGTGCAGATGACGTGCCGTGCCGTGCCTTTTATTTATAAACGGTCTTCCACGTGCCGTGCCGAACGTGCCGCGGTTCACAGAAAATGAATTCGTGCACGGCACGTCTGTTGGAACGGGCTGAACGGGTTGTGCCGGTTTTTTACTGTAGGCGGGCTGAACGTGCTTTTCTACGAATAATTCACGTGCATGCCGTGCCTAACCGCCCGTTTGGCCGGCTCTAGCTACAGGAGCCTTAGAATTATGGTAGGAGTCAGAGACTTGGTGGACAAGTCTTTGAAGAAGGTTCTAAATCTATTCCTTGTAGGAATCAGTTTCCATATTGAATTGGATGCCTTGGTGGCTAAGTCTGGCGGAAATAATATCCTTATCCAACTCTTATTGCTGAGCTGTTTATTTCCCCCAATATTAATTACGAAATTAATATTATAATTGGGGTTTTGGGTCCATCTGGTGGGCCCCACGTTTGGACCATTCTTGGTCTAATTAATGCCACATTAAATGTGTCTTTAGGGCTTATTTTTAGACCATATCATTTGCCCCCCAACTTCTAGGAAAACTGATCAGGCTTTCCTTGAAGTTTTACTTGTTTAACTCGAGACTCGGGTTAGGGTTTATCTTTGATATCGTTTTGATGTAAAGCGTGGAGCGACCGACGCGTTTACAACGATGTTAGATTATGCCAACAATATTGAACGGTGCTAGACGGCACTAAACGGCGATAAACAGCCCTAAATGACGTTTAAACAATGTTGAACGACGCTAAACGGCGATAAACGGTGCTGAACGGCACTAAACGGTGCCAAACAGCCTTAAACGACGTTTAAACGATGCTAAACGATGCTAAACGGCGATAAACGGTGCTGAACGGCACTAAACGGTGCTAAACAGCCTTAAACGACGTTTAAACAATGTTGAACGACGCTAAACGGTGATAAACGGTGCTGAACGGCACTAAACGGCACTAAACGGTGCTAAACAGCCTTAAACGACGTTTAAACGATGTTAAACGATGCTAAACGGTGCTGAACGGCACTAAACGGCATTAAACAGTGCTAAACAGCCTTAAACGACGTTTAAACGATGTTAAACGACGCTAAACGGCGATAAACGGTGCTGAACGGCACTAAACGGCACTAAACTGTGCTAAACAGCCTTAAACGACGTTTAAACGATGTTAAACGACGCTAAACGATGATAAACGGTGCTGAACGGCACTAAACGGTGCTAAACAGCCTTAAACGACGTTTAAACGATGTTAAACGACGCTAAACGGCGATAAACGGTGCTGAACGGCACTAAACGGCACTAAACTGTGCTAAACAACCTTAAACGACGTTTAAACGATGTTAAACGACGCTAAACGGCGATAAACGGTGCTGAACGGCACTAAACGGTGCTAAACAGCCTTAAACGACGTTTAAACGATGTTAAACGACGCTAAACGGCGATAAACGGTGCTGAACGGCACTAAACGGCACTAAACGGTGCTAAACGGCACTAAACGGTGCACTGAAAACCATCCGAAAAAATCGAGATTTAGGTCCAGAAATTACCCGAAATCCGCTTAAAAATCGTGATTCAGGACCACGAACTAACCCGCGATCGGCCGGATCGAGGGCTAGCTCGTGGTCGGCTAGCACCTGGTCGGCCGAGAGGCCTCGAACCAAGGTGGTCGGCGGGCACCTGGTCGGCCGAGAGGCCTTGATCCCAGGTGGTCGGCTGCGGGCTGGTCGGCCGTGGCTCCTTGGCGTGCCTTGGTCGGCCGGTTCGTGGTCTTCTAGCTCGTGGTCGGCCGGGGCTCCTCAAAACGCCGTGGTCGGCTACAAGGTGGTCGGCTGTGGCTTCTTCGGGTGTCATGGTCGGCCACTTCGTGGTCGGCTACGGCTCCTTGGAGTTTCGTGGTCGGCCACTTCGTGGTTGGCGAAGGAACCCGGACCTGAAAACCTATTCATGGAACTTGAGGATCAAGAACCACGATCTTGACCTCCAATTTAGTGTCTTGGTCATCCGTGACTTTCAAAGATCCAGAAACTCGATCTTGATCTTAAATTGTCAAGGATCTAGGTTCTAAAATCATCCGTGATCCTAGGGATCCAGAACCTCGATCTTGATCTTAGGTCTTCAGTTTGGTCATTCGTGACTTCTAACGGTATTACACCTTAATTCATGATTAGCACTACTAACCTTGTGTTTAAGGCTAAACTCGTTGCTTATCTTCTTAAGTGCAAACATCCATGCAGCAAATATTCCAGCTATTTCTTTTCCGACAGATATGAATTATAACGGTTCTTTCTGTATAACGCGGATAATTTCTGTCCTTTTTTCGTCTATAAACGATAGATGACCTGTAAACGCAAACCATGCTGAGATTCAACCTGATGTACCAGGTCATGCATTTTCTATAAAAGAGGAGAAGTAGCCTTCATTTCAATTCACTTCTTCATTTCTGAGCTCTCAAATTCTAAAGTTCTCTAGGTTCAAGTTGCAAGATCAAGTTCGAGCTTCAAGATCAGGTTTCAGATTCAAGATCAAGTTTCAGCTTCAATATCAAGATGTCGGAAGGTGATCAACTAATGGCTCCCCCTGTCTCCATGATGGAAGCTATGTCGAAGAGGAGTAAAATGAGGACCGCCAAAGGTAAAGAAAGAATCAAACCTCCTTCATATGTTGAACATAGATTTGAATCCTTGCTAGAACTTCTAAACATTATGAGGGAAGCATTTCCCAACTGTTCCAGCCTAGATTCTTTTAACAGTCCCAGTAAGTTGTCGGAACGAGATGTCCAAATGATAAGGGAGTCCTATCACTTTCCAAGTGCCATCAAGGTTCGTCTCCCAAATCCATCAGATAGAACATGCAACTGGCATCCTGAGAGGATCTGTGTTTACTGGGGTGCTTTAGATGCTGGGTTCAGATTTCCGGTTGACAATTTTATCATTAGATTGCTGGCAAAGTATCAGATCCACCCCTGTCAGTTGTATCCCAATGCTTGGAGGTACATTTCTATTTTCTTAATAAGGTGTCGGGAACTGGGGATTCATCCGACAACCACAATGTTTCGAAGTATCTTCGGGGCCAGCAACTCTTCCGACTCCAAGAAAGGATGGGTTAGCCTCAAGCACCGAGCCAAACTTCCACACATGGTGAATCCCTTCTCCTATCCAGATTCACAGCATTTCTGGGAAAGGGAGTTTGTAGTTCTTGAATGGAAAGGTGGTGACTGGGGCAACTTCTTTGTGAAGAGATTTGGGTCCGTGGAGGACAGTTCACATTTCGTGTGTGACCTTACTGATTCAGAATTGTTGGATCGAGATAGGCTTCTTGCTGATGACGGCCGTACACACTATAAAACTTTTTTAAATGAAAAGAATCTTATTGGGGCTGGCCTTAGCTTTCTTTCCATTGAGGGTAACTTTCTTACTTGAGCTTATTATGAACTCTGTTTGTTCTTATCCCGATATTTTTCTCTTTGTATTTCAGCTGCTGAGGAGATTGATAACCGTCCCGAGAACCGGCCAACTGTTACCAAGAGGATGAAGAAGAGGGCTGAGGAGAAGCTGAATCCAACTAAGCCTCATATCCCTAACTTCTTGGAGCGTTGTTCTCAAGGTGGTAAACGATCCCGAAACGCTGACGGGGATGTCAGGACTCCTTTCATACCCCCTTGGGGCATATGTGAACAAGACTCGGTCTTTGGGAGTCCTTATCTAGCCCTAGACTGGTCCAAGCTTTCAATCACTCCTCCTGACCGAGCGACACCGCATGCAGGCGACAAAATGGACGAGTCTCAGCTCATGGGCGCCCAGGCCTTGTATCAGGTATGAAATTCCCTCTGTTAAGTCTGATATTGTTATTGATTTCAACTTTGCATATTCCTCGTAGCTCACCCATTTCCTTGTTGCAGGCCAACGCTTATTTTCAAACTGTTTCGACCCAAGGCCGGGCCTTTAGGGAAGAGATTGACGATCTGCAGTCCCAAGTTGTTCGTGCTGAAGCTAATGCCACATCTACCCGTAAACAACTTGCTTCTCTAGCCAAAAAAAAGGCCTCTGATGCCGACAAGGTGATCCAGGCCTACCATAGGTCTGAAGATTTTCTTAAGCTCATTGATGATCATGATGATGAGATGCGTCCCTTCAACATGTCTGTTGGTTGGGATAAGGCCATTAACGCTGTGAGTCATAGGCATCCATCTGTTGTCAACCCGGATGATTTTCCTTGCCCAAATTGGGGTGCCATCCCGGCTAACCTAGCTTCTGGTTCGGGAACTAAAGTTGTTCCTCAGGCATCAGGGTCCGGCTCCAAAGGCAGTCATCGACGCTCTGGATCCAACTCAAAGGGGGCTGTTCAAGTTGCTAGCCAAGACTCATCTTTTTCTGGCTCCCGTGGGAAGAAACCCCCACCTACAAAGAAAGTTGAAGTAGTTCGCCAACCCATCCCTGGCAAGAGACTGATCCGGAACGAGGGCAGTTCTACTTCTGATTCATCTTTCGAGGAAAAAGTAGCCGAAGTTGCTGGAGTTCAGCCAATGGTGATTGCCGAGCCCGGTGATGACTCCGGTGAAGACTCAGAGGAGGAGAGTGGGGAAGAGGAGAGTGGCGAAGAGGAGTCTGGCGAAGAGGAGTCTGGGGAGGAGTAGCTGGAGTTAGTTTGTGGCCTTGCATGGCCTTGTTAGCCGTATGTGGCTTTATCTGTCTAGATTTCCATCAAGGTCCTTCGGGACCAAACTTTTATCTGTCTCGTTGATATAACCTAACTGTTGGCCCTTCGGGGTCTTTATTTATGCATTTGTTTCCTCATTTGTTTGTTTACTTGTTTTCGGTACTTGGCCTTTCTAGACTCACACTCAACAGGTGCTTGGTACATAAACAAAATCACAGAATCATTGAAGGGAAACAAACTTTGCATTAATAATTTGAAATGGGTTCAACCCTTACATAACTTATTATTGTCCTACTCGGGGCGTTAAGCCCTGGAATGGTTTCATCGAACCTTATTTCTACTTCTCCTAATAAATAGATAGAAAGCTGAATCCATGCAAGGATAGCTTATACATAATAAACTTTGAGGTTCAAGGCATGCCAAGTACGGGGCACCTCAACCCCGTCCAAGGTCTCCAACTTGTATGATCCTCGTCCCAACGTCTTCTTGACTCGATACGGCCCTTCCCAATTAGGGGCTAGCTTTCCCTTCTGGCCAACTCCAGAAGTCTCGATCTTCCTTAGAACCAGGTCGCCTTGTCGAAAGAACCTTTCCTTAACCCTGTGGTTGTAATAAAAGGATGCTTTCTTTTGATGCTCCACATTTCTAGCGTTTGCCTCATCCCTGACTTCGTCAATCAGGTCCAGGGCGAGTCTCATGCCCTCTTCGTTAGTTTCTGGTTCAAAGGCCTCAACTCGAGGTGACGCTTGCATGATCTCCAAAGGCACAACTGCCTCAGCTCCGTAAGCTAGCAGGAACAGGGTTGCTCCAGTGGTCACTTTACAAGTGGTACGGTATGCCAATAGTATGGGCAGCAACTCATCTACCCAAGTGTTTCTAGAGCGTTCGACCCTCTGTTAGCACAAAATTACGCAAGCGCACGTAGTCACAAGTAATATAATTAAGGTTCGTTCCGCAGAGATCTGGTTAAGTTCAATCAGTAAATATGCCTATGCAACAATGTTTAGTTTTAATCCACTGCTAAGACAATTAACAAGAATGAGGTTTTAATTTTCTAAATTAACTCGGAAGCAAATTATTAAACTAAGAATAATTAACTAATGAGAATTTAATATGAATTACTTATATGAGATAAAACATGGAATCCTAATTTCATTATCTACTTCACTTAGAGTCGCAGCCTTTAATCAATACATGTGATGGGGATGATATCTGATCGGATAACACGAAACAAGTAAAAGCTACCTCTCGATATACTAATACCAAACTACGCATGCATCCACAAAAGAGATAGAAGATGGGTAGACACCAATTATGTTTAGACCCTATATCTCTATAGAATTTGAAAACATAAAGGTTTAAGCACAAGTTATCCACTTAGATCACATAGGGTAGCATAATATCTCTATTTACGTCACAAATCATGATGTTAAAACATCAACCTATCCTATGCTAGCATGGCAAGTTCTAAATCTCAAGATCCACTCTCGTTTAGCAAGAGATTAACAAATTAGATGTTCGCGACGCATCTAAATACATGAAACACAACCATACAAGGATATCAAGAATTCACCACACATAAATCTTTAAAGCATATAAACTACTAAGCTACATAGATAAATCCATTAGGATCCCATGACAACGATTAGTTCATAATTGAACCGTTCGTCACCATGGGATTAATTGAAAGCATGATATTAAACAAGATATAAAATAAAGAAGTGATAAAATTAATAAAAACGAGAGTTGAGAAAACAAATCTATTATCCAAAGTATACAAAAGTTGAAGTAGATCTAGATCTTGCTTGTCACCGAGCTTGAATCCTTCTCCACTCTTCTCTCTTGCAATTCTACGTTACAATAATAATAATCTCCTACAAATTACAAGGTATGATGTGTTTATATAGGCACTACAAGTCTTGCCCAGCAAGAAAATACAAAACAGAATTATAATAGAATTTCTGCAAGATACGTTTCCTAATTTGATTATGTTTTGTAAGGAAAATTCGTGGCTGACTTTTCTTCAGATTTTCTGGAACGTTCCCCACGTAATTGGACCTCTGGACTATCTTAGAATGATAGGAAATCTCGTTATCTTCGCGTGGACTGCTTACGGGCCTAAAACGGACTTCTAGAACTCAAGATATGGCCAAAACAGTGTAAACTGTGCAACCCTTCTCGAAAATCCGAATTTTAATCAATTAATTCCCAAAAAATTGTAAAAGCATCCACCTTAGTCAACATTCTCGTAATCCTGCACAACTAAGCAAAACACATCAAATCTACAACAACATGAGCCCAAGACAATCAATTTAAGCCGAAATTAAGCGATCCAAGTGGATATAAAATCCACTTATCACACCCCCAAACTTAAACCGATGCTTGTCCTCAAGCATAAACAATTACAACTAACTAACTAGCTAGTACCACTTCCGTAGGTGATCACGGTTGCATTTGGCATATGCAACAAGCCCTTTAAACCCCTAGGCAGCCCTAGTGGACGAGTAAGGTCTCGTGAGGGCCTATAGCGAATGTACCCACAAAATCCATTTAACCTAATGCAATGCAATGCATGAATGCAACTAGAATGAAAAATGCAACGATCCCCTTCAAACTAACCAAAACCAACGAGCAAGCAAATATCTCAAAGAATGCAACTAAATCCAAATAGAGTTCGACCAAGTTCCCGTATACTAACAATACATGAACAGAAACGTGCGTGTGTGCAATGCTCATCAGAAATACTCCCAAAACTAGGTCAAAAATCATACATGCTTTTCGTCAAGACAATCACAGGTTTATAAATAGAATAGACCGTAGACACTTCATAACCTAGGAACACCTCCATCCTTATCCAAGGTAGACAGAAATTCATGCTTTTATTACTAAACAACTACGACACATAATATACAAACATGCTTATTTAACCGTGCAATGGATGAGACCCCGAAAGGCTTATACAATAATACCCACGTAGCGAGCGTTGGGTTAGTGGATCCCAGACTATAAAAGCCTTAAGTCACTAGGCACAAAGTCCCCGCGAACTTAATTGCTCGAGTATTAAAGAGCTCACCCTGGTTAATTTTGCATATAAACAATTGACATCATTTTTTTTTCATTTCTTTTTTTTTCTCTTTTTTTTTTCTTTCTTCTTTCTGCTTTTTTTTTTTTTCTCTATGCAATCCGGAATGAGAATTCTCAATTCCAACCCTAGACTACTCATATAAATATGAGCCGGCTACTAGCCATTTGACGCCTAGCCATTATTGACAATTATTTACAATTTAAGCATGAAATCCCTGTTTTCCCCCAAACTTAGACTTAATTGTTCTAGGCCATCAAGGGAATAATGAAAATTCTAAATATAATCAAGTGATTAAATCTCAAAACATCCAAACAAGCATGATCTCAACCTAGCTCAAAAGCACCCAACGAGACTGTGAAAAGATTTTGTTTCTGAAGCATGCAAGTCAATTTCATAGAAACTATAAATCAACCCTCTACTCATCATTAATTGACTCAATTAGTCACCTACCTACCAATCAGAATTAGCTCGTTCTAAGGGATCATGAAACATGCATGCCATGACAATGCAACTAGAATGAACTCACATGGTATACATAAATAAAAACAGGATGTCCTACATGAAACAAACGTAGATAATACGAACATAACATGAATGAATTACTACTAAGCATGCAAAACATGATATCCTACATGAACACATATATACAACAACAACTACTAATCCCTCAAACCACCCCCAAACTTAAAATATTCAATGTCCGCATTGAATGGAAGTAAATACGAGGGATAGCAAAAACATACCTACTCGTCCTCATCCTCGGATGAATCAGTATCTGGCGGTGGATAAGGTGTACGAGCTCCATAGACAGGCCACCGGGCCTGAATACCCGCATCTCTCAAAGCTGTAGCCATATCCTCAGCATACGCTCGGTTACTAGCATGAATAGCATCCATCCGCCTGTACAAACGTCTAAAGTGAGCATCTAAAACTCTTGGAACTCTCTTAGCACGTGGCGGAGCGCCCGCTTCCTGACCACTAGTACCACCACCACGAACATCATACCCAAGCCCCCTAGGATGCGGGATGCCGCCTTGCCATTCCGGCATTCGATCAATAGACACATCAACAATGGACGGCAAAGGTGACTGCAACTCCTCATCCACACCCCAGGTAACGCCACTAACCATACACAACCCAACTATGATAGAAGCATGGGGCATCGATGACAGTGCACTAGACTTTAAACACCTTCGAATATTCTGCTAAACAATGTGGGCGACATCAATGTATTTTCCCTTTAGAATGCCCCAAAGAATAATCGCTCTATCAGCTGTGACCTCACCCGTATGAGAAGTAGGCATAATATTGGCACAAAGAAATAGATACCATGCTCGTGCAAACTTATTCATAGCAGAAGATAGAAAAGAAAGAGGCTCATTAGTTCCCAATTTATACTTCCAACTTGTACCGGGAACACAAAGTTCACGAACGATTGCCTCCATATCCACATCATCACTAGTCTTCAGCGCCCAATTTTCATCCCCCACAAGCTTAGGTGGTTGTCCCAAAATTGGACGAATAGCATCTGATCTGTAATCCACCCGTTTACCACGAACCATACACACACCATTCTGCTCATCTTTAGCATTAGCATAGAACTCCCTAACCAAATTCACCGGAACCGGAGTAGGTGCCTTACAAATCTCTCCCCAACGTAACTCACTAATCACTTCAACCAACCCATAATGACGAGATGGCAAAAACCCCCTTTCCTTCGCCACCGGCTTTGACAACAACCGATTATACTCTACCTCCACCTCCGGAGAAGAAAATCTCTCCACCCTACTAGAACTACCCCTCATTCGTTTAGGAGCCATAATAACCAAAACCCCACTCAATAATAGCACCACCAACAACCACCAAGAAATATCCCACCAAAAACCACCAAGAAAAATCACACCACAAATACCCAAGTAACAAGAATAATACAAAAACCCCAATTGACAAGAACACAAATTCGTAATAAAATAAAATCGAGAAGAGAAATCCCACTACGAATCAAAGAGGTGAACTTGTACTAATTTTCCCCCAAACTTGAATTTTTAAGAGATGTAGAGGAAGAAGATAATGAATTGGGTGTGTATGTATGGGTATATATAGGCCATGGAGTGATAGGATGAATATAAGAATTTGAATGTGAAAAGGAAAAATTTTTGGTAGAATTTGGAATTTGATGTAGGATAGAAATAGGATTTAAAAAATTTAGGAAAAAGAATTTGAATTGAGATAGGAAAAGAATTGGGTTTAGAATTTTAGGAGAAATTTTGGAGGTTTTGGAATTGAAATTGGTTTAGGATTGATTAGGAGATGATGTTATAAAAAAGGAGAAGGGAGAAAGAAAGATGAGGAGATAGTTTTTTTTTATATATATATATATACAACAGCAAAACAAGCAAACTGCGCGCGGGAAGGGCAGACTGCGCCCAATGCAGTAACGCAGGCGCAGCCTGCGTCACGCAGGCGCAGTCTACGTGTCTTACAGAAACGCAGGCGTAGCCTGCGTTACGCAGGTGCAGCCTGCGTTACACCTAATTTTTTTTTTTTTTTTTTTTTACACTCACAACACTCATTTTTTTTTTCCTTTTTTCACACAACAACTAATTCCTCACTTGGGTTGCCTCCCAAGAAGCGCTCGTTTAATGTCATTAGCTTGACATTCTTCCGAAAAATCACGAACAAGATAAAACTGCGGCAACCTTCTCGCGGTTGACCATTCCTCCATAATACGGCTTAAGTCTCTGTCCATTTACCTTGAAAACATCATCAATAGAACCCCTAAATATCTCCACTGCCCCATGTGGAAACACGGTTTTGACTGTAAACGGACCCGACCACTTTGATTTGAGCTTACCCGGAAAAAGTTTAAGGCGAGAATTATAAAGCAAAACCTGTTGGCCTGGCACAAACGACTTATGCACCAACTTCCTATCATGCCACCTCTTCACTTTCTCCTTGTACATCTTAGCATTCTCATAAGCCTGCTCACGAAATTCCTCGAGCTCATTTAACTGAAGTAGACGTTTCTCACCCGCAGCTGAAATATCTAAGTTTAACTTCTTCAACGCTCAATAGGCCTTGTGCTCTAACTCTGCCGGCAAATGACAAGCCTTACCAAATACCAACTGATAAGGAGACATACCTAGGGGTGTCTTGTAAGCAGTTCTATACGCCCAAACCGCTTCGTCTAACTTCAAAGACCAATCCTTCCTTGATGGATTTACCACTTTCTCGAGAATTCTCTTGATCTCGCGATTCTAAACCTCCGCTTGACCATTAGTTTGAGGATGATAAGCTGTGGCAACACGATGAGTCACATTATACCTTGCCATCATAGCAGTAAATTGACGATTACAGAAGTGTGTCCCCTCATCACTGATTATAGCTCTTGGAGTTCCAAAACGCGTGAAAATCTGCTTGTGAAGAAAATTCAGCACCACCTTAGCATCATTGGTCGGTAAAGCCTTCACCTCGACCCATTTAGACACGTAATCCACTGCTAAAAGAATGTACTGATTATTGCAAGACGAAACAAACGGACCCATGAAATCAATTCCCCACACATCAAAAATCTCAACTTCAAGGATCGTACTAAGAGGCATCTCATTCCTCCTGGAAATATTACCAAACCTTTGACATCGATCACAACTCATCACGAACCTATGAGAATCTTTAAACAGAGTTGGCCAATAGAATCCCGCTTGAAGTACTTTCTGAGCTGTTTTATCACCACCGTAATGGCCTCCATATGTGGTAGAATGACAATCATGCAAAATACCTTCCGTTTCACTATACGGAATGCACCTCCTCAAAATCTGATCCACACCAAGCTTAAACAAGAATGGCTCGTCCCAACGGTACCACTTCACATCATGCAGAAACTTCTTCTTTTGAGCATAAGAAAATTCCGGAGGAATAACATTGCTCACCAAATAGTTCACATAATCTGCAAACCATGACTCTTCACCTTGCACTCCAAAAAGCTGCTCATCTGGAAAAGATTCATTAATAAGAGCTTTGTTATGCGAATCCTTACCGTGGTCCTCTATGCGTGAGAGATGATCCGCTACTTGATTTTCCGTGCCTTTCCTATCCTTGATTTCCACTTCGAATTCTTGCAAAAGAAGCACCCAACGAATCAATCTAGGCTTTGAATCCTTCTTCGACATGAGATATCGAATTGCAGCATGATCCGTATACACAATCACCTTCGTACCAAGCAAATAAGACCTGAATTTCTCGAAACCATAGACAACTGCTAGCAACTCCTTCTCCGTAGTAGTGTAGTTCAGCTGTGCATCATTGAGGGTTTTACTAGCATAGTAAACCACATGAAAAATTCTATCCTTCCTTTGACCAAGCACAGCTCCAACAGCATAGTCACTAGCATCACACATCAGTTCGAACGGTTCTTCCCAATTAGGTGCAGTGATGACTGGCGTAGTAGTCAACTTCTTCTTCAAGAGCTCAAAAGCTACAAGACACTCATCATCAAACTTGAAAGGAACATCCTTCTCCAAGAGATTGCACAAGGGTTTAGAAATTTTTGAGAAGTCTTTGATGAATCGCCGATAGAAACCCGCATGACCAAGAAAACTGCGAATTCCTTTAACAGAGATAGGTGGAGGAAGATTTTCGATTGTTTCCACCTTAGCCCTATCCACCTCAAGTCCTCTACCAGATACCTTGTGCCCAAGAATAATTCCCTCTCGCACCATGAAGTGACACTTCTCCCAATTAAGCACCAGGTTAGTCTCCACACAACGTTTCAAAACCAAGCCAAGATTATGCAAGCACTCGTCATATGAAGTACCAAAAACTGAGAAGTCATCCATAAAAACCTCCACATTCGAGCCAATCATGTCTGAGAAAATAGCCATCATGCACCTTTGAAAAGTGGCGGGAGCACCACAAAGTCCGAAAGAAATCCATCGGAAAGCAAAGGTACCAAAGGGACATGTGAATGTGGTCTTCTCTTGATCTTCCGGAGCAATGCAAATCTGATTGTAGCCTGAATATCCATCAAGGAGGCAATAGTACTCATGTCCCGCCAACCTGTCTAGCATCTGATCAATGAATGGCAGAGGAAAGTGATCTTTTCTCGTGGCTTTGTTTAGCTTCCTATAGTCCATGCAAACTCTCCACCCCGTGACTGTTCGAGTAGGGATGAGCTCATTCTTTTCATTAGCAACAACTGTCATGCCTCCTTTCTTTGGCACACATTGAACCGGGCTCACCCAAGAACTGTCTGAGATAGGATAGATAATACCCGCATCAAGCCACTTTAGAATTTCCTTCTTCACCACCTCTTTCATAATCGGATTAAGTCTCCGCTATGCTCAACAGTAGGCTTAGCTCCCTCCTCTAGCAGAATTTTGTGCATGCAATAAGAAGGGCTGATTCCCTTGATATCTGCTATAGTCCAACCAATTGCTGACTTGAACTCCCTCAAAATTCGCAAAAGCTTTTCTTCCACACTGGCTGACAAGTTAGAGGCAATAATAACAGGTAATGTAGATGCATCCCCAAGAAAAACATACCTCAAATGTTCCGGAAGTGGTTTGAGTTCAAGTGTATGAGCTTCCTCAATAGATGGTTTCAGGCGCCCCTCCGAATTTTTAAGTTCTCCTAACCCAAGAGATTCAAAAGGCAAATCAAATCTCCTTTTCCAAGGGGCTGAATTTAGCTGCTGCAATTGCTCGGCTATTTCCTCGTCTTTAAAATCAGAGTCACCAACTAAAACTTTTTCCAAAGAATCTGACTTAAGTAACTGCTCCATTTCCATGGTAACTGCAGAATCAACCCAATCCACCTTCAAACATTCTTCTTCATCTGAGGGAAGTTTCATTGCATTAAAAACATTGAAAGTGACATTCTGGTCTTGCACCCTCATGGTGAGCTCCCCTTTCTGCACATCAATCAAAGTCTTTCCCGTAGCCAAGAATGGTCTTCCCAAGATTATGGGAATCTTCTTATCTTCCTCGAAATCCAAGATAACAAAATCAGCAGGAAATATGAGTTTGTCAACTTTCACCAACACATCCTCCACTATGCCTCTAGGATATGTAACTGAACGATCAGCCAACTGCAAAGAGATGTTGGTAGGCTTTGGTTCCGGTAGACCAAGTTGCATATAGACTGACAAGGGCATGAGATTGATGCTAGCTCCCAAGTCACACAAGCACTTCGCAAAAGACAAATTACCAATAGTGCATGGAATAGTAAAGCTACCAGGATCCTTTAGTTTTGGAGGCAATTTCTGTTGCAGCACAGCACTGCATTCTTCCGTTAGAGCAACGGTCTCTAATTCCTCAAGCTTCAACTTACGAGAAAGAATCCCCTTCATGAACTTGGCATAGCTCGGCATCTGTTCAAGAGCTTCGGCAAAGGGAATGTTAATCTGCAACTTCTTGAACACCTCTAAGAACTTAGCAAACTTCTTGTCCAACTGCTGCTTCTGGAGTCTTCTAGGATAAGGAGGAGGAGGATAGATCTGAGTGTTCTTTGTAGACTGCTCCACAGAATTTTTAACAGGTTCCTTGCTCTTCTTTACTTCATCACCTTGCTGATCAGCCATCAAATCAGGTTGAGTAATTTCGGGCACTGCAGATTTTTCACCCTGCTGATTCTGAATATCTTCATCTTCTTCTACTGCTGATTTAGGGCCTGCTATAACTTTTCCTGATCTCAAAGTCACAGCCTTCACCTGTTCCTTGCTATCTCTCCTTCCTGGATTTGCTTCCGTATCACTAGGGAGAGTTCCTTGAGGCCTACTAAGTAAGGCACTTGCAATCTGTCCTATCTGAGTTTCCAAGAGTTTCTGACCAGCTTGTAGGTTCTTTAACGCTAACCACACATCATCTGATTTTTCATTAGAAGATTGCCCCGCCTGAGCCTGGGGCTGTTGCTGCTGAAATCCAGGAGGCTGATATGATTGCTTCGGAGCATACTGCTGCTGGTAACCTTGATTGAATGGCCTTGCTTGCTGACCCTGAAACTGCTGATAGGGCTGAGGTTGTTGAGCACCTTGGTTGTTACTCCAGCTGAAGTTAGGATGATTCCTGTTATTTGGATGATAGGTGGCTGGTACTGGTGCAGCAGGTCTCTGAAAATTACTTACGAACTGTGCTGATTCAGAAAAGATAGCACACTTATTTGTTTCATGTGCGCCCGCACATAGCTCACAAACACTAGCAACCTGCTGAACTCCATAATTAGCAAGAGAATCCACCTTCATCGAAAGAGCCTTCAATTGAGCTGCAATAGCTGAAGCTGTGTCAACTTCAAGAACACCTGCTACCTTACCTTGAGAAAGCCTCTGTGTTGGATTCTGATATTCGTTAGCAGCCATCATCTCAATAAGATCATAAGCTTCCTCATAGCTCTTCGCCCACAGAGCTCCACCAGATGCTGCATCTAGCAAAGGCCTAGACTGTGCTCCCAACCCATTGTAGAAACCATTAATGACCATCCAATCAGGCATGCCATGATGAGGGCACCTTCGTAGCATCTCCTTATAACGTTCCCAAGCCTCACACAAAGATTCGCCAGATTGCTATTGAAATTGAGTTAACTGGTTCCTTATTGCTGCAGTTTTCGCCATAGGGAAGAATTTAGTAAGAAACTTCTGAGCAAGATCATCCCATGTAGTAATGGAACCAGCTGGTAGAGAATGTAACCAGCCCTTAGCCTTATCCCTTAAGGAGAATGGGAAAAGCCTCAACTTGATAGCATCATCCGACACACCATTAAATTTGAAAGTGTCGCAGATCTCGATAAAGTCCCTGATGTGCATATTAGGATCCTCTGTCGAAGCCCCCCCAAACTGAACCGAATTCTGCACCATCTGAATTGTGCTCGGCTTGATCTCAAAGTTATTCGCTGCAATAGCTGGCCTGACAATACTAGATTGTATGTCAGTAATCTTCGGCTGCGAATAGTCCTTCAAAGCCTTAACTGCTGTTGGTAAATCTGCCATCTCTACAGTAGTTTCAAGTTCCTCTTTCTGATTATCTACTACAAGACCGTCTTCTGCCAGTTTTTCCTTACGAGCCTGCAAACGTGTTCGCATACACGTTCAAGTACCTGAAAACACCACGAAACAAACAACTAAGTAAGAAATCCGAGTCAGTGAACGCTAACGACCACTGATGACAAGCACATAAACTAAACAAAACACCGATGATCCCCGACAGCGGCACCAAAAACTTGTTAGCACAAAATTACGCAAGCGCACGTAGTCACAAGTAATATAATTAAGGTTCGTTCCACAGAGATCTGGTTAAGTTCAATCAGTAAATATGCCTATGCAACAATGTTTAGTTTTAATCCACTGCTAAGACAATTAACAAGAATGAGGTTTTAATTTTCTAAATTAACTCGGAAGCAAATTATTAAACTAAGAATAATTAACTAATGAGAATTTAATATGAATTACTTATATGAGATAAAACATGGAATCCTAATTTCATTATCTACTTCACTTAGAGTCGCAGCCTTTAATCAATACATGTGATGGGGATGATATCTGATCGGATAACACGAAACAAGTAAAAGCTACCTCTCGGTATACTAATACCAAACTACGCATGCATCCACAAAAGAGATAGAAGATGGGTAGACACCAATTATGTTTAGACCCTATATCTCTATAGAATTTGAAAACATAAAGGTTTAAGCACAAGTTATCCACTTAGATCACATAGGGTAGCATAATATCTCTATTTACGCCACAAATCATGATGTTAAAACATCAACCTATCCTATGCTAGCATGGCAAGTTCTAAATCTCAAGATCCACTCTCGTTTAGCAAGAGATTAACAAATTAGATGTTCGCGACGCATCTAAATACATGAAACACAACCATACAAGGATATCAAGAATTCACCACACATAAATCTTTAAAGCATATAAACTACTAAGCTACATAGATAAATCCATTAGGATCCCATGACAACGATTAGTTCATAATTGAACCGTTCGTCACCATGGGATTAATTGAAAGCATGATATTAAACAAGATATAAAATAAAGAAGTGATAAAATTAATAAAAACAAGAGTTGAGAAAACAAATCTATTATCCAAAGTATACAAAAGTTGAAGTAGATCTAGATCTTGCTTGTCACCGAGCTTGAATCCTTCTCCACTCTTCTCTCTTGCAATTCTACGTTACAATAATAATAATCTCCTACAAATTACAAGGTATGATGTGTTTATATAGGCACTACAAGTCTTGCCCAGCAAGAAAATACAAAACAGAATTATAATAGAATTTCTGCAAGATACGTTTCCTAATTTGATTATGTTTTGTAAGGAAAATTCGTGGCTGACTTTTCTTCAGATTTTCTGGAACGTTCCCCACGTAATTGGACCTCTGGACTATCTTAGAATGATAGGAAATCTCGTTATCTTCGCGTGGACTGCTTATGGGCCTAAAACGGACTTCTAGAACTCAAGATATGGCCAAAACAGTGTAAACTGTGCAACCCTTCTCGAAAATCCGAATTTTAATCAATTAATTCCCAAAAAATTATAAAAGCATCCACCTTAGTCAACATTCTCGTAATCCTGCACAACTAAGCAAAACACATCAAATCTACAACAACTTGAGCCCAAGACAATCAATTTAAGCCGAAATTAAGCGATCCAAGTGGATATAAAATCCACTTATCACCCTCTTCTTCAGTCCATCAAGGATAATTCGATTAGCTACCTCAGCTTACCCATTGGCTTGTGGATGAGCCACTGAGGTAAAACGAAGCTCAATTGCATTCTCCTCACAATACTTCTTGAACTCTTCATTATTGAACTGTGTCCCATTGTTTGTCACCAAAATTCGTGGGATTCCATACCTGCAAATTATATTCTCCCAAAAGAACTGGGCAACTTGTTTGGTGGTTATCTTGGCTAGAGGTTTAGCCTCAATCCACTTAGTAAAGTAATCAATGGCCACTATCAGAAACTTCCTTTGTGCTGAAGCTACGGGGAAGGGACCAAGTATATCCATTCCCCACATCGCGAATGGAATAGGGGAGCTAACCGATGTTAACATCTCAGGCGGCTGCCTTACTATCGGAGCGTGCTTCTGGCATCGATCGCACCGCTTGACATAGCTCTGTGCATCGGCTAACATCTCTGGCCAGTAGAATCCCAAACGAGTTATTTTGTGAGCTAGGGCTCTGCCCCCCAAGTGCTGCCCACAAATACATTCATGAACTTCTTACAAAGCTTCCCTTGCCTCTTGGGGCCTCAAACATTTCAAGTACGGGATAACGAAAGACCTTTTGTAAAG
Organism: Saposhnikovia divaricata; assembly: GCA_036435485.1. Classification (NCBI taxonomy): domain Eukaryota; kingdom Viridiplantae; phylum Streptophyta; class Magnoliopsida; order Apiales; family Apiaceae; genus Saposhnikovia; species Saposhnikovia divaricata. Next base: position 110,458,431 of record CM071598.1, read on the forward strand.
GACGCCCTCAATCAAGGCATATCTCAATGCTTTCACTGACAGCTTTCGTGCCTCCAAGGCATTGTCAGGGAGCCATCCGGTTTCGAGGTGAGCTTTGATAGGATCTATCCAACAGCTTCCCACATCAATTGGTGCCACTAATTTCGAGTCGATAGTCGGGGCCTTCAAGACCTGGAAGTAAACACTCCCTGCATAGTTTTCTATCTCGGAAGAAGCGAACTTAGATAGGGCATCGGCCTTAATGTTCTCTTCTCTCGGAATGTGTTCTACATAGCACTCGTCAAACTGAGTCATGACAGCTTTCACAACTCGCAGATACTTTGCCATAGTTTCATCCTTGGCCTCAAATTCACCATTTACTTGAGAGACTACTAATCTTGAATCTCCACAAACTTTGAGATTCTTGACTCTCATGATTATGGCTGTTCGAGGCTTATACGTGATATCAAATTCTCCAAGTTCGATCGCCCACTTGATTAGCCTTCCACTAGCCTTCGGGCTATGCAATATGTTTCTCAACTGTTGGTCTGTCAGGACTTCAATCTTATGTGCCTGGAAGTACGGGCGTAACTTCCTCGAGGCTGTTATCAAAGCCAAGGCGAACTTCTCAATGGGAGAGTAATTCAACTCAGCCCCATGCAACACCTTGCTCACATAATAAATAGGTTTCTGGACCTTCTTCTCTTCTCGAATGAGAACGGCGCTCAACGCTTGCTCAGATACCGCCAGGTATAGATGAAGAGTCTCCTCGGGACTAGGTTTGGCCAGCAACGGGGCTTCAACCATGTACTTCTTTAGTTGTTCAAAGGCCTCTTGGCTCTCAGGGGTCCACTCAAAATTTTTCACCTTCTTCAATGCTTGAAAGAAAGGCAAGCATTTATCACCAGACTTGGAGATGAATCTTCCTAAAGCCGCTACCCGACCTGTCAACTTCTGCACATCTCTTATAGAGCGTGGCGGTTCCATGTCTAAGATCGCCTTGATCTTGTCAGGGTTGGCCTCTATGCCTCTCTTTGAAACCATCAGACCCAAAAATTTGCCCGATCCAACGCAAAAGGCACACTTGGCTGGATTCAACATCATTTTGTGGTGCCTCAGCACTTCGAATGCCTCTCTGAGGTGCTTAATGTGATCTGCCTTGAACAGGCTCTTGACTAGCATGTCATCAACATAGACCTCCATGGTTTTTCCAATCAGATGGGCGAATATCTTATTCACCAATCGTTGGTAAGTAGCTCCTGCATTTTTTAGACCGAAAGCCATAACAAGATAGCAGAAAACACCAAAGTCAGTTATGAAAGATACCTTAGGGACGTCATCCTTGTGCATCTTAATCTGATTGTAGCCGCTGAACCCATCCATGTAGCTCAGCATCTCATGTCCAGCTGTAGCATCTATTAACATATCTATCCTTGGTAAGGGGAAGCAATCCTTAGGGCATGCGTCATTCAAGTCGGTGAAGTCTATACACATCCTCCACTTCCCGTTGGCTTTCTTGACCATCACAGGGTTAGCCAACCATTCTGGAAACTGAATCTCTTCAATAAACCCAGCTTCTAAGAGCTTTTCCACTTCTTGCTTTATGGCCTCTTGCCTTTCAGGTACAAAGTTCCTCTTCTTCTCCTGTATTATCTTCCGATTAGGATCGACATTCAATCTGTGAGTTATGAGTTGGGGATCAATCCCTGACATATCAGCTGTTGTCCAGGCAAACACATCACTATTTTCTTGCAAGAATGCTATCAACTTGCCCTTCAGGGGTTCCTTCAAAGAGGCTCCTATATAAGTCACCTTTTCAGGGTCGCCTAGCTCTAGAGGAATAGGTATTAAGTCCTCTGCTGGCTTTCCTCGGTGTTCATCATCACCACGGACATCCATGTCTTCGATCGGAAGTACCTGCCCCCCGATTCCATCAGCCCTTAACGCGGATACATAACAACTTCTTGCCATCTTCTGATCACCCTTTTGTTCTCCAACGCCATTCCTGGTTGGAAACTTAATTTTCATGTGATATGTGGAGGCCACAGCCTTGAATGCATGAAGTCCAGTCCTTCCTAGGATCGCGTTATAAGTCGAGGATGCCTTGATTACAAGGAAATTCAGCATCTGAGTAGCCTCTTTAGGTTCCTGTCCAATTGTCATGGGTAACTGAATAGTCCCTTCAACCTTGGACTCAACTCCATTAAATCCGTAGATCGGCATGTTGGTAGGGGTCTGAGAATCGGTGTACCCCATTTTCACAAACGCATCGTGAAACAAGATATCAACAGAAGCTCCATTGCCTATTAAGACTCGTTTCACCTCCGAGTTTCCAATCACAGGAGTTATGACCAACAGGTCGTCATGGGGGAACTTTACCCCTTCGAGGTCTGAATCATCAAACCCAATAACTATTTCAGTCCTAGCACGTTTTGGGGCTTCTCCCACGATGTGCATTACTTCTCTGGCATACGCTTTTCGAGAGTTTCGAGTCGTGCCGGCCGCTGTCGGGCCTCCCCAAATCATATTAACAACTGGCCCTCGGGGCGGTGGGTTACGATCACGATCACGATCGTTATCTCTTCTGTCATAGTCCCTTCTTTGGGTTCCACGATCATCATTCTTTGTGAACTTGCTTAGCTTTCCTTTTCGGATCAAGAACTCAATCTCATCTTTGAACTGTCTACAATCATCTGTATCATGACCCACATCACGGTGGTACCTACAGTATTGATCCTTGTTTCTCTTCGTGGGATCACCCCTAAGTGGCTTCGGCCATCAGAAGTCTTTATCCTTCTCAATATCTAGCAAGATCTGACTCCTAGGAGCGTTCAGTCTTGCATAATCAGAAAACCTCGGTCCCAAACCCTTCTTTGGTGGTGACTCGAAATCCTTGTTAGTCCGGGGATACTTGTCCCTAGCATCGTACTCTCGATCTCGGATCTGTAAGGCATGACCGCTCGGTCCAGGTTCCCTGTGTTGAGGGGGATAATTAGGCAGCCCATACATCGGGTTGGTATTCAAAGGGAGATCCGTAGTGTGCATCTGTACCCCCGGGGGTAGCGTACGATCAATGCTATCAAGAGGAGAAACCACCATCTGAAGAGGGTTAGTTTCTTGGTTTTGAGGGATATTCACAGGTAAAGTTCCCTCAACATGGGGAGTCGTCCCTGAGGGTTGAGAGGTTAGAGGTTGAATGACCGTCCCTGTTGATGGGGGTAATTGTCCTTTTTCAACGGTGATGAGCGGATCAGAGGTTGCAGGTGGAGCAGAGCTAAGGGGTATGGCCTCAGTCGATGTTGTTCTTCGTGTTTGAACCATGGTTGATGTTGTCGTCCCACAGACGACGCCAAATGTTGTGGAATAAAAACTAGGTTACGATTTGTAATTAATGCTAGGGTGGTTGAGCTTCGAGCTTTAATGGCTGTTCTTGTGTTCGTGGCTGAATCTACCTTCACAAGGTACCTACGTACTTTGATGAATATCAAAGATCAAGCCAAAAACGTAGTTCTGAGATGAGGGGTCTGGCCCTTTAAATAGGCTGCAGGAGCCTTAGAATTATGGTAGGAGTCAGAGACTTGGTGGACAAGTCTTTGAGGAAGGTTCTAGATCTATTCCTTGTAGGAATCAGTTTCCATATTGAATTGGATGCCTTGGTGGCTAAGTCTGGCGGAAATAATAACCTTATCCAACTCTTATTGCTGAGCTGTTTATTTCCCCCAATATTAATTACGAAATTAATATTATAATTGGGGTTTTGGGTCCATCTGGTGGGCCCCACGTTTGGACCATTCTTGGTCTAATTAATGCCACATTAAATGTGTCTTTAAGGCTTATTTTCAGCCTATATATATATATATATATATATATATATATGAAAATATGAGTTATAAGATGAAAATTATTAAAAAAAAACATCCGTGCATCACACGAGTTATAAATGATATAGTTAAAAATTACATAAAATCTGGAAAACACTTATAATATAAAAAATTTGTATAAAAATTGAAAAAGATGTACATGATTAGATAAATTTCACTCTTTCTACTAAATAAAAGTTAAAAAAGCTACTTTTATATAATATTTTTATATATACAAATGTATTAGAAAGTAATAATTAAAATACATAATTAGAATAATATTTATATTCATGATATTTATAAAATTCAAAAAATATTTTAATTATTAAAACATATATACAACTTAAAATTTTAACGAAATATAATTTAACGAAATATAATTAAACAGTTTACAAGCAACCGTGCATCGCAGCTAACATAAATAAAAAAAATAGTTTCATCCCTAGAATCATATTACCTTATAATTCTATGTTATTTTTGAAGAAAATAATAAAATTGAAATCCTATTATAATTATAATACAATTTTTTTTATCATATTTAGAATCAAAAAATAATACGATCAATTCTCCAAATTTTTTTTCAAAGAACACCCCTTTAACGGTACCACTTTTGGTTCGCACCATGTTGTGGATCAAAAACTAGGTTACGATTTGTAATTAATGCGAGGGTGGTTGAGCTTCGAGCTTTTATGGCTGTTTCTGCGTTCGAGACTTTAATCGGTCCTCACAGAGTGCCTACGTATCTCGTATTGAGAATCAAGCCAACGTAGTTCTGAGAATGAGGGGTCAGGCCCTTTATATAGGCTGAGAAGCCTTAGAATTATGGTAGGATTCGGAGACTTGGTGGGCAAGTCTTTGGGGAAGGTTCTAAATCTATTCCTTGTAGGAATCAGTTTCCATATTGAATTGGATGCCTTGGTGGCTAAGTCTGGTGGAGATAACATCCTTATCCAACTCTTATTGCTGAGTTGTTTATTATCCCCAATATTAATTACGAAATTAATATTATAATTGGGGTTTTGGGCCCAGCTGGTGGGCCCCACGTTTGGACCATTCTTAGCCTAATTAATGCTACATTAAATGTGTCTTTAGGGCCTATTTTCAAACCATATCATTTGCCCCCCAACTTCTAGGAAAGCTGATCAGGCTTTCCTTGAAGTTTTACTTGTCTAACTCGAGACTCGGGTCAGGGTTTATCTTTGTACACTAGTGTTTCACGAGTATTGTCTTTATTTGAAGCGTGGAGCAACCGACGCGTTCACGACAATGTTAATTCGATGCTAATCGGCACTAATCAGCCTTAACGATGCTTAAACAATGTTTAAACGACGTTAAACGGCATAAAACGGCACTAAACGGTGCTAAACGTCCTTAAACAATGCTTAAACAGTGTTTAAACAATGTTGAAAGGATAAACTGGCACTCACGGTGCTTAAACGACACTAATCGGTGCTAATCGGCTCTAAACGGTGCTTAAACAACACTAATCGGAGCTAATCGGCACTAAACGGTGCTTAAACAACACTAATCTGTGCTAATCAGCCTTAAACGACGTTTAAACAATGTTAAACGACGCTAAACGGCATAAACAGTGCTAAACGGAGGAGATTCGGGACAATTGTAACCTCTTCCGGGCAGCGAGTTAGCCGACAAGGGTCCCGGTCAGTTGCCAGGTGCTCCTGGTCAGCTGCCAGGAGATCCTGGTCGGCTGCCAGGAGATCCTGGTCGGCTGCCAGGAGATCCTGGTCAGCTGACCCTCCTTGAGGCACCTGGTCGGCTGCCAGGAGATCCTGGTTGCCTGCCGGGTGCTTCTTGATCGCCTGACACGTGCTTCTCGATCGTCAGACATGTGCTTCTCCATCGTCTGACATGTGCTTCTCGATCGTCTGACATGTGCTTCTCGATCGTCTGACATGTGCTTCTCGATCGTCTGACATGTGCTTCTCGATCGTCTGACATGTTGACGGGAGATCCAGGTTGACATTAATAATGTCACACGATGCTTAAACGACGTTTCAGTGTTTGTGTAAACGACGTTAAATGGTATAAAACGGCACTGAATGGTGCTAACTCGAAGGTCGATGCTTGTCACGGAAAGTGAGAAACCTTCAACAAAACCATCAAACGATTTAATCAAACGATAGGGGGGTGCCAAGATGAGTGTCGGGAAGTCAGATGGAGCCTCTCCGTGGCTCCTGGTCGGCTGCCAGGTGCTCCTGGTCGGCTGCCAGGAGATCCTGGTCGGCTGACCCTCCTCTGTGGCACCTGGTCGGCTGCCAGGAGATCCTGGTTGCCTGCCAGGTGCTTCTGGTTGCCTGCCGGGCGCTTCTTGATCGCCCGACAGGTGCACCAAGTTGTCTGGAAGTGTTTAAACGACATTTCGATCTATGTTAAACGACGTTGAATGGCATTTAACGGCACTACACGGTGCTAATCGATGCTCGAACGATGTGTAGTTGGAGGTCGATGTTCGTTTCAGAAGTAAGAAATCTTCAACAGAACCATCAAACGACCCGAACAACTGACGGGAGGTGCCAGGAGGTCGGCTGCCAGGAGATCCTGGTCGGCCAGACCCTCTCCATGGCACCTGGTCGGCTGCCAGGAGATCCTGGTCGGCCAGACCCTCTCCATGGCACCTGGTCGGCTGCCAGGAGATCCTGGTTGCCTGCCAGGTGCTTCTGGTTGCCTGCCGGGTGCTTCTTGATCACCCGACAGGTGCTCCATGGTTGTTGTGTCGTGCCTCTCGGAGCTTTTCACAATGCCTGGAGTCTCGTTCTAGAATCACGTCCTTGATCGTGGATGTATGAGTCTCGTTCTAGAATCACGTCCTTGATCATGGATGTATGAGTCTCGTTCTAGAATCACGTCCTTGATCATGGATGTTGCATACCTCCTTTCAGAGCATAATCAGTCTCTTTAATAACAAAGACTAATTGATTGTATTCTATCTTCCTTAAATGTAATTAGCTCCTTAAGCTCAGATGAGTGCCTTGGCACAGCTTATTACTATATATTCACGTAAATCCTTCTTTTCTTTCCCGGAATCATACATACCGGTATAATTATTGCCGGATATAGCAGATGAAACCCATTTTTTTTTTGTATATGAACGATAGATGACCTGCAAACACGAACCAGGCTGTGTTTCAACCTGATATAGGAGGTCATCCATCTTCTATAAAAGAGTGAGAGGAGCCTTCATTTTCATTCACTTCACTTCTTCTTACTTCTAAAATTCTCTCTGAAGCTCTCAAGTTCTAAAGCTCTCAAGTTCTAAAGCTCTCAAGTTCTAGCTTCAAGTTCGAGCTCAAGATGGCAGATGGCGACCGTGCTCCAGCTTCGTCATTCTCTATGTCCGAGGCGATGGCCAAGAGAACTTTGGCCAAAACATTGCGAGGTAATCTTTGACTGAATCCCCCTAGATATATTGATCGTCGATTTGATTCTTTAATTGACTTGTTGAGTACCATGAGGGATGCATTTCCCAACAACTCTGAATTAGCTGCGTATCATAGTCCGTGCAAGTTTGACAAGCAAGATGTCGAAAAGATTAAGGAGTTATATGGCTTCCCGGACGCGATCAAGGTTCGCCTTCCTGGATTAGCCGATAGAACCTGTAATTGGCATCCAGAAAGGTTATGTGTCTACAAGGGTGCCCTTGAAGCAGGCCTGAGATTCCCGGTAGACCAGTTCATCATAAGGCTCCTAGCGGAGCTTCAGGTTTACCCCTGCCAATTGTATCCCAATGCATGGCGGTTGATCATCATCTTCATGCTGAGATGCCGAGATCTAGGTATCGAACCAACTACTAAAATGTTCTGGAGTATATTCGCCACCAAGAATTCTTCTGAGATTCAGAAGGGATGGGTCACCATTCAGCATAGATCCAATGTTCCACATATTGTGAATGCCTTTTCATTCCCAGATTCCCATCACTACTGGGACAGAGAGTTCGTGATTCTGGTATGGCGTGGTGGCGATTGGGTTTGGGGAAGTGCATGATGCTATGCACTTTGTATGTGATCTTGACGAGAAGGAGCTTCTTGATCGTGATAGACTACTTGCTGACGACGGTCGTACTCACTACAAAGTTTTCTTAACCGAGAAGAGACTTGTAGAAGCTGGCCTTAGCTTACTTTCTGTTGATGGTAATTTTTACCTTCATATTATGAACTATGTTTGTTCTTATTCCGATATCTTTTTTGTTATCATTTCAGTTGCTGAGGAGATCGATAGTCGGCCCGAGAACCAGTCGAAAGTTACTAGAAGGATGATCAAGAAAGCCGAGGCGGCTTGCGTTCAACCTGGGCCGAAGATCCCTCAGTTCCTGTCGGGATGCTCTTCAAAGAGATCGCAGAATGCTGACGGGAGAGTCAAGACCCCCTTCATCCCTGGTTGGGGGATTAGTGAGCAAGATTCTGTCTTGGGATGCCCAGAGTCAGCCTTGGATTGGTCCAAGTTCAGCATCACTCCCCCCGACCTTTTGACAGTAACTACCGGGGACAAATTTGATGAAGCAGAGAAACTCGGAGCTCAAGCCCTATATCAGGTTTCCAATCTTTCATCCTAGAAGTAGTGTTTTCACTTAACTTGTGATTATAATTGTCTCATTGCTTCTTTGTTTCAGGCAAATGCCCAGTTCCAGGCTAGCACTCGGCTAGGTCGTGCATACCGAGATGAGAATGTGGCCTTGAAGAAGGAGAAAGCAACTCTTGATGAGAAATACCAAGACTTGGAGTCCAGGGCCATCCGGGCTGAAGCTGATGCTCATTCTCTCCAGAGACAGTATGACTCCTTGTATAACAAGAGGGCAGTAGACTGCAAGCTAGTGGTGAAAGCTTACCAAGAGTCTGAGGATTTCTTTCAGCTTATAGATAAGCATGACGATGAAGTACGCACGGGTATCATGTCTGTTGACTGGGATCGAGCCATCAATGCTGTGAGTAAGAGGCACCCTACCGTGGTTTTCCCGAGGGACTTTCCAAGTCCTTACTGTCAAGTTGCTTCGGGCGCCGAGGCCATCCTAGTAGCTCAGGCTTCGGGCTCCGGCTCTAGGGGAAGTCATCGCCGTTCCGGTTCCGGTTCGAGGGGTGTCCGAGCAGCTATGGATGGATTAGTTTCCTCGGATCCTCGAGGGAAACGGCCTATGACCGTGCAGAAGGGGAGAGTAGTTCGTCAAGCAGTCCCCTCAAACAAGGTAGTTGAAGATAGCTATCTTCCGAGGAGGAAGAGGTTGAGGCGATGGAAGTGACAGCTCCACCAGTGGCGGTAGCCGAACCGGGTCAAGGCCATGCTGAGGAAAGCTCTGAGGAAGAGAGTGACGAGGAGGAGAGTAGCGAGGAAGAGACCGATGAGGAGGAGAATGGCGAGGACGATTCTTCAGATGAGTAGTTGGGATCGCTTCGGGCCTTGCATGGCCTAACTTAGCCGTATGTGGCTTTTATTTCTAGTATTTCAATCACGGTCCTTCGTGATTAAACTTTTATTTGGTTTAAATGATGTAACCCTAACTGTTGGCCCTTCGGGGTCTTTATTTATGCACTTGTTTGTTTTATTCGTATGTTCATTTATTTTCGGTACTTGGTCTTCCTAGACTCACACTCAATAGGTGCTTGGTACATAAACAAAACATAGAATCATAAAATGGAAAACAAGTTTGCATTAATAACTCAAAAAGGGTTCAACCCTTACACAGCTCATTATTGTCCTACTCGGGGCATCAAAACCCTGGGATGGTTTCATCGAACCTTATTTCTACTTCTCCTACTAGATAAATAAAAAACTACATCCTCGCAGAGGCAGCTTAAACATAATAAATCTTGAGGTTCAAGGCATGCCAAGTACGGGGCACCTCAACCCCGTCCAAGGTCTCCAACTTATATGATCCTCGTCCCAACGTCTTCCTGACTCGATACGGCCCTTCCCAGTTTGGGGCTAGTTTTCCTTTCTGGCCAACTCCAGAAGCCTCGATCTTCCTCAGAACCAAATCACCTTGCTGAAAGAACCTCTCCTTAACCCTGTGGTTATAATAGAAGGATGCTTTCTTTTGATGCTCCACATTTCTGGCGTTTGCCTTGTCCCTGACTTCATCAATCAGATCTAGGGCGAGCTTCATACCTTCTTCATTTGTCTCGGGTTCAAATGCCTCCACTCGAGGTGATGCATGCATGATCTCCAGTGGCACAACTGCCTCAGCTCCATAAGCTAGCAGAAACGGGGTTGCTCCTGTGGTCACCTTGCAAGTAGTGCGATAAGCCCAGAGTATAGGCAGTAACTCGTCTACCCAAGTGCTCCTTGAGCGTTCAACCCTTTTCTTAAGTCCATCAAGGATGATCCGATTGGCCACCTCGGCCTGTCCATTTGCTTGCGGATGTGCTACTGAGGTAAAACGAAGCTCAATAGCATTCTCCTCACATACTTCTTAAATTCTTCATTATTGAACTGTGTCCCGTTATCCGTCACAAGGATTCGTGGGATGCCATATCTGCAGATTATGTTCTCCCAAAAGAACTGGGAAACTTGCTTGGTGGTTATTTTGGCTAAAGGCTTAGCCTCAATCCACTTGGTGAAGTAGTCAATGGCGACAATCAAAAACTTCCTCTGTGCTGATGCCATAGGGAAAGGACCAAGGATGTCCATCCCCCACATTGCAAATGGAATGGGGGAACTGACTGATGTTAACATCTCAGGCGGCTGCCTGACAATCGGAGCATGCTTCTGGCACCTGTCACACCTCTTGACATAATCCTGTGCATCAGTCAGCATCTCTGGCCAGTAGAATCCCAAACGAGTTATTTTGTGAGCCAGGGCCCTGCCCCCCAGGTGCTGCCCACAAATCCCTTCATGAACTTCTTCCAAAGCTTCTCTTGCCTCTTGAGGCCTCAAGCACTTCAAGTACGGGATGACAAATGATCTCTTGTACAAAATGCCCTCAATCAAAGTGTATCTCAATGCTCTTACTGAAAGTTTTCGTGCCTCCAAGGCATCGTCTGGGAGCCACCCGGTCTCAAGGTGTGCCTTGATAGGATCTATCCAAGAGCTTCCCACATCAATTGGTGCCACTAATTTCGAGTCGATGGTCGGGGCCTTCAAGACCTGGAAGTAAACACTCCCTGCATAGTTTTCTATCTCGGAAGAAGCGAACTTAGATAGGGCATCGGCCTTAACGTTCTCTTCTCTCGGGATGTGTTCTACATAACACTCGTCAAACTGAGTCATGACAGCTTTCACAACTCGCAGATACTTTGCCATAGTTTCATCCTTGGCCTCAAATTCACCATTTACTTGAGAGACTACTAATCTTGAATCTCCACAAACTTTGAGATTCTTGACTCTCATGATTCTGGCCAAGCCTAAACCAGCTATCAAGGCCTCATACTCAGCTTCATTGTTGGTTGTCTGGAAATCCAACTTCAAAGCATATTCGACTGTGAACCCATCGGGGCTTTGCAATACTAAGCCTGCGCCACTAGATTTTGTTTTTGATGCTCCATCAAAATAGAGCACCCAATATTCCTTCTCATCAGGATCAAGTTCTCCATCTTTATCTTGCTTCTCAGGGGTTGTTATCATTTCCTGCCCCCCGACTTCTTGGTTGCTAATGGTGCATTCAACCACGAAGTCAGCCAATGCCTGAGCCTTAATGGCTGTTCGAGGCTTATACGTGATGTCAAATTCTCCAAGTTCAATTGCCCACTTGATTAGCCTTCCACTAGCCTTCGGGCTATGAAAAATGTTTCTCAACTGTTGGTCCGTCAGGACATCAATCTTATGTGCCTGGAAGTACGGGCGTAACTTCCTCGAGGCTGTTATCAATGCCAAGGCGAACTTCTCAATGGGAGAGTAATTCAGCTCCGCCCCGTGCAACACCTTGCTCACATAATAGATAAGTTTCTGGACCTTCTTCTCTTCTCGAATGAGAACGGCGCTCAACGCTTGCTCAGATACCGCCAGGTATATATAGAGAGTCTCTCCGGGGCTAGGTTTGGCCAGCAACGGGGCTTCAACCATGTACTTTTTCAGTTGTTCAAAGGCCTCTTGGCTCTCAGGGGTCCACTCAAAATTTTTCACCTTCTTCAATGCTTGAAAGAAAGGCAAGCATTTGTCACCAAACTTGGAGATGAATCTTCCTAAAGTCGCTACCCGGCCTGTCAACTTCTGCACATCTCTTATAGAGCGTGGTGGCTCCATGTCTAAGATCGCCTTGATCTTTTCAGGATTGGCCTCTATGCCTCGCTTTGAAACCATAAGACCCAAAAATTTGCCCGATCCAACGCCAAAGGCACACTTGGCTGGATTCAACATCATTTTGTGGTGCCTCAGCACTTCGAATGCCTCTCTGAGGTGCTTAATGTGGTCTGCCTTGAACAGGCTCTTGACTAGCATGTCATCAACATAGACCTCCATGGTTTTTCCATTCAGATGGGCGAATATCTTATTCACCAGTCGTTGGTAAGTAGCTCCTGCATTTTTTAGACCGAAAGCCATAACAAGATAGCAGAAAACACCGAAGTCAGTTATGAAAGATACCTTAGGGACGTCATCCTTGTGCATCTTAATCTGATTGTAGCCGCTGAAACCATCCATGAAGCTAAGCATCTCATGTCCAGCTGTGGCATCTATCAACATGTCTATCCTTGGTAAAGGGAAGCAATCCTTAGGGCATGCGTCATTCAAGTCGGTGAAGTCTATACACATCCTCCACTTACCATTGGCTGTCTTGACCATCACAGGGTTAGCCAGCCATTCTGGAAACTGAATCTCTTCGATAAACCCAGCTTCTAAGAGCTTTTCCACTTCTTGCATTATGGCCTCTTGCCTTTCAGGTGCAAAGTTCCTCTTCTTCTGCTGTATTATCTTCCGATTAGGATCGACATTCAATCTGTGAGTTATGAGTTGGGGATCAATTCCTGGCATATCAGCTGCTGTCCAAGCAAACACATCGCCATTTTCTTGCAAGAATGCTATCAATTTGCCCTTCAGGGGTTCCTTCAAAGAGGCTCCTATATAAGTCACCTTCTCAGGGTCACCTAGCTCCAGAGGAATAGGTATTAAGTCCTCTGCTGGCTTTCCTCGGTGTTCATCATCACCACGGACATCCATGTCTTCGATCGGAAGTACCTGCCCCCCGACTCCATCAGCCCTTAGTGCGGATACATAACTTCTTGCCATCTTCTGATCACCCTTTTGTTCTCCAACACCATTCCGGGTTGGAAACTTAATCTTCATATGATATGTGGAGGCCACAGCCTTGAAGGCATGAAGTCCAGTCCTTCCTAGGATTGCGTTATAAGTCGAGGATGCCTTGATCACAAGGAAATTCAGCATCTGAGTAGCTTCCTTAGGTTCCTGTCCAATGGTCATGGGCAATTGAATAGTACCTTCGACCTTGGACTCAACTCCATTAAATCCGTAGATTGGCATGTTGGTGGGGGTCAACTGAGAATCGGTGTACCCCATTTTCACAAACGCATCGTGAAACAAGATATCAACAGAAGCTCCATTGTCTATCAAGACTCGCTTCACCTCTGAGTTTCCAATTACAGGAGTTATGACCAACGGGTCGTCATGGGGGAATTTCACCCCCTCAAGGTCTGAATCATCAAAACCAATCACTATCTCAGTCTTAGCACGCTTCGGGGCTTCTCCTACGATGTGCATCACTTCTCTGGCATAGGCCTTTCGGGAGTTTCGGGTAGTGCCAGCTGCTGTTGGTCCTCCCCAAATCATATTGATTACTGGCCCTCGGGGCTGTGGATTACGATCACGATCACGATTGCTGTCTCTTTTGTCATTGTCTCTCCTGTCATAGTCCCTTCTTTGGGTTCCACGATCATCATTCTTCGTGAACCTGCTTAGCTTTCCTTTCTGGATCAAGAACTCAATCTCATCTTTCAACTGTCTACAATCATCTGTATCATGACCCACATCACGGTGGTACCTACAGTATTGATTGATAAGTGCATATTTTTGCATATTTTATCTACCTATTTATTGCTTGAACTCGTGTTTTAATAAATTATTTTGTTGCATTTCAGGTAAATCGTAAATAAATAAAGAAATGACAAAATAAATAAATAAAGTGCAAGGAAGGGAAAAAGGAGAAAGAAAAAGGACCAAAAATGAAAGAAGGAAAAAATTAGGAGCTTGGAGCAAAAAGGAATATTTCAAGACAAGTGGAAGGTGGAGATCATCCCAACACATTAGCAAAGTGTATGGCCAAGTTCAACTCTTCAAAGCTTAAGGGGGAAGGAAACAAATAGATGGCTAGGATTTCACCACCACACAACCCAAATGTATGGTGGGGATTTACCCAACACCCCCCTTAACCCTAATTTCTATCCTATAAATACCCCCCTCACCCCCTTGTATTGAGTAACTTAGATTTTAGGGTAGTTTAATTTCTTGTATTTTTCTTAGTTTCAAATCTTGTAAACACTCTCTTTATTTTAATGCAATTTCATTTCCTTTAATTTCTTGTCTTGCATTCTCTTTTATTGTTGCCTTGTTTCGTTATTTTCGTAAATCCAAGTAGTGGACAAAGTAGCGAAAGCTAACCACTATGGGTTGAAAGTAACGAAACTTTAATTTCGTGTTCTTAGTTTTAATTCGTAATTTTGCCCCTTTAAAAATCTCAATTTTATTGTGGGTTTGTTTCTCGTTTAAAATTTCCTTAGAATAATTTTTGGTTTCGTAATTAATTTCTTAATTTTCATAGTTATTTTCTAATAAAAAAAACAAAAAAAATATAAGTTTCGTTGATTTTTAGTATTCATTTACCAGTTTTATAATTGTTAATTCGAAGCTAGTCCCCTGTCTTGTTTTACAATTCCAAGGAACAGAAACCTTCCCCTGTTTTTCTTTATTTCGAACCACAAACCAAGCTGTTTGTTTTTATTAGCTCTCGTGTTTTCTTCCCAAAACAAACCCATCTCATCTATTTCAATTCTTCTTCTACTTCGAATAAACACATAACAAATAGTTCTTCACCCACTTCTTCTTTCTGTTTTATTTCGAGTCAACAAATTTACAATCCCATTCCCCTCTCTTTGCAATCGAAATCAGTTGTTAACATAGCTGCCTGTTTTGTTTGATGTCTAAGTTTTCTGAGTCAAGTTTGTGGTATTACTGAGTTAAGTTAATTCGTGTTTTGGTGCTGAATTCAATTGCAGAGATTACTTTATTCATGTTTCGTTGGTTTTGTTGGTTTTTTTTCTGAGTTCATTTTCTGTTTTGCCGCGAGTTTTCACTGATTAGAATCACGGAGTAGTTTAGTTTGCTGAGTCTTGATCGAGTTTTACTGTGTGTGTTCTCATTTATTCATTTGAATTGTTGGTTGTCGATTACAGTAAGACTGAGTTACACTTCTTGTTCGAGTTGTGCGCCAAGTTTGTAATTGAGTTTGTTTATTTAGTCAAGTTTGTAAGTTTGTCGATTACTGGGACTTTTGGTCGTTGTTTTCTTTATGTCTGAACTGCTGTAGTGTTTGCCGAATGGTTCTTTTTTGTTGCGAGTCCAGAGTGCTTCTGTTTGTTTTTTCTGAGTTTAGCTGAATCGATTTCTGGGTATTACTTCTTGCGAGTCCGAATTCTTGTTTGAGTTGGAAGTAATTACCAAGTTCTTATTTTTTGTGTTAATCTTGCTGCGTTTCTTCTGTCGTTAGCCGTGGTTTGCTGTTGAGGCGTTTCTGTTTTCGTGCTGTATTTTTGCTAAGTTTCTAACCGAATTTTTTTCGACAATTCCAAGTGCCAGAGTTGTATTACTGTAATGCCGAGTCCTGTTTATTTGGCTTAATGTCTTGCTCTTTGTTTGTTTGGAAGCAATTGTTTGATTGAATTAAGTTCGACTATGTATCTGTTTCCGTTGCTGTCGAATCCCAGTTTAGTATTTAGTCATTATGGAGAATTTAAAGTTTAGATGAGCTGATTTCTTGTTTTGCTACTTGTTACTGTTTTTAGTTCACAATTTTTAGAGTTTTGATTCGCATTTTTCCGAGTTGAACTGTACTGCGTTTTTACTGTTTTTCATAAATGTTTTGTTTGCTGTTAATTTTACCAGGCTTATTTGTTCAGTTTTTAAAAACTTGGTTTTATTGATTTCGTGAATAACTAAATTTTCTTTTCTAGTTTTAACTCGAATTTTAAAATTTTAGAATAATTTAGAAACTAGTTTTAGGTTAAATTTTGGAATGTTTAAAATAATTTAGTTTTTACACTATTCATTTTTTTTTAGGTAATTTAAAATTAGAATAAATTTATTTTTAGTAGTACAAAATCAAATTTTCCAAACTTGTCCTAATTCGATTAAATTAAAAATTAAGGATTGCGAATAAATTAGTCCCTGTGGAACGAATCATTAAATTTTACAACGAAACGAATTGTGCGCTTGCGATTCAAATTTTAAATCCCTATTTCTAGCACAACAAGTTTTTAGCGCCGCTGCCGGGGACTAATTATTTTTCGCACCTTAATTTTTAATTTTTCGAGTTAGTTTTAATTCTTGTTCTAATTTTTTTATTTCGTTTTTTTTAGGAAAGCTTGAGATTTCGGAACTCTTCTCAACGAAGCGTGGAAAAATTGGAATTTATGGAAAGCAAGCTTCGGTAACCGTATCTCACTCTTTTCGCCCTTTTTATTTTTAGAAAAACACAAAAAAAATAAAAAATCACAAAAATCACAAAAAAATTAAAAATTAAAAATCCAAAAAAAATTAGTTGTAAATACATAATTGTTGCATCATGCATTTAATCACTTAGGGCACATCATCTAGATTTTTTATTTTCTTGTTTTTAATTTTTCGTACCTATAATTGTGGTGATCGCTGGAGGACCCCAAGGTACGTTAAATTCTTTCTTTTCTTTAGTTAGAACACGTAGTTTAAAGCATCCATAAATGTTTATAGTTTTTTATACCTCTTTGTTTGTTGCATCATTTTGTAAATAAACTTTAAGGGCAAAACCTCTCAAAAGATAAGGGAAGGGATTTCATCACTCTTTCCTTAGCCCAAAAACAATTTAATCCCTCATTTTGCATACCTTGCCTTTAATAAAATTAATTAGACGTTTGCCCCTAGGAATTTCGTGCTCAATTAGGAAGGTGCTTAAGAAACGAAGTGATCTTTAATTATTCCTACTTTTTGGTGTCTAGGAAAGCGAAAGCTGACCTGGCCAATTAAGGTTTGATGTCTAGGTTGGTGTTTAGCCTCTTGGCAATGCTTGCACCTACTTGGCCAATCCGGTTTGAATAATTATTTATTTACCTAGTTTTTGGTAGCCCTTACGGTTAGGAGCAAGGTCTAGTTATTTTATTAGGGAACCCTAGGTTTAGAATTTTTCTTTTAATTTTACACCGCTTTCTTTTTGTGTGTTTTAATTTTTCGCACTTACTTGCTACGTGTTTCCTTTTGTGGTTTATGCGAACTACGTGGATTAGGGATAATTCTTCTAGACTAGTGAGATCTTTCGAGACTTCTTCATCGTCTAATTCCGAGTCTTTAGATTATTCCGAACCCGTAGTAAGCATGGTCATGTCTCTTAGGGACCGTTGCTATCCCACTCGTTCCGCCCAACCTTCGTGTATCACCCTTCCTCCCGTTAATGGTAATAATTTCGAAATTAAAGCTCACCACATCAATATGTTACCTAAATTTAACGGGAGCGAGGGTGAGGACCCGTATCTCTTTCTTCATGAATTTGAGGAAGTTTGTGCCTTACAAAAGCTCCAACAATTAACCGAGGACTCGATTAGGCTTAGACTCATTAATTTTGCGCTTAAAGAAAATGCTAAGAAATGGTTGTATAGCCTACCGGTTAATTCTATTTCCACGTGGGAGGGATTTGTGGTAATTTTTCTTAAAAAATATTTTCCAAACCATAAGACTACAAGAATTACAAACGAGATAAATCAATTTCATCAAAAGGAAAATGAGTCTTTTTGGAAATATTTTGATCATTTCAAAAATCTTTTATCACAATGCCCACACCACGGAATAGAAAAATGGAGGCTTTGTAAGATCGTTTATGAGGCCTTAGATGGACCAACAACCGCGTTGTTGGAATCTATGTGCCAAGGTAAATTCATGGAGAAAGATGAGGACGAGGGTTGGAAATTTTTCGAAGAATTAGCCGAGAAGACCATGTTGTAGGAGTCTACTAGGGAACCTAACAAATCTAATGAGTCGTCTAGTTCATCTAAGGGTTTGCATTCGATTGGGAGTTCGATTGCAACCGATGCCAAATTAGCCACTCTAACTAGGAGACTCGAAGCCCTAGAAACTAGTAAGACCCCCTCAAATGTGTCTATGTGCCCTAATTTCAATCAAGGTTTTTCGGACTATCCCGCTTTTGATCAAGTTAATGCGGTGTCTCAACCACCCACTAGGAACGATCCGTTTGCTCCTACTTATAATCCCGGGTGGAGGAATCACCCGAACTTCTCGTGGAATCAAGGGCAAAGCTACCAAGCTCCGTCATCTTCTTTTCAACCTCCTTTTCAAAATGCTCCTTCTTTCCAAAAACCCAATCAAAATTCTATCTCGACTCCAAATCAAGGTCCCTTTTCAAACCCTACTCAAAATCTCGGTCCTTATCCTACTCAACTTTCTTATTCAAATCAAGCACCCGCCCACCCACCCGGCTTTAATGAGTCGGATAAGAGAATTACTTCTTTGGAAAAGACTCTTGATGCGCTTTTAAAATCAACGACTAATTTGGCTCAATCTCAACAGACCTTCATGCAAACCATGACTCAAGATAGGCAAATTTTGAATGCTAGTACTCAAGCCTTATCTAAGTTAGAGGTTCAAGTGAGTCAATTAGCCAACGCCATGTGTGAGCGAGAGAAGAATAAGTTCCCGAGTCAACCTGAGGTCAACCCTAAATTCCCTCTCAACCAAAGACCTCACGAAAATGTTAATGCTATCATCTCTCTTAGGTCGGGAAACCAAGTTAATAATCAAGTAGGTGTCGAGTCTTCAAAGGAAGAAGAAGAAGAAGAAGAAGAAGAAGAAGAAGAAGAAGAGTCAAATGTTGAACCGAACCCTACACTTGATCATTCAAACCTTACTCCAACTTCCGAACCTCTCGAGTCATCTAATCTCACACCTTTAACTCTTGACCCTTCATCATCGAAATCCACTCCCGAGTCATCAAATTCTTCTCTTAAATCATCCTCACCACCTAACAAATCTTCAAATATCGTTCCACTTTCCACTTCTCTTCCCGATGTGTCTAACGAACGAGTCTTTAAGCCTAAAGCTCCTTATCCTCAACGACTCATCCCTCGCAAACAATCACCTCAAGTAGAGAAGATTTTGGAAGTTTTCAAACAAGTCGAGATCAACATTCCTCTTTTAGATGCCATTCAACAAATTCCCTCTTATGCTAAGTGTCTAAAAGATTTGTGTACTCATAAACGTTCCACTCATGTCCCTAAGAAAGCCTTTTTGACTTCTCATGTTAGTTCAATTCTTTCAAATCAAATTCCCGTGAAATATAAGGACCCCGGTTGTCCTACAATTTCATGTGTCATAGGCAATACCTTTGTGGACAAGGCGTTACTTGACTTAGGCGTTAGTGTGAACTTGCTTCCATTTTCGGTCTACCAAGCCCTAGGTTTAGGCGAACTTCAAAAGACGAACATGACAATTAAATTTGCCGATCGTTCTGTAAAAATGCCTAAGGGAATAATTGAGGATGTACTAATTAAGGTTGGTGAATTCATCTTTCCGGTTGACTTTGTTGTCCTCGAGACCAAACCCGTCACGAATCCTAAGAACCAAATCCCAATTATTCTAGGACGACCTTTTCTTGCTACATCCAATGCCTTGATTAATTGTAGGGATGGTTCGATGAAACTCACCTTTGGTAATATGACAATTAACCTTAACATATTTAATGTCGGAAAAGAACCCAATGAGCTTTACGAGCAACCAATAGCGGTTAATCTTGTTGATGACATTGTTAATTGGTCTAGCTTTGAGGATAGTGAGATTGAGTCTCTTCTCAACGAGGATTTCAAAGTCAACTATGAGTCTAATCGAGAGTATGCTGATTCGTTAAGGGATATGACTTCGGAAGAGATGTTGAGAGAGTTGGATGCCATTTGTTCCCCGTGGGAGACCAAACCCGAGGATGTTCGTGTTGAGGACATTGTTAAAAATTCCGTTGGTGAACCACCTACATTCGGTGAATTCTTAGGGGATTTGTTAGAAATTCGTTCCAAGTATTAGATTCCACCCGAGGTTGTTAGTAGTGAGCCCGTTCTTACCACTTCCGTTCTTACGAGTTCCGTGGGTACACCACCCGCAATTGCCTTAACTCTTTATCATCCCGAATTTGATCAACAGCCGTTAGGGAAAGAGGAACCCTTGTCTCATGTTATTCCTAGTGATTCTAACCCTAACCAGACTTTCATTATCTCTAATTTGCTTAAACGAAATAAAGAAGCCTTAAGTTGGTTTAGGGAGAACATTAGTGATAATTGCTCTTTAGGGTTGAATGATTCAATGTTAATTGAGAAAATCTGTGCTAATAAAATTTTTTTACAAATTTCTTGTTATTTTCTCAAAGTTGCACCCTAACTATCCTACCGGCATCGGCTAATTCGATTTTGTTCTTTTGCCTCCCCTCGTGTAAGATAGGTATGGGGGAGGAGTTACGTGTGTGTGTTGTTTTCTTTTGTAGTTTTTAGAAATTTTCAGTCTCCGTCATCCCTTATCAGGTATTTCCTCAACTTGCTCCTTTACCATTTCTCTTTTTCTCTTGCATTCACATACATTGAGGACAATGCATGATCTAGGTATGGGGGAGGGTTTTTAGTTTAAATAGTAAAAATTGAAAAATCACAAAAAAATTAAAAAATGAAAAAATCAAAAAGAGTTCTTTTCGTATTCTAGTCTTGTTAATTGATTGCTAGTTGCTTGATGCACCCTTACATGCTATGATAATCTTATGATCCATTAGCTTTTGTTTGAGAAGTGATTTGCTAAAGTTCTTGTTCACACACTTACACTAGCAAGGTGAAGCTAGTAGACTTAATTGAATTGTGCATGAAATTAGAAGGACATGATTAGGTGTAAGATGATTTGGTCTTCATGCTTTGAGTACAAGTAGGTGCATTGAGGATACCATTACTTGAGATTGATTATGTTCTACCACACCAAGTGAGTTTTGAGCCTATATGCACATCTTTTGCATTTATATTCGTTTGCTTGAGTGTCCACTTGTCATTTGCATCGCTAGCACTTGTTTGAGTTCCTTCTTGAAATACATGACATTAATTGATGATAAAATGATAAAGGCACTTAGGAATAACCTATATTTCCAAAATATCCACACCATGCTTATGTGATCAATTAGTTAACCCTTTGAGCCTAATCATTTTCTTTCGGTGACACACCACATTACTCGCCTAGGACCTTTTTCTTGATTAGCCTTACGTATTCTTGATCCCATTTTGTCAAAGGCTAGTAGGAACTTGAGGGAGCAATAAGGTGTGTAAAATAGGGTTTACTTTTGTTCATAACTTTTGAGGAAATATTTTTTGTTACCTTGATAGTTGATTTTCAAAATCTAAGTGAGGATTATTGTTACATTTATCTTAGCTCTCATAAATAAAAATGAATAAAATAAAAAAAAATTGAAAAAAAAAAAGAAAAAGAAAAAAAAAGAATATATATACATGAGAGCATACTTATGTTTTTTTGTAATCCTCCTTCATTGCGACTATTCAAGGCTTTTTGTTGAAAATGAAAATAAATTGTGTGGGGAGGAAGTTTGGTGTTGTGCATGATATTCATGGTGACTACTAGCTTTTGACACTTCACCTTATTTTGGCCTTTCTTGACATACCTTGTCCCTAGCCCCATTACAACCCTAATAAAGACCTTTTGATTGTCATTAGTAATGTATGTTGTGATTTAAGTTGGAATGATACCAAGTGTCAAGCATGCATTTGATTTTGTTGGAATTGAGTGATACACTTACCCTTGTTCTTGAGTGAATATTCTTTTGTGAGTGAAAGGTGAGGTATTGCTTATTTGTTTTTTGCATAAGAAATCTCAAGTTTTGGCTCTGAGGTGTGCTCTTGTAGACTTAGCATGGTTACCAATAATTTTTGCACTTGACATGAACTTATAATCACTCTTGCATGGTTCTTTGAGTAGACTATGTGAATCCTTGCATTTTCCACACCAAGACTTTGCAACTTCATTTTGATTCTTAAGTTGATGTATCATGAGAGGACAAGTATGTGTGGTGTGCATTGCCATGTGATCTTTTATACAAGCTAGATGGATTTTGTGGGTACATTCACTATAGGCCCTCACGAGACCTCACTCGTCCACTAGGGCTGCCTAGGGGTTTAAAGGGCTTGTTGCATATGCCAAATGCAACCGTCACACCTACGAAAAGGAGTATAGGATTTTTTATCTAGATTTTCTTTTTGTTTTTACTCGAGGACGAGCAAAAGATAGGTATGGGGGTATTTGATAAGTGCATATTTTTGCATATTTTATCTACCTATTTATTGCTTGAACTCGTGTTTTAATAAATTATTTTGTTGCATTTCAGGTAAATCGTAAATAAATAAAGAAATGACAAAATAAATAAATAAAGTGCAAGGAAGGGAAAAAGGAGAAAGAAAAAGGACCAAAAATGAAAGAAGGAAAAAATTAGGAGCTTGGAGCAAAAAGGAATATTTCAAGACAAGTGGAAGGTGGAGATCATCCCAACACATTAGCAAAGTGTATGGCCAAGTTCAACTCTTCAAAGCTTAAGGGGGAAGGAAACAAATAGATGGCTAGGATTTCACCACCACACAACCCAAATGTATGGTGGGGATTTACCCAACACCCCCCTTAACCCTAATTTCTATCCTATAAATACCCCCCCTCACCCCCTTGTATTGAGTAACTTAGATTTTAGGGTAGTTTAATTTCTTGTATTTTTCTTAGTTTCAAATCTTGTAAACACTCTCTTTATTTTAATGCAATTTCATTTCCTTTAATTTCTTGTCTTGCATTCTCTTTTATTGTTGCCTTGTTTCGTTATTTTCGTAAATCCAAGTAGTGGACAAAGTAGCGAAAGCTAACCACTATGGGTTGAAAGTAACGAAACTTTAATTTCGTGTTCTTAGTTTTAATTCGTAATTTTGCCCCTTTAAAAATCTCAATTTTATTGTGGGTTTGTTTCTCGTTTAAAATTTCCTTAGAATAATTTTTGGTTTCGTAATTAATTTCTTAATTTTCATAGTTATTTTCTAATAAAAAAAAACAAAAAAAATATAAGTTTCGTTGATTTTTAGTATTCATTTACCAGTTTTATAATTGTTAATTCGAAGCTAGTCCCCTGTCTTGTTTTACAATTCCAAGGAACAGAAACCTTCCCCTGTTTTTCTTTATTTCGAACCACAAACCAAGCTGTTTGTTTTTATTAGCTCTCGTGTTTTCTTCCCAAAACAAACCCATCTCATCTATTTCAATTCTTCTTCTACTTCGAATAAACACATAACAAATAGTTCTTCACCCACTTCTTCTTTCTGTTTTATTTCGAGTCAACAAATTTACAATCCCATTCCCCTCTCTTTGCAATCGAAATCAGTTGTTAACATAGCTGCCTGTTTTGTTTGATGTCTAAGTTTTCTGAGTCAAGTTTGTGGTATTACTGAGTTAAGTTAATTCGTGTTTTGGTGTTGAATTCAATTGCAGAGATTACTTTATTCATGTTTCGTTGGTTTTGTTGGTTTTTTTTCTGAGTTCATTTTCTGTTTTGCCGCGAGTTTTCACTGAGTAGAATCACTGAGTAGTTTAGTTTGCTGAGTCCTGATCGAGTTTTACTGTGTGTGTTCTCATTTATTCATTTGAATTGTTGGTTGTCGATTACAGTAAGACTGAGTTACACTTCTTGTTCGAGTTGTGCGCCAAGTTTGTAATTGAGTTTGTTTATTTAGTCAAGTTTGTAAGTTTGTCGATTACTGGGACTTTTGGTCGCTGTTTTCTTTATGTCTGAACTGCTGTAGTGTTTGCCGAATGGTTCTTTTTGTTGCGAGTCCAGAGTGCTTCTGTTTGTTTTTTCTGAGTTTAGCTGAATCGATTTCTGGGTATTACTTCTTGCGAGTCCGAATACTTGTTTGAGTTGGAAGTAATTACCAAGTCCTTTTTTTTGTGTTAATCTTGCTGCGTTTCTTCTGTCGTTAGCCGTGGTTTGCTGTTGAGGCGTTTCTGTTTTCGTGCTGTATTTTTGCTAAGTTTCTGACCGAATTTTTTTCGACAATTCCAAGTGCCAGAGTTGTATTGCTGTAATGCCGAGTCCTGTTTATTTGGCTTAATGTCTTGCTCTTTGTTTGTTTGGAAGCAATTGTTTGATTGAATTAAGTTCGACTATGTATCTGTTTCCGTTGCTGTCGAATCCCAGTTTAGTATTTAGTCATTATGGAGAATTTAAAGTTTAGATGAGCTGATTTCTTGTTTTGCTACTTGTTGCTGTTTTTAGTTCACAATTTTTAGAGTTTTGATTCGCATTTTTCCGAGTTGAACTGTACTGCGTTTTGACTGTTTTTCATAAATGTTTTGTTTGCTGTTAATTTTACCAGGTTTATTTGTTCAGTTTTTAAAAACTTGGTTTTATTGATTTCGTGAATAACTAAATTTTCTTTTCTAGTTTTAACTCGAATTTTAAAATTTTAGAATAATTTAGAAACTAGTTTTAGGTTAAATTTTGGAATGTTTAAAATAATTTAGTTTTTACACTATTCATTTTTTTTAGGTAATTTAAAATTAGAATAAATTTATTTTTAGTAGTACAAAATCGAATTTTCCAAACTTGTCCTAATTCGATTAAATTAAAAATTAAGGATTGCGAATAAATTAGTCCCTGTGGAACGAATCATTAAATTTTACAACGAAACGAATTGTGCGCTTGCGATTCAAATTTTAAATCCTTATTTCTAGCACAACATTGATCCTTGTTCCTTTTCGTGGGATCACCCCTAAGTGGCTTCGGCCATCGGAAGTCTTTATCCTTCTCAATATCTAGCAAGATCTGACTCCTAGGAGCGTTCAGCCTTGCATAATCAGAAACCCTCGGTCCCAAACCCTTCTTTGGCGGTGACTCGGAATCCTTGCTATTCCGGGGATACTTGTCCCTAGCATCGTACTCTTGCTCTTGCTTTCGTTTCTTCGAATCATTAGAACCCTTGCCATTGCCTCCTGTGGTTTCCTTCTTCATGCTGTCCTCAGCCTTGATATATTTGTCGGCCCTCCGTTGGAGCTCGGCCATATTTTCAGGAGGATGTTTTGCCAAAGACCTTTTAAAGAAGAGATCAGTGGTTCCGTGTTCCAGGGCTACCATGGCCACCTTATTTTCCAGATCAGTGATATTCAGCGTCTCCTTGGTGAACCGCTTGAGGTAATCCCTCAGATTCTCGTTCTTCCCCTGCACCACATACATAAGGGATGCAGAACTTTTTTCATGAACTCTCCCACTAATGAACTGGCTGACAAAGGCGGCACTCAGTTCTTTGAATGAGCCAATTGAGTTTGCAGGTAAGCGGCTATACCACCTTTGAGCCATGCCAGACAAGGTTTGAGGGAACGCCCTACACTTTAAGGCGTCGCTCGCAGGCTGCAACAGCAGTGCATTTGAGAACGTCCTAACATGGTTTGCGGGATCGCCCGTTCCATCATAGGCCTTGATTGTCGGCATCTTGAACTTCTTTGAGATGCGAGCATTCATCACCTCCTCAGTAAACGGGGGTGTGGGATCATCAGGATCCCCGAGTGGCATCAGATCCTTAGGGTTGCTTCTGGGGGTTTCCACCCTTGTTGACTTTTCAGTTGGGGCTTCGGCCCTTCTTTGCCTTCTTGAAGGCCTCTCCAAATTTATAATTGGAATCCTCTCTGCAGTTAGAGGAGGCTGAGCTTGATTCAATCTATCTTGTTCTCTTGCAATATCGTCCTTCAATTTTAAGATCTCTGCCTCATAAGCCTTGATTTTCTCAGCAGTTGTCAAGGGGAGTCCATCATGGATTCTTCGTGTCCTTCCTAGAGGTTCTTTGCTAGCACGTCGCCTCCTCGGGGCTTCATCTCGATCATCATCTTCAGATGACGAATCATCAGTATAGGGGCCAGAGTAGTCATCATATTCTCGATCCCGGATCTGTAAGGCGTGACCGCTTGGTCCAGGTTCCCTTCGTCGAGGGGGGTAATTAGGCAGCCCATACATAGGGTTGGTGTTCAAAGGGAGATCCGTAGTATGGATCTGTACCCCCGTGCGATCAACGTTACCAAGAGGAGAAACCACCATCTGGAGAGGGTTAGTTTCTTGGCTTTGATGGACAATCACCGAGTGGGTCCCCTCTACATGGGGAGTCGTCCCTGGGGGCTGAGTGGGCAGAGGTTGAATGACCGTCCCTGTTGATGGGAGTATTTGTCCTTCTTCAGTGACGATAAGCGGATCAGAAGTGGCTGGTGGAGCAGAGTTAAGGGGCAAGGCCTCGGTTGATGTTGTTCTTCGTGTTTGAACCATGGTTGATGTTGTCGTCCCACAGACGGCGCCAAATGTTGTGGATCAAAAACTAGGTTACGATTTGTAATTAATGCGAGGGTGGTTGAGCTTCGAGCTTTTATGGCTATTTCTGCGTTCGAGACTTTAATCGGTCCTCACAGAGTGCCTACGTATCTCGTATTGAGAATCAAGCCAACGTAGTTCTGAGAATGAGGGGTCAGGCCCTTTATATAGGCTGAGAAGCCTTAGAATTATGGTAGGATTCGGAGACTTGGTGGGCAAGTCTTTGGGGAAGGTTCTAGATCTATTCCTTGTAGGAATCAGTTTCCATATTGAATTGGATGCCATGGTGGCTAAGTCTGGTGGAGATAACATCCTTATCCAACTCTTATTGCTGAGTTGTTTATTATCCCCAATATTAATTACGAAATTAATATTATAATTGGGGTTTTGGGCCCAGCTGGTGGGCCCCACGTTTGGACCATTCTTGGCCTAATTAATGATACATTAAATGTATCTTTAGGGCCTATTTTCAGCCCATATCACACCATATTTTGGTTTCACACTTTCACCCCTATAATACTATTTTTACTATAATTTTATGTAAAATAATACACTCCTCTAATACGACAAATTCTCCAAAAGATTTTTCAAGGAGAACAATTAGAACATGTTTCTATGCACTACTCTAGAACATTCTTCTCTGCGATTATATGTTATTTTTTTAAAAAAATATTATAAAATTGAAATCTTATTATTATTATAATTCTTACATTGTATTAGCAAATTATTTTATTATAACTTATAATAAAACAAGATTACGATCCATTATCCTAAATATTTTTCAATGAAAACAACTGAAACGTGTTTCCATGCACTTCTATTAAACAATCTAAGTTTACAGTTTGTTAATCGTATAAATTTTTTATGCAAAATAACATAATTCTTTTTATAATTTTTGTAATATAATTTTAAAAATATTTAATTAAATAAAATTAGTAATTATTTCACATAAATCTCCGAGCCCGTGCTTCGCACGGGTTATCATCTAGTAATTAGAATGAAACTAGAGCACATAAATTCCACCATTGTTAAACAGACTAAAGGACTCTTGTATGAGCAGTATCTCATCCAATCTCTTGACGGAAGATCGTGGGTTCAAACATTGTAGACAAGGTAAGTGTACGAGGGTGTTCAATCATAAAAACAAAATCTAAATGACAATAAAATGCAATTTGCAGTCACAGAACATAAGCTTTCACTCTGATATTACCAAAAGAGAACTAAATTCTAAATGACAAAATGCAGCTTGCAGTCACACGATATCAACTTTCACTCTGATATTAACAAAAGAGGACTGTTTATAACAAGATATTTTTTTTTAATATTGTAAAGGGAAAAAAAATTAATCAAAAAAACGATACAGCCACTCTACATAGTTTATACACTTACCAGAACAGCTGTATCTCTATATGTTTGGTGACTGGTGTTGATCATCAAACAAACTTCACAATTCAGAAGAAATAACCCCCATATACCCCCATTCAATTTCATTTAATAGACCTAAAAAGCTGACTTCCAAGAGTGACAACTGGGGTTCCTTCCCCCATGACTGTTGTCAAGTTCATTTCTTTCTCGAGTATCCGGTCTAGTTCCATTACCACATAGTTCATGACAGGACGTCTCTCACTGGAAGGATCTACACAACGGACTATCAACTGCACATACTCCTCCATGCCTTCTGTTGTGAATCTATTACCTAGTCTCTGATCTATGATAGCAGGAATGTTCCCGGAGTCCTGACAATTTTGCACCTTCGAAGAATAAAACGATTTTAATTGAACTGATGATCAAAAGAGTAGTGATGTTTTTAGTAAGTTCAAATAATTTAATGTTGATTGTACGCCACTTTTAAGTTGTAAATTGTTTTGACAATATGAAAAAGCACCATCAGTTAATTCTAATCCGGAAACATGGTATGCATGAACATTTCATGAGAAGTTGAGAACTGCAGCTTACCCATTCAACTAGGTTTTGGTTGGAATCTGAAGAGAGCAATTTCATTGCTTCTTGGCCGCTCATTAACTCCAACAGAAATACACCAAAACTGTATACGTCACTCTTATCAGAAAAGTGTCTGAACTCCCTCACCCTATAGGAAAAAATGACATATAGTTCACCAAAAGGACAAACTTTCACAAAATAGATAAGATAGTCAAATCGTTTCGGAAATACTACTCTGGGGCTAGGAACATCTCATCTGCTGCCTTTTGAGAGGATGAGCTTGGAATATCACCTCTTCCTAAGAAGTTGCGGACTCCCGCATCAGCAACTTTCGCAATGAAATTTTCATCAACAAGAACATTTGCTGTTTTGAAATCCTTATGTACCAGACGAGGGCTTATAGAGTGGATATGAGCCAAACCTGCATATTGAAAAAGAAATTGATTTTTTTTTTTTTTACCAAAACAGAGAAGTGCTTTAGAATTATACACATTCCATATACATACAGAGATGAAAAGGTGTGCTAATTTCATGACAATAGACGCTTAGAAACAATGACGCCGATTCTTTGTGACACTAATTTTTACCCCCTAAGGAATCTTGTTCAGAGAAAAGATCAACCAATGCAGGAAAGCCAAAAAATGCTCACTGGTTTTGCAGAGGATCACCTTTAGCTGCTCCTATAGCTATGGAAAGTCTATGCTTGAACTCTAGCTTCTCTTTTGAGACATGTCCAGCTCCTGCAAATATAAACCATAGAAGTTCAAGAATGTGATTCATGGGTAAAATAATAATTGAGCTCAAAAGTACTAGAATGGTACATTCAGAATTACAGAAATTGATAGAGGTCACAGCGGTTACTACAACGTACTTTCTATCATCTTGGTACTGTGGCATATTTCTCATTGGGAAAATACATGAGGTGGATTGAGAATTACCATATAAGTGAACAGATACACTTCCATTTGGTATATATTCATAGACAAGAATCTGTTGACCATTTTCCTGGCAGTAGCCCAAGAGGTTCACGAGGTTCCTATGCTGAATAGATGTGAGATATCTTACCTGATATGAAAGTACAGTTATAGATCATCACACGGAAAAGGAAATAGAGAGCAATATAAGAATAGCCAAAAGATGTATAAGAAATATATAAACTTAGAGCATTAAGTCTAACAACCACTTAGTGCCATAATAAAATTTAAGTTAGTAGCTGTTTACAAAGTATGCAGTGCATGAGAATAAAGGCATCTGAGAATATATATAAGCACTATGATTTAAACCTTCCCATTAAGTATGAGAAGAAGTAAAAAATAAGATGTCCCAACAATGAATTAAGTAAATATGTAATACACAACTTCCAGAAGGTTCTTCCATGGAACACCCCAGGAGCCAAAGTTATTCATTAAAACCTCTTCCGGGAAAAGGAACAGAGGGAAGCATGATATTATTCTATAAAGAAGCTATCTATCATGAGCTAGAAAAACTGTGATGTAATAACAATGACCAGAACTTGGCTATCTTCTATCTATTTCACTGTTTATTCAAATAATAAGAACTCTAGAGAGTATATAAATGAATTAGGGTTTTGGAACAAAATTTCATAAGTCATGAGATAATTACATCTACGGATTGTAGTCATCCATTTCTAACCAAAAGCCGTTATTACCTCCTCAATGAATTCCTGGCTGGGAGCACCAGGCCGTTTTTTTATAGCTACAAGCATCCCATCGTGAAGCAGCCCCTTGTATACCTCTCCAAATTTCCCTTCGCCAATCAAGTTTCTATCATTAAATTCTTTGGTAGCCGAAAACAATTCTTCCATGCTGAAACGTTTAGCCTCTCGCAACGTTAGCTCAAATCCGGTGTTTCTTCCAACTGCAAGTCAACATAATAAAAATGATTAACTGATCTTAATTGATATGGTGTTTCCGTTACATATATATAATATATATGCTAAAATGTAAAATTACGTTGCATTGATTGATCAGAAGAGCCTGTATCAGAAGTTCTTGAAACATTCCTATTACGGCATAGACAAAACCATAATATTACTATAATTAGTACCACCAACACCACGGCTCCTGCAGCACCCCCTAGCACAGGTGCAAGAGTCTTTGACATTTGATAATGGAGCCACCTTAGCTTTGATGATTGGGTACTACAGCAATCTTAGTTCTCCTCCTGCAGATTCAAAAAGGAGGAAGTCAGTCGAAAATGAAATATGAACACCTACACATCAAACGTAAATTCCGGCAGGAAACACGATCAAATATGCCACTATACAAATCAAGTAAGCTCAGCAGAAGAGTGGGACTAAAATCATAACACGACAACTGAAACAGTTACGATCATAACAAGACAGAATTTGTTCTTTTTAGAAAATGATAAAAATTATACATGATATCAAACTTCACAAAATATGGAATATGACCCATTCAACCACAATATTTAGTTACCTGACAAGCAATAAACATAGAGCATAGTTCAAAGCTATACACAAATTCAAATTTCATTGAATGATGAAAATAATGAGCGTAAAACGAAAAAAATTAATTATCCAGGAGGCAATAAACACAAAAGCATCAATAAAATTTGTCTGAAGAAGGTATACTGTATATTTGAAGTAACTGTCACAGCATGAATAAGTAGATTCACCACCACATTTCGGGAGTCAGACTGAAAATAGTAAGAATGGTGTCAAATATGTAATGCAAATTAAGAATAGAAACGATTGATCAAATTTTAGAAAACCCTGATCAGAAATGCAAACCTGCACTAAATGCATAAAATCAACTAATCAAGTAAGCTCCTGATCATGTACACCCATTTGAGGTACTTGATCAAAGCAAATATTTCCTCAGAAGATATAGAATTAAGATATAGAGACCTAAGATTCAGCTAGATTTCTCTGCAGATACGGCAACCGATAGTAAACAGATAAATAATCTCACAATTTGAAACCTTGGTAGACACAGTAATACTATATCAAGATCCCTAACCAAACCACAGCTTAAATTAACAATGTCAACTTCATTTACAATTTTCCTTCAAGAAAACAAAAACCCATGTCTAAAATTAACCTACATTTCTGATCCTCACACTGAATTCTATACAGGGACAAACAAATAAAATGTCCAGTCACTAATGAATTAGAAAATTTAGCAAATTAAGGCAACAGAGAATCTATCAAATCAATATTCATGCCTTTATGATGATACACTTACACACTTAAAAGCAATAAGCATAATCAGAGCATCTTATATCAATATGCAAAATGGGTATTTTTTGTACTTACAGATAACTAAAGTGGTTATAAAATTGAGACAACTTCTCTGCAAAAAAACATGGTGGATTGGACAGAGAGCAATGTCAAAAAATGAATAAAGGAAGAGGGTAAAAAAATAAATATAAAAAGTTTGTCTGAGCGCCGACAACAAAAATTGAGAAAGATTTATGACACTACCAAACCTGTCTCTGAAATAATAAATTCCAAGAAACAGAGAAAAACAGAACTGAATTGTAGCAAAAGCTTAAGTTTTTTTGAAGAATTAAGGGCAACCCATTTAAAGTAGAGAGAGAGAGAGAGAGAGAGAGAGATATTATGATGCTGATGTATAAAAGTAGAAAAAGAGATTGAATTGAAGGAGGGTGGGGCAATTTTAAGAGAGAGAGAGAATGAAAGAATTTAGTATGTATGTATATGTGTGTGTAAATGTTTATAAAAACTGGTGGTGTGGGCTGTAAAGCAGTATAATGGGGAAGGGGGGTTGTTGTCTGCTACTGCAACTTGAAGAGGTTTATTTTAGCTCTATCCTCTCTCTATATCTCTCTCTCTCCTCTTGCTCTTCTGTTCATATTAGCATCTCTCTCGTTTTCTCTCTGTCTCTCTCTGTCTCTATATCTATCCCACTGTTTTTTTACTACAAACTGATATCACAGACCACTGTTCTTCTTTCCTGTCTGTTTGTATACAATACACACATCTTGTATGTGTATATCTTTGGTCAATCTCTATCCTTAAGTCCGTGTATATTTATTAAAAACGAAATCTAAAAGGTAAATTTTAATTATCTAATCAGGTAACAACTGCAAAATTACTAGTAGTATTTTTGATACAATTACTATTTAAGAGCATTAAATATATGCATATGGGACAAGGATTTAATCCTAGGTTGCGTATCCGTAAAAATGTGATTAGACTTTATGGTCAAAGATGTGGATTTTTCTTAATTTATCACGTAGATTTAAACTGCTTACTAAATCTCTCAAGGAATCTAAAAAACTGTTTGGGTTGTTTAAATCCTGTTTGGGATAGTTTAAAGCTGCTCAATCCATTTTAAGTTGATCGTTCTTGTGTTTGTATATACTTAAATTTCTTAGTTTAAATTTAATTTTAGCTTAAAAAATTTAAGTACTTTTTAAGTACTTTTTTTCAACTTATTTTCTTTTTCCTTACATCAAATTTCATATATTTGAGTCATATTTTAACTCATGTTTTATTTTTGCATATATTTGAATTTTATACTTTTATGTTATATTTAAAAAAATATAAATTTTTATTTTATTAATCAAATTTTTTAGAATAAATTCACTTTAAATAAAATTAGCCAAATATATACATCTAATTTAAATTTAAAATTATCATTTTCCACTTAAAGCGAATAAGTTGCAATTTAAATTATTAATAACATTTTATAAGTTAACACAAACAAATTCTAAGTTTGTATTTTTTTTTTTTTGAGTTGAATGTAATAAAAGCCGTTTTGGTTTATGACAGTAATTCGAGTGGAGCAGTTTGCGAGTACTTCGAGCTCCAACTCATTGATTTGGGTTCAACTCGAGTTCGTATACGAGAAGTCGTGTAGCCAGAAATTTTAATTAGTGGAGTCAAATTTTTTAAAGTCAATTACGGGAATAATTTTTTTGTAATTATAGACATATTAGTGTAAAACTTAAATTTTAAAGAACAAAATTAGCTACCGGCACAATGTGATGTGGTCAAATTAAATTTTATTACTACAAAATTAACGTTTTTAGTGGGGACAAATTGAATTTTTCCATTAAAGATATTTTTGTAAAAAAGTTTTTACATATAAAATTTTTAATTTTTGAAATGTCAATGGGGTCAGTTGCACCCCATGCCAATACGTTAATTATGCCCTTGTATACGAGTCACATTCGAACACAAATTAGAAATCGTTTAGTTAAACGAATCAAATCGAACATGTGTCGAATTTGACAAAACTTAGTTTGAAAATCGAAAACCAACTTGACTTGAGTTTGAACTCGAGCTTGTTAACAATCACATTAAATTGTTATTAAATTTTATTTTTATTATTTACTAACTTTTGACCAATGTGATGCACATGTTTATTTTGATATGTTATAAATTTCATTTTATGTCACAATTATGTTTTTATATACATCATTATTTTTAAATAGTGATTTTAATTATAATTTAATATAAATTTAATTAATGACATGCATGGTTTAAAACTTATATCATAAATTTTTAAATTAAATATGTAATTGACGGGATTCGAACCTTGGATCATTAGTAGAGTAATTTAAATATATAATGTACCTTATTATTAGATCTAGCGATTCTTATTTATTTAATAAAAATCTAGCGGTCATTATTCGTTGTATGGTTGAATCGTTGAACAAAAATACAAACAATTATACCTATGTTTCCTTATTATAATCATATACGGGTTTTCAATATATTTTATTAATTATTGAAAGATATGTTGTGATATTTTTGGGTATATATTAATGATTTTCTTAAATTATGTTTTAAATTAGAGTAAAGTGCACTTTGTATACCTGCACTTCGTGTGTCAGACTATTTGGGATACCACACTTCATTATCTAGCACTTGCAATACTGAAATTTAAATTTTATTATATTGTGTGTATCTCCGTCAAATCAGCCTAACACCTTTAGTTATGGCAGTGGTAAAAATGTCTTTTAACAATCACCTTCTTCCTCTCAAATTCATGTCCACCATTAATGATTTTTTTCAGAATTTGAAACTCGAATTTCACATTCATTTCTTAATGAAATCAACTTATTTAAATTATAACAAGATCGTATCTTTCTCCTCTACAATATGATATCAATTTTAACTATCAAATATGCACATTCAAAATCACAATTCCAAGGTCGAAACCTTGGGCAATGAAATCCCAAAAGAACTAAAGACGCGATCTAGTTGCATGTTCGGATGGTGTTATTCTTTATGCGGAGTAATCGATATTAGTAATAAACCCTATAATGTGTAATCTGTTTCGAAAGTTGAAGTCATATCCTATAAGTGCGATATAACAGAACTTGCGTTTAACTCTGTAGGTCTTTAAACATTTTTAGCGAATGTAGACCTTGGTTAGGTCATATCTTTTGGAGAAAAAGGCATTTTGGCTGGCTATCTTTTTTGTTTTTGGCACTTGGATGGCTGAGAATAATTTTTGACATTTTGTCTGGCTGTAATAAATTTTTTAAGCACTTGAGGGGCTTCCGTCAAGTGCCGTTAGAATATAACCCCAAAACTTGAAAATGACAGGGGTATTTTCGGTAATTAATGTTCCAACAGTCAGTTTTGCAGCAGATAAATATACACTACCCCAATACTTTTGTTTTGCAACAGATATTTACTAGTAAATTTATAATCAAAATATTCACTAGCAAAATGAATTCACATGGACAAAAGATCCAATAAAATAGGTTCAAAAGATCCAACAAAATAGGTTCAAAATAGATTAAGTACATGATTCAAACTACAATTTGCTATTACATTAAGCTTTTCTAACTGACTTCCTAACAGTTTTTTTTGTTGGTTTCGTCACTTGTGCACTCCCACTTGAACCTTCGTTTCCACCACCTTCATTCCTAGTCTGGCCTTGATTCACATTATCATTCATGCCTTCATTCACATTCTCTGTCCTCACTTGACCACTGTTGGTCTCACTTGCATTTCCTGTGAATTTGCAAGTCCTTACATTATGGCCTTTCAATCCACATTTCTTCCATGTATTTTTACCTTTCACTGCAGCTTGACCTTTACCTTTCAAGTCATTTTTCTGCAATATGTTACAGTTATCACCAGTTAACACATGTATTTAATTCACAATACTAATCAATGATTCAAGTTAATGGAAATTAGGTACCTTTGTTTCGCAAGTTCTTTCATTATGACCTCTCTCCTTGCAGTATCCACAGTGAGCACCAAGACTCCTTGGCAATTTGGTTGGATCCCTAGGGATATCATTGGCAGCGAACCTCTTTTTTTTAGGCCTTCCAGTAGGTGTTTTCATATTAGGTGGGAGAGGTGCAGGCTCTGGAGTTTCATTCCAAAATTCTGGACCTACAATTGGGTCCAAGATATGGCTATATGTCTACACATAGTTGGTGGTCATGTACCAATGAGCAGTATGCATATCCCAATCTTCATTCCTCAATTGGATAACAGCAACAGCATGATAACAGAGCATTTTTTGTCAATATCCACAACCAATTCATGTCCACTACTACTCACTTTGATGCTATATTTACTTCCACCAGACCAGGTCACCTCACAGTTCCCAGCTAGATTCATGGCTCTGCAATTAACAAAGTAAGCATGAATAAAAATAACAAAGTAAACAACCATAGAGAAAAAAAAATTCCATGAAAAACCACTAACTTTCTCATAGGGTTCAACCTCAACTGCTTCTCATAGTATTCTGCTAGCCACTTTGAATTAATTTTTTTCTGATGGTATGTTGGCAGGCAGGTGTGAATGTTTTTATATGTCCTAATTTGAAAGCTGCAGGAATTGTGCATTGGAGCAGCATATAATCTCCATTTGCAGGGCTTCTGACAAATATACTGGATCTTTCTCCCAAAGCTCCTACAATTAACTACTGGCCTTCTTTCCAGCACAGCACATTTTCTTACAGCTTTCCTTAAGGCCTTGGATGATACAAAACACAATCCAACCTGAAATGTTGGAACTCCATCACCTTCTTAGAACACAGGGAAGTCTTCATTTTCATCATCAGTGGAATTACAAGCCATTCTTTCTTCATCACTACCCCCATAATCACTTGAATTTTCTTGTTTAAAACTGGTGGAGGCTGTGAACTCAATGGCTCATGTGAGTAAGCAGCAAAAACCATAACATATTTCACTCCTGGAACAACACCTTCCATCATATCAACCATATATAGCACATCCTTATCTGTTTCCAAATCATAATATATACCATCTTGCTCATCATTTCTTGGGTATCTATACCACAACTGTAGAACTCCATCCTTGATCTCCCCTAATTCTCTAAGCATTGCAAAAATATCTAACCTACTGAATTCATCCTTATGACAATAATCAAAGTATGCATATGAACCTCCAACATACTTCTCAGGTTCTTCGTGCATCTCACCACCATAAAACAGTTTAATGGTGAAGAATTCAGGGTCTAAAAAAAAGAGAACACATTTCAATAGTAAACAGAGAACATTACATGCAACAGAGAACATTACAAATAACAAACTACATATAACAGAGAACATTATAATCCACATTTTTTCGTGCATCTCACCAACATGTAACAGAGAACATTACAAACTACATATATGAACTATTACCAGAAACTACATATATATAAACTATCACCAGAAACTACATATATATAAATTACATATATGAACTACACATACATAAACTACATATGAACTATCACCAGAAACTACAAGGTTTCGAAAAGGGTTTCGAATAGACCTTTATAATTAGCACATGACCGTGGAGAGTAAATGTGTTCATCCTCCTTCAGCCTCTGATACCAAGCCATTCAGATTAAGTTGCCAAACTAAGTCGCCAAACCGAGTCGCCAATTGAGGGATCTAGGGATTTAGGGATTTGGGGGGGGGGAATTAGGGATTATTAGATATAATTGAGAGGAAAATACTATAAAGTAAAGCCAATGCTGAAAAGACAATTTTACCCCTGATGTTTAGACGGCGTTACTAGCGTTTTGACGGAAGCCCCTCAAGTGCTTAAAAAATTTATTACAGCCAGACAAAATGTCAAAAATTATTCTCAGCCATCCAAGTGCCAAAAACAAAAAAGATAGCCAGCCAAAATGCCTTTTTCTCTATCTTTTGTCACTGACAAGTTTATATATACACACACAAAATCAAACTTAAACTTCGATCAATACACTTAGGTGGCATCTTTAGACAGATCCACACTAATACTTGCAACGTAAATTTCACGAGGTTGCGGCTCTAGCTCTTGACTGTTATATCAACGAAAAACAAGTCGCATCTCTGGTATTGTTTAGGCCGCTACTTCCAGCTTGTTCTCCTATAAAGCATAATTTTTTGAATTACAACACTACTGCCACAATCTTGGCAATGCTGAGCTATAGCTGATATGAAATTAAATTTAAACGATGTTGTTGTATTACTAAAACATAGTGTTGTTGTTACATTTACTTGATCGTTAAATTAAAAAATAATTTATCATAGATGATCAAATGACATGATAATGTTGAGGGCACCAGAACCTAGACCATGCTTTTAGGAATCATAGGTCGCATCAGCAGACTTGCTTAGGTCTCAGCTTTACGACTTTACACCAGTTTCTCAATTTGAATTCGTTAAAAAAATCATATTATGGCTTTGTTTCTGCAGTCATATGAGGGCACACCTTTGGACTTGAATAGGTTGCTGCTTTAGGAGTTGACACAAGTATTGCTAAAGCAAATAGAATTACAAGTATCGATCACACCACTTTTTGATGAATACTGTTGTATTATGTTAAAACACATGTTGAGGTCGTGGCTCCATGCTTTGTAAATCAGATAAGGTTTGAATGATGATTGCATTTAAAATTAACTGCTATGTTATATATCAAAGTCTATAGGTTGTTTATTTTTCAATGTCGCACTTCAGTGTACATAAGTTGTGTCTTTAGACTTTGATTACGAGGATGCTACTCGCTGTGGCTTTTGGCTATCTCAGGCTATAGCCTCTAGCTAAGTCGCATCTTTGGTAAATATCATCTGTCTATCCGTAGAGAGTCTGCGTCGTTGAGCATCTGTCAAGTCACGTTTTACACTCCACTAGGCCGCGACCTTAGGCACACCAACACCGTATATGCAAAACATATTCAAGTCTCAGGCTTATTTTTATAAGAGTTTAACATAAAGAGTATATGCATGTCTTAGTTAAGGCATATACTGTAAACTCAAGCTCACTTGTACAAAATATACAAAATTTCAACTTCTGGGTAATAGCTAGGTACCATTATACTCCTGTTTCCTGACATCATCTTTCATATTTCCTATAACGTAGTGAGCCAATATAACTGTAGGTGCATATTTGATAGTTAAAATTGATATCATATTGTAGAGTGGAAAAATACGATCTTGTTGAAATTTAAATAAGTTGATTTCGTTAAGTAATGAATGAGAAATTCGAGTTTCAAATTCTGAAAAAAATCACCAATGGTGGACATGAGTTTGAGAGGAAGAAGATGATTGTTAAAAATCATTTCTACCCTTGGCCAAACTGACGGAGTTAGGGGAACTAGACAGCGGGACATAAAATGTAGTATTGCAAGTACTAGATAATGAAATGTGGTATCTTAATTGGTCCGACACACGAAGTGCATGCACACAAAATGCATTTTACTCTTTAAATTAAAAGGTAACATATTTTAAATAGAATTTTTTTTAATGATTTGAAGATATGTTACAATTGATGCTTGTTTAGAGCAAGTCCAATAATGTCCTAGTTGGTGCCCTATAAATATAATAAAATATAGTGTCCTAGTGATTTAAGTCATGATTTTTGTGTATCAATTACAACAACATGCCTTATACTTGTGCTTTATAAATTAAAATAATAATATATTTGAATTAGAATTGGAGGGAAGGAAAAAAAGAGAGGAAAGAGAAATGTAGAAAATGAGGGAAGTTAATTTTTTCTTGTTAGAAATGATTTAGGACAAGTATAAAGGTGCCTTAAAAAAAAGTCATGAGATGGATGTCTTAGTATTTTAATGCACCACTGAAATTTTCTCTTTGCTAGCATAAAATGGGTTATCATTTTCAACCCTAGCAACATTAGTGCCAAAATAATTATCCGTATTTCCGGATAAAAATATCTCACTGAAACCATGGGTTATTACCCATGTTGACCAGTTCACACCAGAGTTTCCCGAGTAAAAACTTATTGGAATCAATATAGTTGTCAAGCCCGACACACAGTAAGTGCTTTCTCAAACTCCACTGCTAATCCGAACAATGGATTAACCTTGGGGACAAGAATAAAATATATTCGACGATACGAATAATGAATCACCCACTTTGACAAAATGGGGTAGCTATCTCGAATTAATGAGAATAACTATATTTATCAAGAAAATACAATTTAAGGTATCCAAAACGAGCGACACCTCCAATGGTTAACAACCGAATAATTTTCAACATTTTTAAGAAATTACACGCTTTAAGAAGTATAACTTGATTATCAAGAGTTAAAATAAATAAAATAAAATAAAATAAAATTGTTACCATTTTAATAAATGGTTCGAACTATGAACCATTACACGATGTCAAGAAAAGTAGTTGAATGTGAGAGATAAATTCAAATGGTGGGAATAAATATTTATTTATCTCGAAGCAATAAGACAAGTTTCAGCCGAATAATATTAAAGAGTCGTCCTGATCAATGAGACCGACTAATATTTTTTTAAATGTCATCTTCCTCGCAAAAAAGGATTTATAATTAATTTAATTCTTCGATAGAATTAAATCCAACAATTTCACCAAAAAGTTTCACCACAACAATAAAATCCTTGAGAACAATAATGTTCACAGAAATCTCATAAATTCTTTAGGAGATAAGGGAGAGAATGAACTTGCCTTAGTATTTGTGCTTGCTTAAACCCGCTTAAGACTTACTCTCTGAATTTCTGTAGTAGACATCAACAGTCTGAAGGTGTTTTATCCAGTTTAGCACAACCATCTCACATGAGCACTAAAATCTTAACTTACTAATTGGTACTATATCCAATAGTCCAACACGAACTCTATATGAGCTCTGACGTTCCTTACTTAGCTATACACACTCCTACACACTCTCGTTTTTAGTTTACTATAACCTTGCTCTGATACCATCTGTATTGCCCCCAAATCCGGGGTCAGGAGATTTGGTTGTTACGCGAAAATCCTCAAATATATTCGCCTGTTTAATAACACAATATTTCTTGTAATTGTCCAAAATTAAAAATATAATATCTGTGACCCCAACCACGAAGATCTTTTAGGTTATAGGGCTAGAAACAAGAATCCAAATTCCACTAAATAAAAAATTTCTTCTTTACAACATTCTCTTTGATCAAATCTTAATTCACTGGTATAACTTTGACAAGAAGTATACCAGGCCAACTAATCTAATACATAATAATAATTATTAGATCCCAACTATATAAAATAAATCTTACACTGAATCCAGACATCCTGAGCCAAGTCATCTTTGAAATAGCATCCTGCTTCTTCTCTTTCCGAACTGTGCGGATAAGTCTCGCCAAACTACCTTACTGAAAAGTTAGCATTTCGAAACAAACAAGTATGAGCGAAAGAAATGCTCAGCAAGTGGTAGTTTTGAATAGTAAGTAATAAACAAATAGTTTCTCTAAAACATTGATAATAAAACATATATCTTTTATCAAAAGCTTTAATCACAAGACAAGTATTTTTAATCAAAAATATTTCATCGCAGAATGTATACTTGTTTAACCTTAAGTCAAAACAATTTTGATATTTCGCAACCAAACAAGAATGAACTAAGTTCAGCAATTTACGAGATTTTTATCAATAATTCATCGATATCATCACACATGGATTAAAAATGAGTATTTAAATATAGTAGGTTCACAAGTTTTACTAGTAGGGATCCCGACCAGTTAAACAATTGGGTAGCTTCAGTTCCAACAAGGAAGCATCATTATTTCACAATATCTTCAATATTTCAAAAATCAATCTCAATAGTAAATCAATGCAGTATATACTTGAAAATGCACACCTAGAGAGGGGTGAATAGGTGTAAATGGCTAACTATGTTCAACTAAGTCTAATTTTAATAATTACCAGAAATAGCTTACTGAATTTAATTTATGCAGAGACAAATGGTACGCTGAACGCATACAGTAAGCTAGATGCACAAGCAATAAGTAAAGTACAAGAAAAATAAAGAACACACAGATCTTTTAGCCAGGTTCGACCCCTAATCCCCTATGGTCTACGTCTTGGTCCCTTACCAACCTGGTAAGAGAATATATTATTGATCAAAATAAACCGATTACAAGATACAACAATATATCTCCCTCAATACCCAGCTGCTGACAAATGGCTTGCTGAACACCTGTTTCTGAACTTGCTCTCTAAGTTATACTTCCCAAGTATATTTTCTAGCAACGTTCACCAAACCCTAGTTCCCTAGCCAATATATCCAGCAACTAATGCTTAAAAATCGAACAATACAAATCAATAGATGAATACAACTCAAACTATGAACTCTCTAAGATATAGCACGTATGTAATATATTAAGAGCTCGAGAGAATCAAAAAGATATAGCAATGAAAAACTGAGTTGTGTATTCTTTGTGTGCTTCTCTGATTGATTAAAACGAATTGAACACAAGAGCAACCTTATAAAGCTTCACAACCAACATTCTAAAATCAATCAATCAATTTCAAACGTCTAGAATCCAATTCTAACGTTCAATTGGTTAGAGTGATTTTTGCAACGTTCTTGTGACCGTTTGATAGAGGGTTTGGAAGAGAAAGATCGATGAAAAACATACCCTTCTGTTTGTATGTATAGAGAACGCATACAGGAGGTTTTGAAGAAAGAAATCTTTTAAAAATGGTAAACTCCTATAATTTAGGAAAATGATAAAGAAAAGATATTTGATAAAAGATTTAAGCTCCATAATATATTATGTACGTATTAAATCATAAAGAGCCCTCACAATATGTCTAGTTGAATTTCCTGAAATAAATCCATGAAATCGAACTTGATCTTTATCTTCAGGAATTCTGGACAGTTGGAAATGGCTTGCTGTTTGCGTATTGACTGTGTGCAACTGGCTTGCCAAACTGTCTCTGTTGTAGCACCAATTGTCTTGCTCTTTGTATATTCTGATTAAACAATCAGTAGGCTAATTTTCCCTGCAAAACCAAGTTAGTACAATACAGAAATAACATGATGTTTTATATCAAACTACAAGCAATCAGCTTGCTAAAAGTGATCATCAACATCATAGGAGTATCAATCTCCCCCTTTTTGATGATTACACAATATTTAGGAGAATAAAGTTACTCCCCCTAAATCCCTGCATATTAGAAAATTTTGATATAAAATAAACTCATATCTCACCTAGTTACGTGCCATTCAAGAATAAGATAAGCAAACATAATTAAACATTACCGAATAGAATAACATGTCCAAACAAGCAAATAAGTTTTCCTAAATTTCTCCCCCTTAATCCATAAAAAAGAAACATTAGTTCAGGTCTGGAATAAGCATAGAGAAAAAAACAAATGGCATATAAAAAGTTCAGAAACAAACGGTAAGCCAACGTTACCCATTCTATGCTTGTCAGCTTGCTGACTACGCAGTACACATGCCAAGCTCTCTTCGTATGGCTGAAAATCTTTCTTCAGCCAATGGCTTTGTGAAGATATCTGCTAGTTGAACTTCAGTTGAGACAAATACCAACTCAATCTTTCCTTTTGCAGCATTATCTCTCAAGAAATGATGACGAACGTCAATATGCTTTGTTCTTGAGTGATTCACAGGATTCTTTAAAATATTGATAGAGCTAGTTTTGTCACAATAGATTGGAATCTTGCCACACTTGATATCAAAGTCCCTTAGTGTTTGAATCATCCATAAAATCTGAGAACAACAGCTACCAGCTGCTAGATACTCTTCTTCGGCCGTGGATAAAGCAACAGAAGCTTGTTTTTTGCATTGCCATGAAACCAAGCTTTGTACAAGGAATGCACAAACACCACTTGTACTCTTTCTATCAGTTTGAGACCCTGCATAATCTGCATCACTATACCCAACAAGATCAAAAGCATTTGTGATAGGATAGAACAAACCAAGATTGATAGTACCACTTAAGTATCTAAATATTCATTTAACCGCATTTAAGTGAGACTCTTTAGGGTTGACAATTATGACATTCAACAAATACTATGACTCGACTTATGACATTTAACCCATATACATTACCGGTAGCCATTTACCACTAGTACAATTGTATAACTCCACTTGTACTCTTTCTATCAGTTTGAGAGCCTGCATAATCTGCATCACTATACCCAACAAGATCAAAAGCATTTGTGATAGGATAGAACAAACCAAGATTAAGTACCACTTAAGTATCTAAATATTCATTTAACCGCATTTAAGTGAGACCCTTTAGGGTTGACAATTATGACATTCAACAAATACTATGACTCGACTTATGACATTTAACCCATATACATTACCGGTAGCCATTTACCACTAGTACAATTGTATAACTCCCAACATTATACGACAAATAATAATTAACAAC
Source organism: Saposhnikovia divaricata (assembly GCA_036435485.1). Classification (NCBI taxonomy): domain Eukaryota; kingdom Viridiplantae; phylum Streptophyta; class Magnoliopsida; order Apiales; family Apiaceae; genus Saposhnikovia; species Saposhnikovia divaricata. The sequence goes on from CM071598.1 coordinate 110,502,396, forward strand.
CAACAATCACTAAACCCGAACATTTCTCGAACTCATAAACTAATTCCAACAATTATAATTAACAACTATAGACTCTCTGAATTAAATCACGGAAATTAAAGCAATATTATCGCAATTTAAAACTAATTTAATTACGACAATTAAATAATTAAAATACGATATATATATATACACGCGAATACGCGCCATCTCCATTTTACCTTTCCAGTGATCACCACTGAACACCTCCACCACCGCCATCTCTCTCTCTCGGCCCTTCTCCCTGCATCTCGCTCTCCCCCCCCCCTCTCTCTCTCCTTCTTTCTCTTTCTCGAATCTCTCTACACAAAGCACCACCACCACTGCTTCATCCTCTCCTCGGTTTTTCCTTACCCCTGCTGCCACGACCACAACACATCACCATTGCCGTCGACCTTCCCCAGCCCTGGCGCCGCGCCTCTGCGCTACACACACACATACACAATACACACGCCTATACATACATACACACACATAATACACACGCCTATACATACATACACACATAACACACACATACAACACCTCCCCCTTCTTCTCCTTTCTTCAGTTAAAATCCCCAAATTCAATTTCCCCAAACCCTAATTTTTTCCCCAATTCTATTTCTTTCCCCGTATCTCTATTTTTCTCTCTGCCGAAGTGTTTTTTTGTATATATAACTGGTGTAGTACTCAAGAAGCAAAAGGGGAGAGGCTGCTGGTGTGTAAAAGAAGACAAGGGCATCATCGTAATTTCACAATGTTGAAAAACAAATCTAAGTCAATTAAATAGCTTTTAAAAATCAAATTTAAATGGAAAATTGGTGAAAATTAAATTTTTCATTTTTTTAAATTAAAGAGTATAAAATTACGAACATACCCATTTTTTAAAAATATTTTTAGGATAAAAAATGAATAAAATATGGATTTCGGAAGTTTTGATCCTTTAAATGCAACATAACTCTTAAAATCATTGTAAAATACTTAAACACCCAAAATAATTCTCCTAAAATTTTAAAAACTATATAATTTCATAAAGATGATCACACAAAAGATTTTATGATTTTTAACAACTCCAATGATTTTATAAAATTTCCAGAACATAAATAAAACCTGTTTTTAATAGATATAATCAAATAAAAATGAAATTAAAATATACAGGCTCACACTGGCACTCCTAAATCATCATATAAATATGTAACTCACTATACATTTACCAGATGACACATCAAATTGGAATAAAAATATCCACAATCTTATTTCCCCTTTATGGAAAAACCGATAAAGTCTTTATATAATAATAATTCATAAAATTCCGGGTTGTTATAATAAACATGTTTTAATAACAAAAGGCAATCGGCTTATTACATCAATTATATAATTTTATATTTATTAATTAAAATAAAAGACCTAAAACCACCGAAAAATAAAATTTTCAATATTTCAACTTTAATATAATAGTATAGGCTAGTTGAAAATTATATATATATAATTTAACAAAATTGCTCGTAGTATTTTTTAAAAAGGAGAAATTTTAGTTAGATAAAATGTAAAAGATATTGTATTTTACCTTTAAAAGAGGAATTTTAGTTAGAAAATATAGAAAAGATGATATGTTTTAGCTGATAAGGTAATTGGTTAATTATTAATATAATAATATTATTAGTTTATTGTATTAAATGGAACTGCCCGTGATATAATTGAAAAAAGTGGGATTTTAGTTAGAAAAAATAGAATGGTAACGTGAAAATTAAAAATATGACATGATTTATGTGAAAAAGATAATTGATTAGTTTATGTTATTTATAATTTCATTATGTTATTTTAATACATAAAATTGCTCATAGTTTTTAAAATATGAGAATTAATGTTTCCCGTGATATTTCTTGAAAAAAAGAGAATTTAATTAGAAAAAATAGAAAAGATGATACATTTTAGCTAAAAAGGTACTCGATTAATTATTAGTATTATAATATTATTATTTTATTTTTATTAAATAGAAATGCCCATGATATAATTGAAAAAATAGAGGTTTTAGTAAGAGAAAAAAAAAGGTAACGTGTTTTGGCTGAAAAAGGTAACCATCCATGATATAATTGGAAAGAGAGATTTTAGTTAGAGAAAAGAGAAAAGGTAACGTGTTTTGGCTGAAAAAGGTAATTGATTAGTTAATAGTAATTATAATATAATTATGTTATTTTATTAAAAAAAAATTGCTCGTAGTGTTTTTAAAAAAGGAGAAATTTTAGTTAGATAAAATGTAAAAAATATTGTATTTTACCTTAAAAAGGAAAGTATTTAGTTATTGAAAAATAGAAAAGGTAATATGTTTAACCTGAAAAAGTAAATTGATTAATAAAGGAGAAATTTTAATTAGATAAAATATAAAAGATATTGTATTTTACCTAAAAAAAGGAAATTATTTAGTTATTGAAAAATATAAAAGATAGTATGTTTAACTTGAAAAAGGAAATTGATTAGAATGGATTTTATCTGTAATTGAGTAAGGGTAAATAAGTAAAATCATCAAGTACCGTATCGATCGACCGACCGACCAAACTTTTAATGTTTCGACTTTTATATAATATTATAGATATATATATATATACTTAAATTCTAATTTTACTTTTATTTGTATATGTACTTAAATATGTTTCAATTTCGTTAATAAATGTTTGATCATTTTTCGGAATTCGAGGATACGGGTTATAGTTGTATTATGATGATTTAATTAATTTTATTTGTTTGAATCAATTTAGTGTTAGATATGAGTTTACCTTAAGATAATACATGGGTGAATACGTTATCTACTTTTTCTTCGATTTAATTACTTTTAAAATGTTTGCTTTGTAACTTGAAACTATGTGTTTATAAAATTAAAGTGCGGAATAAAGAATAGCACCAAATTTCTCTTTAAAAATCAATATTTCATTTAGATTCAAAATTTGCTTCAAACTGTGAATATGAGAGTATTCTCAACTTCGATTTCTCAAAGAGATATTACAATGATATGTTATGAAAAATCTTAACAACTAAAGAAAAGAGCTTGTGCACTTATACAACTTGTGCACAACTTGCTTTTACAAATAGAGTAACAAACAATTGATAAGTAACTATGTCTATACTAATTTGGTGTAAATTGGTATCTTGTGAATTTCCTCTGTCTTGCACACTAATCAGATTCTTTAGCTAAGTTTCCTTGTATTTCTCCTAAACTTCTTTGTCGACTTGCCAGGTGTACACTGCAATATTTAGACCACTAGAGGTGCTAGGGCTGAGCATTCGATCGATTTAGTCCAGAACCGGACCAAATGGACAGAACCAGAAACCATTTTTTTCTGAATCGAACCGAATCGAAATTCTATCTTGGACCAAACCAAAACCGAACCAAAATAATTCGGTTCGATTTTGAGAACTAAATTTTGTAAAAATCATGTATTTTTTGTTATGATTTAGATCCTCACTAATCATGTGTGTAATATAAAATTACAAAAGAAAGCCAAAACTCAACATTCATTCGAGAAGTTATGATTTAAAAGTTACATCAATCTCTAACTCCAAGCATTAAAGCAAGCAAAAATTAAAAAGTTCAAAATTAAACCAAATAAGGGCAACAACCAACAACAAAAGTTTAAAGTTAAACATGAAATAGCCATTGGCACTGCACATTAGTCTAGAATATATGATCTTTTTAAACTCCCTGTAAAACTCCTAGGACTCCAAACTGCAAAGTATTATTGTTGTCAATTTGCAGTGAATCTACAAAGTATTGTTGTTGCGATCAATATTTTCTATAAATTACAAAATTCAATTCACAACATAATACAAAAATACCAGTCTCCATAAATAAATTGACAGAAAAACAAACTAGCCAAAGACAAATGACATTTTTTTTAGTATAACGAGAACACCTAAGTAAGCACCTCTTTGTGTGTTACCTCAAAAATATTAACAAATTCACAAGAAACTGATGTAAAACTTAAAAGTCCCTAAGTCTACACAATGACAAAATGATCTATCTTACGTTTCTCCTCATGAAAGAAGGTTGTTTTCCCTGCTGTAGTAATAAATTAAAATTGCAGATGCCAAGCTTCATTTTTTCCTTTTCAATATAACAAAACATGGTCTTAAAAAAACATACGACCAATAACAATACTATATTTTCAGTTACTCCAACATTTCTATTTCATTAAATCCCTTTTACAGAAAAAAATGCAATCACAAATGGATAAGAGAAGCATAACTAGGACAGTAATAAGTAGCAACAAGAAAATATGGATAGTAGCAGAACAGACACATTGTCCTTATAGTAAATAATCTATCAATACTGGAAAGAGTTACAGATAGTAGATACCTATTTGTTGATGTCCAAGTTTATAGCTACATCACCATCCTTGTTAACACAAAGACTAAGAACTAAAAAAGTTGTAAATAAAAGTACACATCAACCGCATCAAAATACATATACTAATTACTAATTGATGACACTTTAAATTTAAATAACAAAATGTGTAAACAATAATATACCTTTTCCAATTTTTTCTAGACCATCTAAATCTTCGTCAATTGTATTTGGACGTTTATATGAACGTAACCAATCTTAAGCATAAAGTAAACTTTTCACAACTTTGGGTGACAAAGAACTTCTATAAGGATCAAGGGCCCCCCTGTAAAACAATCTGCGGTAAATAACAATATGTGTGCGAATAACAAATAGGTATATAACAGTGAATAAGGAAATAAATAAACAATAAGGATATTCTCGAGTCCAGCGGAAGAGCTGTCTCTTTAAAGCTATTTCGCCTCTCACCATGTGTATGACACGATAGTCTCCCAGGATAAAATGAGAAAACGATGGCATTGTAAAGAACGACACCTTCGGCAAGCAAAAATGAACAAGAAACTATCACCAGAGAAGAGAGAGGTATTTGGACGTGTTTAGGCTGCGAATGAGATAACTAACCTTAGACCCTAAGGGGGTATTTATAGGATTGACAAGACTTGTTCGCTACACAACTGCCCAAACTAATTAACGCATTAATTAAAATAAGGCGGTAACGAAAAACCCTAGGATAAGACTTGCGCGCTACACAATATCTCTAATTAAATCAAATCAGATTTAACCAAATCAATTTAATTATTTAATCGAATCAATCAAAATAGATTATGGATTGATTTATTTTAAGTACAAGCCCAGTGGAAATATAAGTTAGCAAAAATTAGTCCAGGTTCAGTCGGCCAATTTTTTGCTACATTCGTGCCCGTAGGTCGCACACGCGGAAAGCCCGAAGGCTTACGAAGCCTCGGATTTCCCCTCGAAAGCCCACAATTTGCACCCCCCCCTGCGCGCCCGCGTAGGAGATGGAGCAACATTTAGCCAACACAAGTGAGCACTACTCATGTGTTGTACTATATAAAGCAATGGAAACTCCTTTTCCATTTCAATGTGGGACTTCAATTTCCTAACAAAAATTTCCACTCTTAAGGGACCATCTTTGAGCTATCATATCTCATTTATCCCTTAACCATTTTGAGTAATTAAACATGTCTCGAAAAGCTCTCTCGGATAATCCAAGTATCACCCATGCGCGCACGCAACAAATGACTACTCAAAACTAGGTTCAAAATGACTCGTCAATGTAGGGCAAAACCCACATTTTCCAACACTCCCACCCCCCTTAGTCCCCCACGCACCAAAAGTGGACTCCGATGCTACAGTGAAGATTGACCTTGATTCACTTGAGGTTGAGTATTTTTTGGTAGATAAGTCTTTTTACACTCTTCAAACAACTCTTTCACCACTAATCTTGTGTCATTTGTCAACTTCCAACCAATTTCATTTCCATATTCAACAAATGCGAACTCAAGAAACTTTAATTTTTATCTAGGATCAACAAAAATCGCTACATTAATGAGTTTGTTCATTTTATTAACATTACCCCAATACTTATCATTTTTCTCTTTCATTTGCACACCCATAAATTTTACATCAACATCATCACTCTTCATCCACTCCTTCAATAACAAATTAACTGTGCTAATCTCATGATAGAATATATTAGATGTGACATACAAAGAACCCGATATCCTCAAGGTTAGTTCATAAAAATGAATAAGCATGTCAACCAATTTTCTAACATTACCCTAATCCCAAGATATAGGTACCCCCTTGTGCATTAAGTTAAATTACAAAGTATGGATCCATGCTTTCAAATAATTAAAAATGTTTTTTTTAAAGTTTTTGGGCAACATTTAGTATTAAATAAGTGGAGTTCCATCTTGTACTTTCATCCAAGCATAACATAGACTTCAAGCAATTTTGTAAGTCAACACACTCCTTGAATTTGGCTAGTCTAGTCGTAGATTGACTTACAAATCTAACCACATTTATCACTCTTTTAATCGATGATTTCATATCACGAAGTCCATCATTCACAATCAAATTAATTATGTGTGCGATACATCTCATGTGCATACATTCTTCATTCAAAAAAGCAGCCCCCTAGAAGACAACCTATCTTTTAATAATTTAATAAAAGTATAATTTGAACTTGCATTATCAATCGTAATTACAAACACTTTTGAAATTCCCCATTCCTTTAAGTACATATCAAGGTCCTTAACTAAGAGTTCACCCTTATGACCCTCAAGAGGACAAAAGTTAATTTTTTTTTTTTGTGAAACATCCAATTTTTATCAATGTATATATTGAGCCATGATGCACGTGTAACTAATTTTTGGTGTTGAAGTCCAAGTGCCCATGATAAACCAAACTCTTTGACCCAACATCTTAAAATATGTAGTCATTTTTTTCTTTTCATCCAGAAAGATTTGGTAACAATCTCGTGCGACGGTGAAACAAGATGACACCTTAAAAAGTGGTTGGGTGAATTCATTAAATCCTCACCCTCGACAAATCTAAATGGAAACTCATCAATAATGGTCAAGGCGACTAACTTGTATCCAGAAGTTTTTTGATCAAATTTCCATTATTTAATAATGCTCTCATTTTCTCCTACGAGTTGCAAGGACAATTTGTTTGTTTTAATTCACCACTAAGTGGGAGTTTCTTCCAAATTTTAAGACAAGTTTAAACTTTAAAATGTTTTGAAAGTGAGCTAGTTCTATTTGAACAAGGGTCAAAATAATATACCTTTTCACAATATTTGCTTCTAGCTCTGAAGATCCCTTCCTTATCCGTGGATTTGGTAAAATGATCCCACACTTTCGACTTTTTTTTCATTTTATTTCTTTTTCTCTTCGAGCTTGCTTGAATTTCAGTAGTTTGAGTATTAGGACCATTAGAATCTCTCATCCCATTTCGGGGTATGAATTTGGATGTGATAATATTCCAAATTTTCAACTGAAACAAAGAGGAACAAGATTATTAAACAAAATTAATTAAGTTATGCCTAGTGCCTACTATAAGTCTATAATCTCAACTCTCAAGAACCGAAAACAAGCTAAAATAATCAATTTTGTAGCTTATGTGCGGCTATAATAATCTTCATAGATGGTAATGTAACAAAAAAAAATCATGAAATCAAGAATGATTTGAAAAATCTAACCGGACATCAAAAGATTCAAAAGAAAAATCTAGCTTAATTAGGAAGAACAATAAAAGATAACCTATATAGCAGCAAATTAATAATTAGGAGAACATATACATTAAAAAATTCTTTCAATTTATTTACAAATCTTGATTCTCTGATTCTCATGAACTTGATTCTCGAATCGAATATGGAATAACATTTCATGATTTTTGAATTGAAGATGGAACAAAATAATGAAAGTTGATTTTTGAATATCTGATTCTTGAATATTGACTATAAGCGGCTAGGGTTTTATGCGATTGACGAATTGAATACGGTCGTAGATAGGTGGTCTTCACTTCTCGAATTTGGACTTAAAATATTTTTCATCTTCAAATCTACAACTGTATTATTTTAAAACCTTTATTTTCAATCTTGAGTCATAATCCAAAGATTTTCTTCCAAATTTTATGACATGGCTATTTGTACAAGTTACATACAGATATTTGGCTACTAAACTAAATACTAGAATTTAAGTACATTAAAAAATAAAGGGTTCTCCGGTTAGGGGATCATGTAAGTAGTGCATTGCATTGCAACGCATTAGATTACAATAGACTTGTTATTAGGTGTATACATGTATGCCTATGTGCCTAACATTCAAGTTATTTTTTATTTCTTTTATTTTCTTTAAAAGTCTTGTCCGTTATCAATACTAATAAGAAAGTGTTTTACACGTAAAAATAGGAAAATAAATATAACCAAAATAAGATTTGAATCCTAAAAGATCTAAAAATGTGACAGTAACATTAGACGATAATTTACTTCGATTCACCTACTTTTATCCAATCTAGCTAAATGGTGGAAGTCAAAATCGATTATTGTAGTATGAAACAATAACAACAAATGAAATTCAACCTAATTTTCTCAAATCAAATTTTGAAGAATCAAAAAACTGATTTTCAGTTTCTATCTTCAAGAAAAATTTCTTACTAAACTTAAAGAAAGAGATGTGAAAACTACAATGTAAAATGTAAATTCTAAGAAATACCCTACAGTACAAAACTTATGCAAAATTTTATTATAATATTATTCTGAATGAGCTTGACATTACGATACTTTTATATTTATTTATTTTGGGCGTCTTACAAGTATGAATCACAACATCTATTTCTTCCATTTTGTCCTGGCATATCCCTATATTTATTTTCTCCTTTATCATCACTTCAAATTTCATTATAAGCTTGACATATCAACCTTACAGATGTTTAAATAATTTCTCTCTTGGATTATTTGAATGCTTAGATTTTATAAATATTTTTTAGAATCTATATACCCATATCTTATACTGTCAAGATCTACACTTCACAATATAATGCAAATCTTCAATTTTTGAAATAGATTATTGTAAATGTCGATATTTTCAATTTGTTATATAACTATATTTACTTGCTGATATTTGACTTGGTGATATAGTATAACACTTGTCAATATATATTCTTTACGATACAATGTTGTACACTTCTCTACATTCTGATTTTGTGATACAGTATTCATACTATCGATATTTAGAGTCTGCAACACAGTATAAATACTTATCAATATCCTGAATTTGCTATATGAGTACTTATAAACTTTTCGATATAGCCTCTTTTACTTTTTGTTTATCTCAGATGCTACAATGTAAAACAAATAGATAGTTTGGAGGAGGGGGTCGAATACAAATTATGAAAATATAAAACTTTAACTTGGAATTTAAGAACTAAAAATAAAATCAAGATACTCCCTTCATCCCATTTATATTGGCCAGAATTTCTTTTTTACACGTCCTAAACGTATTTGTCACATTTCCTTATTAAAGCAAATTAAGTGTTGAATATGTTATTGCTTTCTAAATATGTAAACAACTGAGATTAAGTTTGACAATTTTCATTTACTTGCTATATACATATTTTTTAATTGATGATCAATATAAATGGGACGGATGGAGTCCAATCTTTTAAAATTTTAGGTATTTATGATTTAACTACTTCAGAGTCTTTATTAATTCTTCTTGAAAAATCTGTGTAAAATTACACAGCTACTAACTTTCATTGTGATTTCTCTTTCCAAATATTCCTTACTACTAAAGAGAAAATCACTTGTATTTCACAAATTGTTTAGATTGTTACACTCTTGTTTATTTATTACAAGAATTTACAAAAAAAAACATATTTATCGAATAAAGAAATACAAGGTAGAACACTTTGTCACATGCTAATTCTTGTGCTTGGTCAATTTTGGAAATCTCAATTGTCTTCATTCTTCTGTTCTAGACTTCTTTCAAGTTGTTTTTAGACCGAGCATTCTTCATTCTTCAAGAAATGATGGATTAAGTCGGGTGTTTTTGACATAATTCTCAAGTTGCATGTGATTCCTGCAACAAATGATTTGTTTTCTTGCCTAATTCTTTATGATAAGTTGTTGTCAACTGATTGTGTGGAATCTATACTTATCAGTCAACCACTTTCTTTATTCTTCATTCCTGAAGTCATCCAAATAGCACTTGGGTATTCATTTCACTTGTGAGAAATACAAGCTTTCACATATTTATAATTGAACTTCATTTCCTCAAATCAGTTGATAAACTAATATTACACCCATTGACTTATAGATTTTATTAGCAGTTGAGTCTTAACTAACTTATTAGTTGATTCACTATAATTCTACAGATAAAGTGGCATTTCATAGCTTGTTACAGAATAATCCTAGTTACAATATAGTTTCGTCCATGGAGACATTCTACATTCACAAAAATATGGAATGAAACTTTCAGGTAGAAAGTTTCATAATCGACTGATATTCCACAAAGATGCTGCCAATTGATTAGTTACAAACAAAACAAAATTCTAATTTAAAAATATTTGTTTTCATCAAAACTAACATATAATTTCTAACACTATTTGACATAATGTGTATTCTAGAATTTGCGATATATTTGAACTCTACCAAAAGATTTATTTGACTAATTTATGTATATTCAAGATTACTAAAATAAGCTACAACCACATTACTAATTATATAGACTAGATTTTACCACACAAGTATTTATAGACTTTGCTACACAGACAAAATACTAATAAACTAAAATTTTGCGAAGTACATAAAACTGACAACGTAATTTACTTAGGCTTGTTTTTTTTATGGAATGAAACTTTCAGGTAGAAAGTTTCATAGTCGACTGATATTCCACAAAGATGCTGCCAATTGATTAGTTACAAACAAAACAAAATTTTAATTTAAAAATATTTGTTTTCATCAAAACTAACATATAATTTCTAACACTATTTGACATAATGTGTATTCTAGAATTTGCGATATATTTGAACTCTACCAAAAGATTTATTTGACTAATTTATGTATATTCAAGATTACTAAAATAAGCTACAACCACATTACTAATTATACAGACTAGATTTTACCACACAAGTATTTATAGACTTTGCTACACAGACAAAATACTAATAAACTAAAATTTTGCGAAGTACATAAAACTGACAACGTAATTTACTTAGGCTTGTTTTTTTTTTGAATAAAATTGAACTTGCATTAAATAATAGAATCCAACTCCAAAGAGCGAACAAGAAAATTAGGCGGAGTGACATACCACTCTCCTACGTCTGGCATAGAATAAGTAGCTTGTGCTAGGACATGAGCTACATTATTCGCAGAACGAAAAGCAAATAGCACATGACTTATGTGCTTACTTAAACCAATGCAATCAATTACAATGGTATCAAAAATAGACCTCCCTGGATTCCTTTGCAAGCTTCAGCTAGAGCATAGCAATCTGTTTCGAAATCACATTGCATATACCCTCGATTAGCTACCCATGAGAGTGCTTCGTTAAGAGCTATGGCCTCTGCTTCACGAGGCTTCCATGTACCTGACAACTTCCTCGCACGAGCTGTAACAAAAACTCCCCTGTCATCTCTGATCACTGCTGTAACTCCAATACCTCCTGTCAAAAACACTGCTGCATCCACATTTATTTTTAACCATCCAGTTGACGGTGGCGACCAAACCCGATCCCCAATGTTTCCTCTAACCTTCATACTTTCTTCTCTTGCCTGCGCTTCTGTCCAATCTCGCAATAATCCAGTAGCTGTGTTTCTAACACCAAAAACAGAACCATTAGCATGTTCCCAGACCCATATGTTTCTCCGATGCCATAAACTCCAACACAACATCGACACCTCTAAGCATTGCTCCCTTGAGGCTTGAGTAAACACCCGATCAAGCACCATTTTTGGATTCTCATTTGCATTACAGCACACTAAAGTATCTAGCCCCACTGCACGCCACAAAGTCTGAGCAAAATCACAGAGAAACATAACATGCACCCCCGTTTCATTTTCAGAATGACACCATGGACATGTAGGTTGTACTTCGACATATCTCCCATATAATGTTGAATTAGTAGGTAGACATTCCTTACATAGTCTCCATAGCAAATGTGCCACTTTACGAGGTAGTTTCAGTGCCCAAATTTTCTTCCATAGCCTTGTATACCCGTCCACACACTCCCCTTGCATAATTCTATAACAGCTTCGTACAGTAAAGACTCCCCTGTCATCTACTAACCAATACCACGAGTCATTTGATACCTGACTGAATAGAGGTATACGTTGGATTAAATCACAATCTTCAACTTCAAACAAGTCCTTGATAACTTCCATATCCCAACTTCTGCCTTCATCTGTCATCAAGTTACATACCTTCGCATTCCGTAGTTGATCATAAGTAATTGTTTTCACGTAACCACTTGATAAATCTGGTAACCACGGATCACCCCAGACCATAGTATTTTCCCCATTTCCAATTCTTCGACGGGCTCCAATTTTTAGTGTTCCCAGAGATGCAAATATCCCCCTCCACACATAACTTGGATTCTTCCCCAGCTCTGCATGTATTAGCTCAGTTTGAGGGTAGTATCTAGCCTTCATGACTGCACTAACTAATGGGTTCACTTCTATTAAAAGTCGCCAACTTTGCTTAGCCAGCATTGCCATATTGAACTTTTTCAACTCCTTTAACCCCAGCCCTCCAAATTCCTTCGGCATGCACTTCTTTTTCCATGTAATCCACTTAACACCTTTGCCTGCAGCATTCCCCCACAGAAATGCATTCATTTTTCGTTCAACTTCATCACATATCGACTCAGGAATCAGAAAAAGACTCATCCAAAAATTCAGAGTAGTCTGTGCAGCTGTTCCCACCAATGTCAGTTTCCCAGCTGTTGACAATTCCTTATTACTCCATGACTGTAATTTGCTCTGAATTTTATCACTTATAAAACCAAAAACCTCCCTTTTAGCTCTTCCTATAAACATAGGCATGCCTAAATACTTCCCAGGCCTATCCTTTTCATTCACTCCAAATATCTCACAAACTCCTCTCCGCTCTATATCACGGGTATTTGGGTTGAAAACTATATCCGACTTTCCAAAATTTATTTTTTGCCCTGACAAACTCTCATACTTCTGGAGAATACTTAGGCTTGTTATTATGAACAAACATATCTATATCCAACAACTATTAGTATTAGCTTTTTTCATTAAATTAACACATTATCCCATACATTTCATTCAAATGTATAATAATAATAATAATAATAATAATAATAATAATAATAATAATAATAATAATAATAATAATAATAATAATAATAATAATAATAATAATAGTAATAATAACAATTTAAGAATTTGTTGTAATTAATGTATTTATAATGAAAACAAATATAACAAATAATATATATTAAAAGTAACTTGTACATCACATACGTCGTAAGTTAATATTATATATATATATATATATATATATATATATATATATATATATAGGATTTTATTCAAATAAGAACTATATTAAATATGAGAACTGAGATCTAATACTAACCTTTCATTTCATATTTCACCCCAGTGCATCTACCCATTGCACCATCATCATCCATCAGTTACCATTTCGGATTACCAACTCTAATCGCAAACTCCAATAACCGTTTCTGTTCACCATTTTCGGTCACCTAAAAGTCATCAATATCCTAAAAAAATCACCAGATGTCAACAAAAATCACCATCATCAAACGAAAATTATCACTAAATTCCCTTCTGGACAACTATAAATCACCACCCTATCATCACTAAACACCACCGCCATCACAGTGCCCCTAACTCCAGCCACAAATTACAGTTATCGTTACAATTACCGACGCTATCACCACACACCACCACCAACATCACCATCACCACCATTACAGGGAACACGACCTCCATCAACACAAATCGTAAGATCACTAAATTCATTGTTAAATCAATAAAAATATAACAAAAATCATCAAAAATTATACTATCATTGTTGTCACCACCACCACTACTACGATTTATAGAACATCAAATTTAACGAAAAAGTAAACAACAATCACAAATTTCATGCACAAATCACTAGAATTTGATAAAAAGATCACAAATTTCTTAGATCTGGGAACTAATTTCATTGGTGTAAGTATCAGATTGTCAATGATGGTGGGATTTGTTTCAATTTCAGATCGTTTTCAATGAAATTCAGAGAGAAGAGGGGAGATAGAGAGAGTGTATATATGTGTATGTATGTATAAGTGAGGCCAGAGGGTGAATATTGCATCGGTACGGGCGATATTGGTGGCCGAGCGAAAAAAGTAATAGAAGAGTATAGAAGGAGGGGTGAAAAAGTTGTCGGAGAGAAGAATTGATGTGCGGTGCAGATTAATTTTTTTTATTGTACATGAAGTGTTGAGATTAGATCTCAGTTCTCACTATAATATAGGGTTCTCATTTAGGTAAGTGCCTATATAATAATAATAATAATAATAATAATAATAATAATAATAATAATAATAATAATAATAATAATAATAATAATAATAATAATAGTAGTAGTAGTAATAAAATTTTAAAATAAAAAATAAAAAATTACTTTGTAGCCAGTGGAAGTTCTTAAACAACATAATGCCAAATCTATACTATATTATAATAGCCGAAACATTAAAAATTTGTTTGGTCAGTTGGTTATTTCGTAAAATCTATACTCTATCATATTTCATATAATAAAATAATGATATTATAGTTCTTAATAACCAATCAATTACCTTTTAAGCTATTAGCTTTTCTAACTAAAATATTTTCTTTCCAAAAATATCATGGGTCATTCTATTTAATGAAATAAACTAATAATATCATAATTATTAATAACTAACTGATTACCTTTTTTCAGCTAAAAGTTTATATCTTTTCTATATTTTCTAACTAAAATATCTTCTTTTCTAACTTACTTTTTTTTATTTAATTATCCTTACTTAAATATTTATTATTGGTAAAACATGTAATTCTATTTTATAAAATAGAATAACGATATTACAGTTCCTAATAACTAACCAATTACCTTTTTGAACTAAAATACATTATCTTTTCTAACCTCTAACTAAAACCTTTCGTTTCCAAAAATATCATGAGCGTTCTATTTAATTAAATAAACTAATAACATTATAATTACTAATAATTAATTGATTACATTTTTCAGCTAAAACGTAATATGTTTTCTATATTTTCTAACTAAAATATCACTTTTTCAAACTTTTTTTTTAACTTTATTATCCTTACTTAAATATCTATTATTGATAAAAACATGTTACCTTTTTTTTAATAACTAATTTATTTTCTTTTTAGGTAAAACACGTTATTTTTATATTCTTAAAGGGCCACATGCAATTATATTTAATAAAATAAATCATAATATTATAATAACTATTAACTAACCAATTACATTTTCAACAATAACATGTTCCCTTTAGTATTTTTTCTTACTAAAATATCTTCTTTTCTAATAATATCAAGGACAATTGTATTCAATAAAATAATAACGCAATAATTAATAATTGATTGATTACCTTTTTCATCTAAAACGTATCATCTTAGCTATATCTTATAACTAAAACTTTTTCTTTTTTAAAAATAGTACAACCATTATATATATAATTATTATCAAATCATATTATTTAAAAATTTAACTTACAAAATACTTTTAAAAATTCATTTAAATTATCAAAAAAAATTATATAATATTAAAGAAAATGCGTACTTAGCACGGGTTTTAAGTTAGTTATATTAAAAAAATATAAACCCATGTTTCTACAAAAAGTTAAACTGCAGATTAATGAATGAAGAAACAACTGCTATTTTTAGTTAAAAGAAGACATAACGAGCGGCTGCAGGGTTGCCATCCCCACCAGCCAGCTATGTTGACATTCCTTTCCTTGGGTAACCAAATTATGAAATTAGATATTGTATATAACAGCAAATATAATACATAAAGAACCTAGAACAAGATATCATTGTTGTATAAAAAGAGAGAAAAAACAGTGAAGCTGACCATGTAGTGTAATAAATAACTAATTAAAGGAGCATAGAACAATATATGGTGGTTGTATAAAAAGAGAGAAAGACAGCACTGAAGCTGACCATACTACAGCACAAGAGGCTAATTCTCAACTTTGTTTAATCCAAATTTCACATGAATAACTTTGGATTCTTGTCACTCTTAACATGTTGATAATATTAAACAATTTGATAAATTAAAAGGTTGTTGCGCAGTCACAACATTTTATTTTAATACATAGTAACTTTTGCGTTGCTACAATCCAATCTAATAACTAATATTGTTGTTAATGATCATGAATGATTGCTCCTAATCAAACTAATGTGACGCCTGCAGCAGTACTAATGCAAACTCAACCATTTGATTCCCTTGCGCTTTTTTGCTTCAATTTCCTATTATTTTGAATAATTAACATGTCAACCCTAGCTAGAAGAACCTACTTGAGTTTTTGTTAAGTTAAAATTGATTACTTTCGGGTTTTATTATCCAGTTTATTTTTACTTAAATAAAATATAGCTTCTTATTTATTTTCTAAATCTTTTTATTTTTTGGATACAAATTTGAATAGAAAACTTTTGTTCAGGAAAATTTTTAAGAAGAACTTGTGAAATTATATTGAATTGCCACCTTAAAATACATGAAAAATTAAAGTGAACAATATAATAGGATTAGGATTATTTTTTAATTTTAATTAATGAATTTCGTTGTAATTCTTTTCATTTACTTATTCCTCTTGTTGCTATGTACCTCGAGTACCATTGTATGAACAATTACTTTATACAAACTTAGATGCAAGAATTTTTTTTATTATGTAATAACTTTATTTTATCTTATATTTATATTTTTTATAATCATTATTTTTAATAATTTAATAGAAATTTAATTAATATTATACATGGCTTAAAACTTATATTATAAAATTCTAAAATAAATATTTTGTTGACAGAATTCGAATCTTGAAACTTTAGTAAATTAATTTAATAATATAATTAAGAAAGGTAATCGGCTAATTATCATTAATTATATAATTTTATTATTTATTTTAATAATTAGGATGACCGTGTTGAAAATCGAACCGACAAACTTTTAATGCTCATGCGATGCATTGGTTTCTTTTATTATTTTATAAAATTTATTTAATATTACAATTATGTTTTTGTATAATCAATATTTTTAATAACTTTTTTAATTTTAGTTTAATATTATTTAATATACTCATGTTTACGGATTATAATAATGTTTCCTTATTATAAAAAATGTATACGAATTTTTAATATATTTTATTAATAATTGGAAAAATATGGTGTGATATTTTCTAGTATATATTAATGATTGTAAAATTAGTTTTAAATCAAAAAGATAACGTGTTTTAATAGAAAACAAATAATAATAATTGAAAGATACGGTACATGGTTTAGGTGTTTAGAAAATTTACTATTTTCAACTAAAAGTGAATGTGAAAAGGATAATCGGTTAATTGTCGTAAATTATGTTATGTTATTATTTATTTTAATAATTAGAATAATTATACCAAAAATCAAATCGATAAACTTACAATATTTCAATTTTAATATAATTGTATAAATGACTTGAAAAGAATTAATTGTTTTATAGGAGACAATTTTTTTTAAACAATACAAACGATTCTTATATGTGAAGTACCTATAGCTTAATCCTTAATTAGAATTTATTAACTAAACTTGTCAATACCATTAATGAAGGATATTATAGATTGATATTTGCATTTCGTTTACTTAAATTTAATTGAAATACGTACTACTCTTTATATAACCCTACCCACAAATATATTGGTGGTGTCCTTTGATTATGTGCCGCACCTTCAATTCTAAATGATTACACCAATTAGAAGTTAGAACATTTAGCATAAATGAATGTATATATTTGCTAATTTAAAATGTATAACATTCAATAGGGTGGCTTGGTAATTTTGTTGTTAATTAACTATGCGCATGCATAGACTACATATATATTGTAAAATTTATCTCATAAAAAGTTGGGTTTAATTAAATCTGGTATGCAAATCATCACATTTATAAGTAATTTTGTCCAATATTAGCTATTTTGATATTTAGTCAAAAAATTCTTAACAGATTATAGTTACAAATTATTAAATCGTAATATAAATTAAATATCTTGTAGTGCCCACGTAGCATTTTTGATACTTGAACTAAGTTTTTGAACTTTTATTTGGACTTTTGTAAAAGAGTGATGCTAGAGATCCTAAAAAATTTCCAAAAAAATTTGAAACAATGTGTCATCATTGAATTGACATCTAATTATATAATTTATATGTTTTAATTTGTATGTATATATAAATATACGCATTTTTATCATGAAATTTATCAAATATCTAAGTATTTGGGATAATTTTTGGATTTTCAAGCATTTTTTTATAAAAAAAATAAAGAAATATTGTAAAAGCATCTTGTTTCCCTAATTTTTTGTTGAAAATACAATTTTGGAAATTTAATGCAAAAACTTGATTTGTAACTAAAGTATAAAATTTTGTAAGAAGAAATAAAGGAAATCAATCATATATATAATTTTTGGTGAACAAATAACTAATTGAATTTAACCTCTAAGAAGATTGTCATAAAGGTATTTACAATATTTTTTGAAATATTAATAAAAAGATAAGTTTTTTACATTTTCATTGATATTATTATATATATTTAAATCAAATTAAAGTATCAATAAATAGATCTAATATGGAGAAAATCTATCTATCTATAACAATATTATTATAATATTATAATACTAATAACTAAACAATTAACTGTTTCTTAGAGAATACATTACCTTTTTTATATTTTATAATTAAAAATATCATGGATATATATATATATATATATATATATATATATATATATATATATATATATAATTATTATCGAATCATATCATTTAATATTGTAAGATAAAATTCATATTTTAAAATTTTCAATTCAAATTTAATAAAATCTGTGCAGGACACGGATTTTAAGTTAATGGGATTTGTAATCGAGAACAGAAAAAATGAAGAATAGCCAATTAAAATACAAGTTAATATAAAAAAAGATCAATGTTTACAATAAGAACAAGAACAATTATATATGATTGAAATTGATCAATATTCTTTCTTCTCGTGCTAATAATAAATTGCAATTGAAATAAAAATCATATCTTAAATTATAATAAGAACGAGAGATATTATTTAAATGTCAGATATTGTTGTATGTTCTAGACAGTAGACATAGAAGAAGTAAGTTATGATTTGTGATGAAACTCAAACTCTCAAAGTAACATAACACAGATTCATCATTTATTAGGCCCAATAGTTTTTATGATAGGATTGGGTTTATGTATTGGGCCGAAAACCAGAAAAGTTATACTAGAGCTTAACGGGCTCCGCCTTTCCATTATTCTTTTATTTGGAAGGGGAAGAAAGGAAAAAATTATGCATGAAGTTTTAGTTATTTTATTATTTCTTTTTTTAAGCAAATTTATTATTACTTTTTTTAAGCAAAAGAACTTTCACTAATCTACTATATCTACTATATATATAATAGCACAACATGTCACATTTTATTCCTTCCAAAGTTACTATTTTAGCCCTGCATTTTAATCCATTTGGTTTTTTTTTTCCAAAAAATTGTTGTTGTGGAGAATCGAACCTAAGTCTTCCCATTCATATACACATCACCTTACCACTAGGCTAACCAATCACTTGTGTTGTAAATCATAAATATGCTATGTAAGTCGGGTGATGAATGAAGAATATTTGGTATTTTAATTTCTAAGATATTTTATACGTTATAGTTTAGTATAAATTAGTGATACATGATATATAGTGAACTTAGATACTCCGTATATATCATAACATGTCACATTTTATTCCTGGCAAAGTTACTATTTTAACCCTTCATATATTTAATATATATCATTTAATAAACTTATATTCAATATGATTATTTAATATCTACTTTAATATTACGTAATTAATTACAACAAACTAATAATAGCCATTAACTTTTAATAATTTATATTGGTGCATATATTTAGATTAAAATTCTTGGGTAAATTATTATATAATTACGCCAATATATGAATAATAATTTTATATAAATACTTATAAAATTCGAGAATCGGAACTAAACGATTGGGTTCACGATTAGGAATTAAGCTTGGTAATAACAAGAATAATAAACATATATATTTTAGTAATAATAGTATTTAATGTATTAGTCTAATTCGTAATAAAATATACTATTTAAAAGTTCACGGCTATATTTAGGCAACACCGCTACAAATTGAAAGGTGTTCACGGCTACAAAGTCGAACTACTAAAATCCAAAATATCACAATATTCCACATTTTATTTAATATCATTTCACATTTATGCCTTCCAATTTTCTATGATTTAACTCTAAAATCCCCCTAAAGTCAAATGCTATGAAAACGTTAATTAATCTTCACATTGTGTAGAATCAAAAATGTGACATCCAGTTTTAAGTATAAAGAATTTAAATTTATAACTAAAATCATTGAACTATATGACTTATTAAATGGATATTAGAATATTTTGGACACAATCTGTTAGAAAGCGAGAGCACTTGAAAAAAGAGTAAGTTAATCTATATTTAGGTAACATTGCAACAAATTGAAGAATATTCATGATCACAAATATTAAAAATCAAAATTTCACAATAAAGCCAGAATATCCACGTGCCTTGCACGGGTAACGAAGCCACAACATGTACCATTTTAATCCATCTAAAATTACTATTTTGACCCTCTGCATTCATTAATACACATCAATTAAAATTTGTATTTAATATGTGCATTCATTAATATACATCATTTAATACTATCTACTTAATTATAACACTTTCGTTACATTGCAATTAACTAAGCATTCGAAGAAGTTTGTGCCTCGCACGAGTATAGAAGCCTTAGAACTCATTATAAGTAATCTAACATTATAGAAGAAATACTATTGGAACATTAACTTCAGATTGCTAACTACATATTTTGCTATGGAATAAATTAATTTTGTACGACATGTACCATTTTAATCCATCTAAAATTACTATTTTGACCCTCTGCATTCATTAATACACATCAATTAAAATTCGTATTTAATCTGTGCATTCATTAATATGCATCATTTAATACTATCTACTTAATTATAACACTTTCGTTACATTGCAATTAACTAAGCATTCGAAGAAGTTTGTGCCTCGCACGAGTATAGAAGCCTTAAAAACTCATTATAAGTGATCTAACATTATAAAAGAAATAATATTGGAACATTAACTTCAGATTGCTAACTACATATTTTTGTAATGAAATAAATTAATTTTGTGTACTGTAATTTAGTATTTTTACTTTATAGAAATGTGTCTAATACTATATTTTTTTTATACTTTCTTGGCTTTGGTGCATTACTTGACATTCTGTAATATCAAATACAACAAATACATGACTCTAAGCACTTTGGAAAAATAAATGGTAAATTTGAATGTTTTAACCAAAATGGAAGATCTTGAAAAGGAGACAAAATAAACGTTGGTTAAAAAAGAACGCGATAAACTAAAAATAATTTTAATCATCACAATATCAATTGCTAATATTAATATCAAAACGTAACGAGAAAAACTGCAATACCAATTATAAAATAGAGCAATTCCGTGCAAAGCACGGGGAATTGAAGCTAGTTTAAATTAAATCTGATAACACAGCATCTTCAACTTCAGAAGGGATATTACATCCTTGAAACATAACCAAATTATGAGTCACCCTATTAGCTTTAACAAATTTGAAAACGAATATTTGGAAGAGTTACTAACAAGTTTATACAATTTTCAACCACCCCTCCAAACTAGGACAATAATGGATCATCGCCCTTATCTATCACTCTATGACAAATCGCTTGAATCGATGATAAACAATCCGTTTTAACAACCATCTTTCATTGTACCTGAATCCAATTAAGAGCCTCCTTATGACTAATTGCTTCGACCATTTTTGGCTGTAATATTAATTATTCCTGGTCTGCACACTGAGCCCGACATGATTCCGAATTACAAAAGAATTCAGCAAAATTTGTGGCATCAACATTCACCTTGAATGTTTCTTCCTTTGGTTTTCTCCATTATTCCAGATCGTCTCTTGGTTCAAAAGAATCTATAGAAATATAATTATCTATTATATATACTAGCTTAAAAAATGCACGGATTTTTTAATATTATATAATTTTTTTCATTAATTTAAATTAATTTATTTAAACATGAATTTTGGAGGCTTAAATTTTTATATGAGATGATTTGGGATTTTAGTTAGAAAATATAGAAAAGATGATAGGTTTTAGTTGAAAAAGGTAATCGGTTAATTGTTAGTAATTATAAAATTATTAATTTATTTTATTAAATAGAATGCCCGTGATATGATTGGAAAAAGAGAGGATTCAGTTAGAAAAAATTAAAAAGGTAACATGTTCTAGGTGAAAAGGTAGTTTATGGTAATTATAATTTAATTACTTTATTTTACTAAATATAATTACTCGTAATATTTTTAGAAAATGAGAAATTAATATTGCCCGCGATATTTCTATTGAAAGAGGAATTTTAGTTAGAAAATATAAAAAAGATGATACGTTTTAGCTGAAAAAAGTAATCGGTTAATTATTAATGTTATAATATTATTGCTTTATTGTATTAAATAGAACCGCTCGTGATATAGTCGGAAAAAAGAGAGATTTCAGTCAAAGA